>OZ020189.1:13870085-14474229 GCA_963971165.1 Philopedon plagiatum | reverse complement strand
TATAGTGAAATTTTAAGTGATTTTGGGTTTTTCTTAAAAACCAAAAAAAGGCGTGCCAAGTGTGTGGAAAAATGAATTATTTTCATCCGGAACCGCTATTCCACAGATTTGCTCTTCAGTCGAACGCGTCGAAAAGTCATTGCGACGGCGCGCGAAATCGGATGTTTAACGTTCTCTCTCTCTTCTTTCTTTGTCCTACACATGCACAATGTATGAAACAAAACAAAAGGCTTGTTATCAATGAATGGTGTCGTCCCCTCTTGCTAAAGGTCAGTGGTGATACCAAGGTTTACCGCCCCTAAACTTCTGTGGTAAAAATTGGGCCGGAAGTATACGAACGCGAATGCGAGCGCAGTTGTCCTTTGGCCAGAAGGGGCTAGGTATTTCACTATAACGAAATTTCATAATCAATACGGATATTTTAAATATTGGGATAATGTAAGTATTTTTCAAGCTGCAGCCCCTCCCCCCTGGTAGCGCCACAAAAACTGGTAAAATCTGCTTTTTTAATTTGCTTTACAAGCCGTGAAGACCTAGGGCTTGCATTTACAATACAATTCATCCAATTCTAACACAATACGTCTAATCAGTTTTCTTGAAGTGCCCTTTGGACTATTTTTCTCCATTCTTCCCTGTTCCTTGTCATCTCCCTCCAATTTATTATTTTCATTCTTTTTAGATCTTCTTCCACATTGTTTGTTCATCTTTTCCTTGGTCTCCCCTTTCTCCTATTCCCTATTGGTTTTCTGGTAACGGGTAACTTTGGCAATCTTTATCTATCTAATCTTTCCACATGTCACAGCCATCTTATTCTTTGAGCCTTGGCAAATGCTACGAGATTGGGGTTATTATATATCTTCTACTTCTAGGTTTGTTCGCCTACTCCATCCGTCCGCAGTTCTTACTCCTCCATAAATAGCACGTAAGATTCTTCTTTCCCATTTTTTCATATTTTGTTCTTCCACTCTATTTAGTACCCACACCCACGTCTTACAGGCATATGTAGCGGTAGGTCTTATAACAGTTTTGTAAACTTTCTCTGTTTTTTTCTTCGACACGTATTTTAATTTCATGAGCTTCTTCAAGCTTCCATACTTCCGGTTCCCTTTTATAATTATTGCCTGTATTTCTTGTTCCTCGTATCCATTTTTTTCAATGGTTACTCCTAGGTAGACAAATTTAATTGCTCAGATTCACTAAAAAGGTTTAAGATTTAGTACTGGTTTAAAATAAGATATTCTAGTTGAATACTTGGGTTCTGACAGGTTTTTGTTTTATCGTTATTAGTAAGTCGTCGTTAAGGTGGCATTTTCGAATCGCGTCCATGGTGGCCAACTTAATTTCATTTTGACATGGTTTTTCGGCTTTAAAATTTTTAACAATAACATTATGAGTATATTAAGTACCTATAGATTCATATCCTGCAACCAATTTTCAGTCAATTTATTTAAAGTTTCAACGTGTATAATGATTTCATTCAGAAGATTAATATTTTAAGAGATCTATGGTGTCATTTTTTCTGTCACTAGGACCTCAATATTCTTTTTAAATATTGTTTTCCTAAAATAAATCGTAAAATATCTTGAAAATTTTATTAACACGTTAAAATACCCATAGAATATGAATCTAGGGTTAATATAGTAAAAATATTCATACAAATAAAATATAAAGCAAAAAATTATGCTAAAATAAAATTGAGTTGGCAATAAATGGGTGTGGTCGGAAAATGCAGCCTTAAAAACTCATGAGATATTTCAGCGTTTTGCTTGGTTTCCAAATGATTTTCATTTTTCATCTTGAAACGTGTTACTACAATGAATTTTGGAAAGTACGTATTAAAGTTACCATTTTCTTTATAAGTTTGCCAACAAACCCAGAAACAAATTCATAATATAAAACTTAGTTGTCTTATTTTTGCACTTGTCAATTGAAACTTTTAGTTGTCAAATTAGACCAGTCTAGCGTTGGAGAATCTGTCCGTTAAATATCACGAAAAATTATGTTTCCCTTATCTCGATCTATACAATTCTACCAAAATTAAAATTTATTGAAATAGTCTATTAAGGATTTATAATTTTAATACCATTTATACAATTAATATAAGATAGTGTGCATAAGTAAACATAAAGAATCAGTAGCAGAACATTTTTTTTGTTACCAAATGAAATCGGACCAGTTTACCTTGAGTGAGCTCAACAGTTAACAATGCAGACAGGCCAACTCGCGTTACCTTGTTCATAAGATCTTTAAGCTTTCGTTCTTCGTGCTGATCAGTGATCACACTGATCACATTAACTCAATATGGACTTGGAATTTTGGTAACAGGTTCTTGACTTCTATAGGTATAAAAAATTGTAGCTGAAGATACCTATACATTAATATATTGACGACATGGTATATTTTTTACATGAAATACATGTAATAGGTACATAATAATATGTATGTACAGGGTCTTCCAACGAGGACTGAACAGGGGCTCATTTTTGAGCTTCCTTGTATTTAAAGAAAAATCTAAAATAGCCAATCGATGTACTTTTTCCTGCAGAATTCAAAAATGAAACCAAAAATTTATTTGAACCAGAAACAAAAGAGTTACGCTATGGATAAGGTGTTTTTTAAATGGAACATAGCTTTTTTTATACGATTTTCGGAACGAGTGATTTTTTTTATGTCCGTTCTGATTAAAATATTTAATATTGTGACAGCTATTTTTATTAAATTTTAATGTTTTATCCAGTATAATTTAACTTCAACCTGTTTGAAACATACACTAGGTAATAAAGGTAAAATCACCTTGAAATCCTTCAAAGTCAAAAAATTTGACAAATTTACTATAATATTGCCGAAATGAAATATTCATTAGATGAGAGATTGCAGATTGTTATCTTGTTCTACAAATGCCAAGAAAATGCAAGAGAAGCAAGGAGATTTATTGCAAATTTTCACAGAAATAGTAAATTTGTCAAATTTTTTGACTTTGAAGGATTTCAAGGTGATTTTACCTTTATTACCTAGTGTATGTTTCAAACAGGTTGAAGTTAAATTATACTGGATAAAACATTAAAATTTAATAAAAATAGCTGTCACAATATTAAATATTTTAATCAGAACGGACATAAAAAAAATCACTCGTTCCGAAAATCGTATAAAAAAAGCTATGTTCCATTTAAAAAACACCTTATCCATAGCGTAACTCTTTTGTTTCTGGTTCAAATAAATTTTTGGTTTCATTTTTGAATTCTGCAGGAAAAACTACATCGATTGGCTATTTTAGATTTTTCTTTAAATACAAGGAAGCTCAAAAATGAGCCCCCGTTCAGTCCTCGTTGGAAGACCCTGTACATAAATGTATATGGGCGTATTTTTAAATTCATCAATCTCTAGGGCAATATGCCTAGGGTTAAATTTATGATAAAACTCAGCGTTTCAATATTTGACAATCACAGATGACATCAACAGCTGATATACATAGGTTCCTTCGAAAGTCCATAGATCAGTAGTGGGTTGGTAGTGGGCCGTATCAAGCTGACACGACAGGTCGTCTCTTTTTATTTTTGTCTGATTTTGGTGTTTTGTGTTTGTGATGTTGGTGTTTCTGTGGTTGATTTTTGTATAGTGCGTGTTTTAAACATTTTACTTTTGGACTTTATATATTTCAGAGACTAGATTTTCTTGGTGTTTATTATTTAACTTGAGCGATGAGTACAAGTTCGGTCCTCTAAACATAAAACAGACCATACGTCAACAAGGTGCCATAAATGGCAAGTGACTTGGCTACCATATTGCGAGACCTAAGAAAAAGTTTACTATATAAATAAATGGTGTCGTCTTCTCTAGCTGAAGGGCAATGAAAGAAACTTTATTAGCAAACCCATTGTCAGCCTCCCTAATGGAGAACTGAATTGAATGAAATATCTTCAAAATAACTCAAACCCTAAATCAGGTTCCGCATCATTGAGCTACGCTGGCTCTGCCAGGTATTTAGCAAAAAGTTTTGATTTCTTACATGAATTATATGTGTTTTTCATGCGTCTGCACTGGAAATTCACTGGCTTTTTATAGCAAACAACTGGCCAATAACAATGTTCAAAAAAACAACAAAACAATTAAATAGTATGAGAGATGAATACTACTATTAAAAAGGTATTTTCGTACAAAATAACAAAGTATAAATGGAAAATCATTGTGTCAACAAACCAATCACTTTATTTTACAAATAATGATCACAAACTTGAATTTTATTGAAACTAGGCATGGGTGAGCATGTATCTTAGCAGGCCAACGCGAGGTTACGCCATTTCATATCCGTTAGATCTTAAAAGAACAGTTAATGCAGAACAAATAAAATAATTTTACACAGTACTTGCATGAAGACTGCGGACCGAGATCGGAGTATCTTCTAAACTATAAAACTTATCTTATAAATATAAAGATAACTGTATACTGTATATGATATGGCGTAATATGTGTGACAAGTTAGCTTGTGGTTCGGGCTTCTGGCCCAGTTTGGTCCACCCAATACCGAATCTAATATAGTATTGTTGTAGTCGTTTTCAATACAGATCGTGTCTTTTTTCATTTGTGGTGTATCTCTACCACTCACCACTTGCGAAAATTGCTGCTTTGGCCAATGAAAGTGTCTTATTTTAGCCAATTATTTGCGCTAATTGGGATAAAACAATAATGTCCCTGATGAGACGTCAACTGTCACGTCAGTGGGACAATTTTTATTTATGGTGTATTTCCATTCATCTTAGTGTAATTCCACCACTTGCCAAAATTGCTGCTTTGACCAATGAAAGTGTCTTATTTTAGTCAATTATTTACGATAGTGAGGATAAAACAATAACGTTCTTGATTAGATGTCAACTGTCACGTCAGTGGAACATCAAAGTAAAGGGCTCCCTAAGTAAACAGAAAAACTATAACTCTCTCGGGTACTTTGCTATGGGATAATAGCAGCACAGGGTTGAAATTATTAATGTGATTATTTAAATGATTTTTAATAGTTAATAAAACAATTTGTTTTAATTCTTAGTTGCTGTAGTATTTATTAAAATCTTTTTTAATACATATGTATAACAATAAAAGAAACGCTATAATATAAAAATAATCTATTATTACAGCTTAGCATTAAACTAGACCTAGTTCAGTGTCGCTATCACTGTCGTCATTTAAATTTATTATTGGTTCTATACTATTCTGTACAGAAATACATACATAGGTATTTTCAGTGTTAATGGTATGATTTATAGAATTTTTCCAACTTTCTAATGGGGTTCCATTTACGAACTTCCTGATTAATTCTATTGAACATAGAGTAGGTGACGTATTTTGAGCTTTATTCTCATGGATTTATTATATAAAAGGATTCGATATCCGTATACTGTCAGCGTATCGAACGTGAAGCCTTATAATTTGTTGTTTGTTATTCTCTTGGGGGAGCAGTTTACGAACTACGAACATAGACAAGACTACGAATTACTACGTAATTGAATCAAGAATGGTAGTAGAAAGAGATAAAATAGCATTGGAGTGTTGGAGCTCAGAAGTGTTGCTGTCGGTGCTGGTTGTTTAGGAAAACGGCTGAACCTCGGTCTGAACACTCGGTTACACGTACGTCTTTGTCTAATGAACTAGAAAAGAAAAAGTGCAACGTAAAGATTTATATAGATTTATAAATAACTCGGAGCGACTTTAAATAAACACCTTTAGAAATAACATAACCTATAAATAATAAAACCTTTTTAACTTAAATTTATTATTATTTAGCAGAAAATAAAGTAATTTAGGGCTTTTATTACTTTTAGCAAATCTTGTAATGCTTCTAACGTATGTTTTTGTACACAAATACAAGGTCAAATAAGATGTGGCCAATGTTTACAAATTGTGTTTACAGTGTCGCTTAGAATGGTTTGTTTTGGCTTCAAAGAATGTTATATCATCCCGTATCCTTTTATATAATAAATCCACTATGTTTTCTAAAAAATATATTTCCGGTATATGTATTATTAAAAGGTTCTTTTTAAAAAAAAATTTTCCAAGGAGCTGTTTTTCGAAAAAATTTACTTAATTTAACATCAAAAAAGATATATTTGTTGAATCTTGTTTAAAGCACTTTTCAAAAATACATTTTTTCAGAGAACATCTTTTTCGAAAGTAAATTTTCTCGACGAGAATTAATTTTTTGAAGCAACGGCTTTTTGGAAAAGTAATTTACGAGAAAGTAGCGTACTAAACCTAAGGAAACCTGACCAAACCCGAAAAATGTTCGTTTGGGTTTGTTCAGGATCTTTTTTCGTCTTTTTTTCATTAACATTTTCCAAGCTACTAGAGTTCATAATTTAATTTTCTAAATATTGTTTTCAAAAAAATATATTTTCGAAAAATGTACCTGTTTTGAAAACTATTTGTGTGGAGACATTTTTGAGAAAATGTACTTTCGAAATATGGGTTTTTGGAGAAAATATTTTCAAAATATTTCATAAATCCGTTTCCCAATAAGTATCTTTGAAAAAGCGGTCAGGACATTTTTGAAAAAATGTAGGTTCGAAATATGTTTTTGAAAAATTTCGTTAATCCATTATCAAAAAAGCTGTTTATCTACATAAAAAGCTGTTTTTTGAAAAAAGTTACATTCCGAAGGTGTTTTTTGAAAAAAAAATTATTGCGTTATTTGTTTCGTTTAGAAGCCAAAATTATCCGGCGCAAATTTTGATAAGATCGCAGTGAGATGTGAGATGTGCAAGGAATGTTTTCAGAGACAATCTTAAAGCATGTAAATCACAAATGCCAAAAAAGGCTTGCATTTTTTATATTACATATTAGTATTGATCTATTATTCATATTTTTTTGGTATAATTTGTTTCAAAGACCTTAATAGACGGCAAAATATTTGTTTTTGTTTATATTTTGTAGAATTTGTAGAAATAGTTAAAGTTTATGTTATATTTATTTTTATAAAATTCGCTATTGAAATCCTCTTGGTACAAGGCTCTAGGGGGACTCCCCCCCTAAATCCGCCACTGGTCACAAACATATTCTTTTCTGATATTAAATTCTTTTAGTATCTGTAGCAACTCAGTCTTTTTACAACTTTCTTCAAAATACATATAGATGTCGTTTTCCAACATATATTCCTTTATTTCCGATTTTTTGCTGAATGTATTTCGAACTTTTTTTAACTGCCGGCTATGATAGGTCGCATTATCCATGACGACGACACTGTTTTTCGGTACATTTTTTAAAAGGTAATTTTGAAACCAGTTTTCAAAAAGTTCGGCAGTTGTATCTTCGTGGTAGTCTAAGCTGTAATCTAACATTTTTGCCTGATTAGCAGGCAATTTGGAATCCGCCCATTTTCCCAACGGCGCGTGTATAATTGTGATTTGTGTAGCTGCCATGGGCGTGCGGTGAAATTTCAAAGTTGTATATCTCTGTTCCTACTTACAGGAACCGCACCAAATTTAGGGGTTTTAATAGTGAGCCCACTGGGAATGTTTTGGTAAATAAAAAAAAACATTTTTTAATTTGCGAAAAAAGTTGAATTTTTACATTGCTTCCACTACATTGTGCTCATTTTTTTCCAAGTGGAAGCAATGCAAAAATTCAAGTTTTTTCGCAAATTACAAAATGATTTTTTTTTCTCTACCAAAATATTCCCAGTGGGCTCACTATTAAAACCCCTTTTGGTGCGGTTCCTGTAAGTAGGAACAGAGATATACAACTCGGAAATTTCACCGCACGCCCCTGGTAGCTGACTTGTGAGCAGTAACATCAGAGGAACGATACGCCACTGCATGTATGCAGGTTTACAATATTTTGTATGTTTATTTTCAGATCGATCTTTTTTATAAATTAAAGAACGGGCGGATATACGTCGGGGGCGACCCGACGCTTTGACGTCACAATTCCTAAAATAGACAGCCATGAATACGAACAGCTCATTCATGGAATATTTCTACACTGCCGTGAGAGCGCGTTGGCCTTTGTCCCATGTTAAATATAATAAAATGTCTCAACACATTTCTGTCTTCGTCGAGGTGACAACGGTATGAAGGTATTGTAGGAATGTACTACAAATCTGTAGCTGCTATCGAGGCCATTTTCTATTAATTAAGTAACGATGGCCGTGGGAGATCTGTTTTTTTTTGTATTACCTGGATAATTATTGCTGAAAAAAAATGTTTTCTAACATTAAAGCTCGGATTAAAATAAATATTTCTAACGAGGTTAGGTAACCTTAGAATATATAGGGAAGAACAGATACCTTTATTTACATCTGTCTTGTCGCCAAGAATACCTCACAGTCGTTACAAGCTTGGAAGAAAGAGGGGATGGAAATGTCATGTTTTGTCTGTGCTATTTAATTATATTGAAATAAACTGTAAGCAGTACTCCACTTCATTTATGACAACAAACCCCTCTGAATGACAGGGGAAAATGATGTTGCTCCTCCTATTGCGTTTATACCAAAACAAAATTTTGGAAATGTTCGCCAACGACCATGAATGTCCTTAAATTCAACGATTAATTCTATCGCTGGGTTCTGTTCGTTTCTAACGTACCTGTTATGACAAAGAAAAAATCTGTGTTCTATAAGAACGCACCTACTAAGAAAAGTACTAAAACCGAACAAAAACAAATATCTCATTGTCACGTGATCATTGCATTTCTTGTAAATATTTGAGAAATAACACATAGAGTTGATAGGGAGTTATAGCAATTGGAAGTAACGTTATACATATTATAAGGCACAATGCTTTTATGACTATGAGAACTTATTATTACCTTTTTCGATATTTTGATGAGGATATCTTAGATATATAATGTGCAAATCCTAGCATATTGTATATCAACAAGACACCGCGAAATTTAGGTAGCATTTCCATCCTTTCTTCTTCCATGGTTGTAGTTTTTATTATTCAAAAATATAAATCTCAAAACGATTCTTTAATTGAGTTACAATAATATCAATACCGGCTTTTCATACATCAACCTCAAATAGTTCCACGAAAAATCTCTTAACCTTTCTGTGTCTCTTTTTCTCTTATCTTAATGTTTTCTCTTGTCTTAATGTTTTCAAAACTATCACGAAGGTTCCTAATGGAAGTTAAACCAGAATTTAACATTGTTTTGGCGATTTCCAAATCTGTTTCAACAGACTGCAATGTATTTGATGTTAAATTTATGCGCTCTAAAACTGCACACTGAAAAATCAGTAAAAATACAAATTAATCTATGTGTTTTTTTCTATTTTAAAAACCATTCAGAATTATAGACATTTATTAATTAATACTGTGGTTGGCGTTGAGCCCCTATGCGGGTTTTGCAGCATTGCTAAAATGGGCAAAATTTAACCAGCATTGTTTCATTTAATAAGGTTTGAAGATCCGCTTTTTTCAACATTGACACTTCGCAAACACGCATGACGTTGTAGTGTAATTTCTTTCTTCCATTCCCGTAATTTTCTTAGATGTTGGCCCAAGAACAATGGTTCGTGTTAAGTATCTTCGTTAGAAATATTTAACACGAGCATTAATGTCAACAATATCTTGTCGGTATCGAGTGTCAATTGTTTATCACAGTTTAAAAACAACACCATCCAAAATAAAACTATAACGCATTTTAGACACAAACAAAAATATTTACCATTGTCAAAAAAATTTATCTACATAATATGTGGAATATTTGTGATCCTGATCATATCCTAGTTAAGCATTTTTGTTTATTAGAAATACGTAAAATTGTTTATTATTGGAAAACTTAAAAAAGAATAATTAGATTATGTGAAAATAGTTTTAAATTCCCAGAGCCTTGTTTCTCATTCAGGCGCGTATACAAGGGGGGGGGGGGGTACTGGGGGTAATTACCCCCCCCCCCCCCCATCACATGAACATTGACAACAAATCAGTCCCAACAAAAATCAGTTAAGTAGTCCAAATTATAATCTTTTAAAAAAATACAAGCCGACAACCTTGGCAACCGTGGAATCGAAGTAGTCGAATTATCCAATCGCGTGGAGTCGTTATCGTTGAATCGGGTCTGCCCGTCTGTGACCTGTCGTCTGTTGACATTACAGTGTGTTGTAAGTTGTATTGTATTTACTGTTTCGTAATAAATCATCGTCAGTGGAAAGGTAAAAGGTCTAAAGCGCCACCTCTACGACGTGGCGCTTTAGACCTTTTACCTTTCCACTGACGATATTATCATATTTTTAAAATGAAGTTATTTTTACTACTTATATTTCCTACTTGAAAATGTAGCACCATTAATGAAAAAAGGGCGTGGCACCCAAAAAATTTTCGCCTGCGGCGCAAAGGGGCGCCTTCGGCGCTTTTCTATATACAGATATCGAAAATTACCACCCCCCATAACTGACACCTGTATACGCGCCTGTTCTCATTACCTTGTGGTAACCAAAATAATAAATTTTAATTTGGAGTTATAAACAAAATGACAGGTTATTCGGTATCTCCTCACACGCGGCACACGCCTCTAGAAGAAGTAGAACTTAGCCCCATTCCCAAAGTCGAATTAGGTCCAAAGTCGAATTAGGTTTAGGTCTAGGTCCAATCTCCCTCCGGTCGCGGTCCATATAACCCGCGCGAGCTCGGACTTGGTTGATCGGTAGGTTTTGTGATCGGTAGTGTCACTGCAGGCGCGGCCCCTAAAATTTTAAAGTTTTATCATTATTTATACTATGGTTTTATAATGTATAACTATCTCTGTTGCTACTACTTATGGGACGATGAAAAGTTCAGGTTTCTTAATAGTGAGCCTACTAGGAATGATTTGATAAACAAGAAAAATATTTTGTAATTTGCGAAAAAGGTTGAATTTTTGAATTGACCCACCTGGGAAAAAAATTAACACGCTTAGGTCTTTTATTATTTTTTCTGAAAAAAATTTATATCATTTTGTCGACAATTCTTAAATTTTAAGAGAAAAAAATGTGTTAGTGGAAAGTTATAGTCATTTGAATTTTTTTAAACCTAAAATATAATTTTCTACTAACACATTTTTTAACCTAAAATTTAAGAATTGTCGACAAAATGATGTAATATTTGTTTAGAAAAAATAATAAATAAAATACCTAAGCGTGTTAATTTTTTTCCCTGGTGGGTCAATTAAAAATTCAACTTTTTTCGCAAATTACAAAATATTTTTTTCTTTACCAAAACATTCCTAGTGTGCTTGCTATTAAAAAACCTGAACTTGGCATGGGTCCCATAAGTAGCAACAGAGATATACAACTTTAAAATTTCACGGGCCGCGCCTGTGTCAGCAGCTCTATCAAACTCTACCCTAAAATTTAAATCGCACCTCCAAAGCGGATTTTACACCTCAAAACTAATTGATCAAAAACTTGTTCAATGATTTGACCAAATTGTTGATCAAAAAATGGAAAAAGACGTCGTTTTACACTTTTCAAGTACCTAATTGTTTAATTTATTTTTATTTTAAAGTTCTGTTAGGTTATGGTTTTTTAGAGACTGCACGCGCAACAAAGAAGTCACCTCAATGTTGTTTAGTTACATGTATGTACGTACATATTTCCGAATAGGTATTCCATGGTCGGTTCCACCACATTGTGTTTTTATTTTGTACAGAGTTGATTTTTTAAATAATTTTAACTTACAAACAATTCTTAACAATTTGAAGAATTACCTACTATACTGTGCATGAAATTATTCATTAATGGAAAATTACTGTGTTTGGGGATCTAGAAATAATGAAATCTGAGGGGGATATAAACAAGTCCTCTATAAAATTTAATCTAATCTAATTACTAATACAAGCGTGTTATTTACTACTTAATATCACTATTACGTTAAAATAAACACCAGTTTAAAGCTCCTAGAAAATTTTCCACGCGACCAAGAACAAAGTCCATATCGTGGACGATGTGATTCATTTTTTTGGAAAAAATCCCGTACCTATTTACTCAAGTAAGGAAAATTATTATCCCACCACAATAAAGCTGTTCTACATTCTGCCGCCAAATTCTCGGAATTTTAAAGAAAAAGAGTATATTTTAGATCTAAGTTGGGGTCGAACCCTCTCTTCGGGGATGACGTCACTGCGGGTCCGTCGCTCCATCTGTTGCCTACGTGCTAGTAAAGCTGCACGTGCCATTGACTCATTCGACCGATCGAAGCCGAGGAGAAATCGAGAACCGACTCGATAAGGGCAAGAGTCAACTAGACATACGGTCTTTATAATCTTAGAAATATATCTATACCTAAATACTTGGAAATTAAATTTACTTTACTTGCTCAGCTCAATTTGTTTTATAGTTTAGTTTACTTCTACTTTTGATAGCGCATAGATTAAAGTGGAAAATGTCCGTGACCGTGATCAAAAGTGAACGTGGGAAAGATTTGATTTTATACGAAATTTTTTTTCAAAAAAGTAACATTTTACCGCAAATCCGAGGTGCATATTATCTTAATTCGTTTTTTGAAAATTTAAATATCTTTACTTCTCTTATTACTTCAAAAGTTGTTCAAAATGACCACTATGAACTTCTTGGCAGTAATAAAGCCGTTTTTGGAACTCACTTCTCACATTTTCGAAAATGGCAGGTGTTATTTCTTGTCCGAGTTCCAAAATCGACTTTATTACTGCCAAGAACTTAATGGTGATAATGTTAAACAATTTTTAAAGTAATACGAGAAATAAAGGTACTTAAATTTTTACGTTCAGATTCACTAAACATGTATAGGATTTAGTATTCGTTTAAATTAAGATCTTCTAGTTGATCATTTATGTTTTGTCCTGTCGTTAATAAGTCGTCATTGAAAACTTAAATAAATTATTCTGGTATTTCAGCGATTTGCTTGATTTCCAAATAATATGTTATTTGTTTTGGAATGGTTTGCTAAAATGAATTTAGTTCTATTATTGTCGAAAGTACATACTAAAATTGCCCTTTTCCCTGTAAATTTGCAAAAAATCCCAGAAACAAATTCATAGTATAAAACTTAGTAGCCTTATTCTTACACTTGTCAGTTTATATTTTTCAGTCAATATTTTTGAAACAACGACTTTCTTTGTTGAATAATTATAAAGGGATTTGTACAAAATAGAGAATAACAAAGAATAGACAAACTAGAAAACTGGCAAAGCAAACACATTTTTGTAGTAAAAATGTCCATAATGTATTTTTAAAAAAAATCTTCAATTAATTTATTAAAGTGGTTTAGACCTCTTTTTACATAAAATGGTACATTCCAATTAGGGCTTGCAATCACGGAAGTATATTTGGATCCCGGGATTTTAGGGATCGAAGAAACAAATCCCGGGATTGAGCCCGAAAAATTGTTAAATTAATAAAGGTAGATTATTTTTATTAATATTATTGTAATTTTAAAATAAAAACAAAGCAAAGTTTATGCAGAGGACACATACAAGTATAAGAAGTAAAAATAATTTGTATCCTTTTACATAAGTACTTAAATGAATCTTCCAAGGTTGCCATATCAAGCGTTAGACATTATTTTTAGGAAAAATTCCGCGATGGTGCTTGAAGCGTTAATTTAATTAGGTTTTTTAAACATATTTTATAATTTATTTATTCCGGAATGTAACTGCCCAATCTCGGGATTTTCCGGGACAGAATTCTTAACGGGATCCCGGGATTTCGGGATACCGGGATTGGAAGACTTAATTCCAATACAGAGGAAGTTTACTCAGTTTAAACAGCAGACTTTCGATCAGATTTTATTAGAAAATGACCAAAACAGTCTCTATTATTTTGACTGATAAGAAATGGTTGTATGTTGTTTGAATGCTGCTTTAAAACTTGTACACTTAAAAAAAATTGAGCAAACCTAGACCGGGTATGTGTAAACGCCAATGAAACTTCAACTAAAGTTGCATTACTATTCAGACATCTTGAATTCCAAATCCGACGCTGCTGTTTAGAAAAAAGCTGCTTTGTCAAAAACTGGGTTTAGACTTGAAGCTTCCCATATTTATTTGTGGTAATAGTTCGTGTATGAAACTTTGGGACACTGAATGTCTGCAGTCAGCACTCGGATGTATGAAAAGCTGGTTAAGTGTGACGTAATTTTGTTAATTAACTTTGTAATTCTTTATTCAGATATTGAATATAAATGATATATGGGTGATCGCGGCTCAGATATGCCACGTGGCGTCATACCTTTACTGTTTGGTTGAAATTTATTATTTACTCTGTATATATTATTACCACCGATTATATAACACTTATTACTGTATATCGCTGTTGCTACTTAGGGGACCCATGCCAATTTTAGGGGTTTTGATACTGAGCCTACTAAGAATGTTTTGGTATGTAATTTAAGCCTAAAATATTTTTAAAAAAATTCAAATGACTATAACTTTCTACTAACACATTTTTTTCTCTTAAATTTAAAAACTGTCGACAAAATGATGTAAAATTTGTTTAGAAAAAATAATAAATAAAATACCTACACGTGTTCATTTTTTCCGAGAGTGGGCTCAGAAGTAAGTTACGTCAGGCGGTATCGTAGCTAACGTAGCTATCGTATAGCTTACAAATTCGATCTGTGCAAGCGTAGCTGTTAAAAACGTGCTTCCATAAATACCGCATGACGTTATGTGCGTATCCACATCTCTCTATTCTTTGGATTTACACTGACATGCCACAACAAAAGCCATTGGTTGATCCAAGTACTAGCGGAATTTACTGAAACAGTGAAAGGTCATTGCGATGTTGTCAACCTAACATATATTTCTGATAATGGAGATAAATAACAAATCCCAACCCAAAATATTTGACATTGATAATGAAGGTACAAATTTTTTAATAAAAATACAAAAATATCTGATTCAAAGAATATTGACTGTGCCAGGTGCGCTAAGGAGGGTGTGAATATAAATAAACAAATAGTTTTTTTGAAATAAATAGTATTAGGTATTTAAATAGAACAATAATTATTGTGTATTTTTTAAAAAATTACTGGAAAATGTTATTAATTTATCATAATTAATAATTGCGTCTTAAATTTCAATGGTTGAACTTATGGAAGGCAAATTCAGCGACAGGCTATAACCATTTATTTCAGAAACGTTTACATTTATCGATATCAATTAAACATATTGAAGCACACTAGCTAGGTACCTACCTAGTTCTCGCTCTTGCGATATTTGTCTTATTGTCTTTTATGACTAGTTTTTTATATGTGCTAATTTATTAGTTTCTTGGAATGTACACGTATTAACCATATTAGTAATATTTAGGTATAAATCATTTCTCAAAGAGAAAGAAAATCAAAAATCTAATTATTGCAGAGAAATTAGCGCGAGGTAACCTTCATTTTACCTAGCTAATATTTTGCTTCTTGTTTGTTGACTGTCGTTGTAAATAGAACGACATTGTGGCAACGCAGCATTTGCACTGTGGAGCCAAATAACCAGATAAACATTTTCTATATTGCTGTCTTGTTCTGATACCAATCGAGGCGGTATTTTACTATATTCCAAGGAGCTAAAGCAATAACTACTTCAAGTAGTTATTGGCTAAAGCCGAAGGTCGTTGTAGTGTAGTACTACAGTAAATATTAATTTAAAAAATAATGGAAAAAGAATGTGTTTGCGTGCGCTACTGAACCGGACTATCAACCGAAGAACCATGTGTCGAGGTCCCTGATTCTAAAGTTTGATTTAAACCGCTTAAAACTAACGCAAAACGATTTTGCGCAACACGGGTCAAAATTCGAAGCGTCGTAACTTTCTTAGAATTGATGATGACGCTATCGGATTAGGTGGAAATTTTATTATTATCTCAGTCTGTATACCTATATGGGTATTTTTAAGTTTTATTTACTTATTTTAGAGTTGGTAAAAACCTGACAATATTTACACGGTTCTAGATTTTTATTTTTTATTAGGATGATGTTGGAGTTGGCCTGACCTATCACAAAAATGTTTCCGAAACGAAAAACAAGGTCTTTGATTGTCGGGTGTAGAATGGTCATCGGCTTTATTTTTTGCACGTTTTTATCATTCAATAGTTAATCATCAGTTTTTAACAGTTAATAGCTATCGTTAATGGTCAATTTCTCGCTTACAGTACAGCACCCTGATTTTAGCCTAATGTTTGCCGTTCAAATTCACTAAAAAGGTTCAACTTGTTTCAATATTGAGACCTTCTAGTTGATCAGTTAGGTTTTTCGTCCCTAAGCTGTCATTAAAAATGATGTTATTCTAATTATAATATTTCGATTGTCATCTTGGGACCTGTTGCTAGAATGGGCTTATTCAGCATTTTTTAAATTTTATAATAGGTACAGTACAGTAATTTCATGATTTCAGTTTTAGAAGAACTACCTTTGGCAATACGTGATATTATGTGGTTCATGCATGATGGGGCCCCGCCACATTTTAGTCTAGTAGTTCGAGAACGCCTAAACAGGAACTTCGAAAATCGATGGATAGGAAGAGGAGGACCAGTAGCTTGTCCTCCTCGATCACCTGACCTAAACCCCTTGGATTTTTTGTGGGGATATTTAAAAACCTTTAGTCTATGCCAATCCAATTGACAGTAGAGAAAACTTATTGGAAATGATTAATTTTCATTGTCGCGATATAAAGACTAATGTTGAGGCATTGTGCATTAGATTTTACAGTCCAAAGTATGTAATTCTTGTATATTGTGCTGTTGCTTGCACTGCATGAATTATTTGGGTGTTGATAGAATTAAAAAAGGTTCCGAAAAATGCGTTATTTTGTTTTTATATAATTTATATTCGCTATTTTACCCTATGTGGTATTCCATATTATGTAATATAAATTATTAACGAAATAAAATCAGTCCACGTGCGGCGCTGTTTGCGACGTTGCCATTTGTGCTCCATGGCTCGAGAGTTGAAGACGGCTGTGTTACAGCTCAACCCGAGGCTCAACTTCGTAAAATTACTAGCATTTTTCATTCGTAAACGTGGGCTGGCACACCCTAACAAACCCTAATCTATGGGCTGGCACTGTTACATGCCCGTTGAGGTATACATTTAAATATTAAAAATATTATATCTAAAGACTTTGGAAAAATAAAAGAAATATTGAATTTATTTTATAGATATTTCTGTTACTCCGAAATTTTGTAATAAATGTTAATTTGTTTTAATTTATTTTACCTGTTTTTTAATCCGGTATAAAATTTGGTACGATCGGCTGGAGTCGCCCCCCCCCCCCCCTCTCAACAAAAACCTGGATCCGCTACTGAATACCCTTAAATTCGAAAATTAAAAATGCTACAAAAGTTATGCAAAATATAAACATTCCCTGTTAGTTCTGAAACGGCCGAAGGGGCGCGTGGCAGTGTTGCCACGTGCATAATTTGATTCGCCACATTGCCCACTACGTTCAGTTGATTTTCGTAGGATGACATCAGACAGGAAACTAAATTTTTTAACTTGGTTAATATTTTTGTTCGGGTTTGCCATCCGTCCAACTGACGTAATTTTCAATTATTAAATTCTAGGAATCTCTCGCAACTCACTAGCACCTAATCAAAACCAATCAAACACCATAGAGATGGGTATCTAAAAGTTTTATGGAAAAGCCACAAAATGGAAAAAGACTAATTTCTAATTTTTCACTTTTAATCTGGTAAATTGAATTTTTTTTGTGCCTGGTTATACGTAGTCTGATTTTAGAAAAATTGTCATAATGTAGGAATTATAGCTAAAAATAAAACTTGCGGGGCTTTTTAAATATATTTTAGCTGTGATTCCCACATTATTAATGTTTTAAAAAACCGGAACAATGGGTACAAGAAAAAAAGTTAAATTTAATGAATTAAAGGAAGAAAATTGGAAACACATTTAAACATTTTTGGACTTTTCCATAAAACTTTTAGGAAATTCTGTGATGAAGTATAATACTTTCCGAGAGAATTCCAAGAACTGCCGTCGTCCCATTTCAAGAAAAAATATATATTTAGAATTTAGAGCACAAGAGGCATTAATATGACTTAATACAAAAATCGTAAGCAATACCCTTGATAGAAATATGCCAAATATTCAGAAAGAGTTAATTCTTGTCTATGATGCCATATGCCACTCTAAATATCTTATCTTAAATATAATTACTAATTATCTACTTTGAAGTGATGACGAATCATCGAAAATCTCAGGTAAAAAATCCAAGGATCTGAAAGGTCTCGACTCTCTGTTACCTTTTATTCTTTTTATTTTCGGATATCCGGTCGCAGCGTTCGTCTCGTTTGAACATCCGGTAAACAAATATCCAATAATAGAGTCAGACTCATGCTGAATATCGTTGTGTGGCTGACTTGCGGATTTGCTTTCAGGAGTTGGTATTTGCTGGTTTTTAAATTTTCGATATTTTTTGGCTAATTAGACTATAAAAAAATTTGTACCGTTTTAGAGAGTAAACCACGTTTAAGGTCGGACTCTTGTGAAAAGAGACAAACTACTTTTATTACTGATCAAAATTTTAAAATACAGTTTTGACATGAACCTAGTGTAAATAAATTTATTTTAAATGTTTCCGGAAATATATGGTTCCGCCCGCGTCACAATAATTCGGCTTAAACACAAGAGTTATGAATAAAACAATAAAAAAAACTGTAATCGTCACGTGTTCAAAAAAAGGGTTTTAAATACTGAGTCACACAGTGAGCCGCATGGCGTGGTTTGTCCAAATTTTTAAATGGAATGGTAGTTAAATATCCCGCTGGATATCCCTTAAGTCCTGAAGTTAATAAAGATTTTATTATTATTATTATTACTACCTACATAATTGAACAAATTAAAACTTGCCTTAGGACATAAAGGGGCACAATCTCCCTATAATGAATGCTATACTGGCGAAGATTATAAAGTTAAACTCAGCGATAAGCCCTATAGTTTATCGCCGGTTAAACTATATTTAGCCTATTACTTTTGGCTTAATGTAAGAACCGTTTAATTTCTAGATAAAAATAGCTAAACACAAACGCTCAGATTCACTAAAAAGGTTTAAGATTTTGTACTGGTTTAAATTAAGATCTATTGGTCAGTTAATTAAGTTTTTTATCCTGTCATTGTTAATAGGCGTCATTAAAAACTTATGAGTTATTCAGTATTTCAGCGATTTGTTTGGCTTCGAAATGATTTTCGTCTTAGAACGTGTTTCTAGAATGAATTTACATAGTTCCATGATTCTGGAAAATATGTACTAAAATTACCGCTTCTTTTATAAATTTATGAAAAAAAAATCGAAGTCTTATTTTAACACTTGTCAGTTTAAAACTTTTGTTTGTCAAAGTAGATACGAATTTTTAAAATTTCGAAAAAGGCAATTCCGTCTGCCGTAAAAGTTATGGTGATCATTTCTGGGAATGCCAAAGGAATTATTCTCATTGAAAAGGGAAAAACAATAAATTTAGAGTACTATGCGAGTTTACTTGCCCAACTAAACCAAAACCAAAAAATATATAAACCAAAACATTAGCGAGAAATGTCCCGGTCACGTTCCACCAGGACAATGTCACGGCAAAAATGCATCAGTTAGGCTTCCAACTGGTTCCTCATGCACATTATTCACCAGATTTTGGCCCCATCAGATTTCAATAATTTGTTTCCGAACGTGAAAAAATATTTGCGTCGGATTCGGAAGCGGAAGTGATGATTGCCACAAATGTACATAGGTATGTATTGGTCAGAGGAACATTTCCACACAAAATCCCTGTTTGTATTCTTTACTACGAAGATCGCTTAAATGACATAAAATTTATCAATATTTAAGTTACTATTAGTCATCGTCATTACTCGTTATACATATTATCATCAGTGGCAGTGACTCAACAAATATTTTAAAAAAACGTGCAAATTTTTACTGTGTTATTTATGATGATATGATAACTTTGATATTGTTTTTATCCCAATGCCAACACACATAACTTGGCGTGCGCCAAAGTCATCATAACCGTCATCCTTTGATCAAGTAGATAAAACAGAGAGGTCTTTAAACCCGAGTGTCTCGAGCCAACTTCAAGCTTTTTGATTTCGCGCGTAAACATCACCGACTGTCTTTTTTGGCAATATTAAGAGCCCTAGTTGAATTATTGATATTTGCTAATTTTTAATATGCTGTTTTTACGCAGTGGCGTATTAAGGCAATTGGGGGCCTCAGGCCCAACTGGTCAGTTGACCCAGTGGCGATCGGTAGCATGAGGCAGGTGAGGCCCGGCCTCACTACAATTAATTTAAAATGTAAAAATGAAAATGTTCGTAAGATCTCACTACAATTAATTTAAAATGTAAAAATGAAAATTTTCGTAAGATTGATTAACATGTTTTGTTTTGCTCTTATTCATCACATTACTTCAAATCTAAAATTTATTATATAAATTTGGCAATTATAAAGGTGTAAAGGTTTAGCAAACGTCTATAAGGCCACTTTTATTTACAAGGGAAGCGCTAATATTTGCGACAATATATTCGACTAAAAAAGAACCACATGCGATATTCGCAGTACGCGCTGTATGTGTTCTTCTATGAGAGAACGGCCTATGCAGCAGAGGCCCGGTGAGCGCTAGACTCTCGAAGCAGCTCGTCTCTGGACGTGTGTGAATGGTTCTGTCTTTATTTAGTATGTTTATATTACTCACTTCCACGCTATTGGTATTCCTTGCTTCCACGCGCGAATTTATAGTGAAGAGAGGCTTGTAAAGTGCTTGGCCTCCTGATTTATTAGATATTTTATTTGAGAACTGAGCTACATTATTTTATGATGTCTTATTGCTGCGGCAAACATAATTTTCTATGCGTTCTCAATGTGAAAAAAATGAAACTGTTACTAATGGGAAACCTACTTCAGAAGTACTATTATACAAGTATACGGGCAAGAACCGAAAATAAGGACCTAATTAACAATGGTGTTACATGACTTACCAGGCGTTATTTTATGAAGTGCTTGATAATAATCAAATTACAGATCGATTTAACGGAATTAATAAGCTATTATTTTTGAACCTAATTTAACCAAACGCTTTTTGCCGATTTTGACGTATCATTTCTAAATCAGTTATTTAACAATTTAGTTCAAAGTTATAAAAATCTTTTCCAAAAAGACCGATGCAAAACCGAGCTTACAATTCTTTTTGCAGATAAACAGGTCCGTTCCTTATCTTTGCCAGAGAATATAGAGACAAAATGTACAAAAATGGTCTAAACGAGGTTTTATCAGAAATGTACAAATTGTTATGTTTAATAGCCAACACTACCTGGGGCATCGTTTTCAGTTGAAAGAAATTTTTTAGCTTTAAAACTCATAAAACTTATTCGAGAAATTTGATTGCACAAGAAAGGTTAAATGGTTTGGCTGTAGTGTCTATAGAAAAGGCTTAATAATTAAAATGTGTTCTTCTGACTCATTTTATAACTTAGTAATAGGATCGTTTGCGATTAAGTGCAACAGAAAGATAGACTTAATCTATAAAACATAATTTTGCATTTTTCTTAGTTTGTTTTTAAGTTTGCCATTTGATTTCCGTTTTATGTTATTTTACGTTTTGATGTGTGTTTTAAATAAAACTATATGCTTCATATTATAACTTTTTTGGCCTCACCTCTTTTTCTGACCACGGATCGCCACTGAGTTGACCTGGGCTGGTCCCTAACCTCTTCTCTAATTTTTTCCCCCGTTTCCTTTATTCATTCACCTAAAAGGTCTATATTTTTGGGAACAAAGTGCAGTATAAAACACATAACTTATTACAAATAAAAATAATAGGGCATGTCTACATTATAAATAAAAGTTATAATGCCCTTGGAACCTAAATAATAAAACATGGAGTCTCTTTGAGGCCCTTTAGAAACGAGGCCCTAGACTATTGGCTAGTGTGCCTAACTGAACAATGGTTAATCCGTCTCTGTTTTACGCCTTTTTAAAATATAACAGCCTGATTCTCCAACGCTGGTCCGGTCTAATTAGACAACCAAAAGTTTTAAACTGACAAGTGTAAGAATAAGACAACTAAGTTTTATACTATGAATTTATTTCTGATGCTTTTCGCAAATTTATAAAGAACAGGGCAATTTTGGTACGTACTTTCGACAATAATAGAATCAAATTCATTCTAGGAACCTGTTCCAAGATAAAAATCATTTGGAAACCAAGCAAATCGCTATCAGAAAAATTCAAAAGTTTTCAATGACGATTTATTAAAAATGACAGGACAGAAACCTGTTAAAACATAACTGATTAACTAGAAGATCTTAATTTAAACCAGTACTAAATCTTAAACCTTCTTAGTGAATCTGAACGTAAGTGTTTATACATCGAATACCAGGGGCGTATTCAAGGGGATGTAGAAGGTTTCCCCCCGGTGAATGCTGGGTATTGGCTAATTAGAGTACGAGTAGGCTATTAGGACCTCGTACCAGAAAACACTGAGTATTGGGAAAACAAAACCTGAGCAAAAAGGTCGACAGTTTAATTGCAGCAAGCGTAAAAAAAGTAGACAGTTTTGCTCGGAAAGAATTTGCAAACAAATCGCTACCTCTGTTCAAAAAGGAAATAACTTCAAATTTGTCAAAAATTAGATATTTCTGTGCATTATTTAAAATAATGAATACTATCCAGTTCAAAAGAGAAACAACGTGGAAGTTTAATGTCATTATAATAAAAGTCTATATTCCCTTTAAGAACTCCTCAAATTCTGTCCATATCTGCGTTCAAAACAGAAACAAACTAAATGTTGCTTTATTTACATTATTTAAAGATGTTTCTTTTTTGAACTGAGGTAGCGAAATGTGGACAATTTTCCATTTTTATCTTCGCATAGTTGGATATTTTTCTTTTTTTCTTCCACTGACCCACCCCCCCCCCCCCCCCCCGTGCTCTCGCTACTACAAAATATTAAAACTTTTTAGTGAATCTGAGCGTTTGTGTTTAGCTATTTTTATCTAGAAATTAAACGGTTGTTACACTAAGCCAAAAGTAATAGGCTAAATACATATAGTTTAACCGGCGATAAACTGTAGGGCTTATCGCTGAGTTTAACGCTATAATCTTCGCCAGTATAGCATTCATTAGAGGGAGATTGTGCCCCTTTATGTCCTAAGGCAAGTTTCAATTTGTACAATTGTGTAGGTAGTAATAATAATAAAATCTTTATTAACTTAAGGGATATCCAGCGGGATATTTAAATACCATTCCATTTAAAATTTTGGTAAACCACGCCGTGCGGCTCACCGCGTGACTCAGTATTTAAAACCCTTTTTTTAATCACGTTACGATTACAGTTTTTTATTGTTTTATTCATAACTCTTGTGTTTAAGCCGCAGTATTGTGGCGCGGGCGGAACTTATGCGATTTTTTATAAGGGGGCTTACTTTTTTTATTTTCTAAAATTAATTAATAATTTCAAAAAGCAGGAACGTGGAGAATTCTATTTTTGCTTTATCTGTATAATGGCACCAAAATCAAAATTTCACTTACTGGGCACAGACACTGTTTAATAGTGAATATTGTTACAGTTTTAAATATTTTTAAATAATCAGGAAAACAAGTCAGCCAACGGCAACCTCAAACGACAGCAATTTTACAAAATGGTAGTTAAAGTTGGGGTAGATTTTACAAATACTATATTGAGTAAGTGTTGTTAGAGATTCTAAACGACTCATTGTTTAGGGGCAAGTAATATTACATGTTCAACATATAATGACCTTATAACACCTTCCAATCACATTATTAATTCCTAGTAAAGTTTAATAAGTACTGATGATAAGTTACAGACATTCACATATTTAGAAACCAGGTTTCCAATTCATAGGCGTAGTTAAGGGGGGGGGGGGGGCTTGGCACCCAAAAAACTCTAATTAGCACCCCTAAAATTTACAACCCTCCACGCTATTAGGCATAGTTAAGGGGGGTTTGGGGTGCTTAGCACCCCCAAAACTCTAATTAGCACCCCCAAAACTTGCAACCCTCTACCCTGTGAAGAAAATGTTTGACCATATACCAGTGGCGGCTGGTGTAATTTAGTGGTTTTAATAGTAAGCCCACTGGGAATGTTTTGGTAAAGAAAAAAACATTTTGTAATTTGCGAAAAAAAAGTTGAATTTTTGGCGAGCCACCCCTCGGGAAAAATTTACGCGTTTAGATGTTTTATTTATTATTTTTCCTCGATTTTTTCTAAAGAAGTTTTACATCATTTTGTTGACAATTTATAAATTTTAAGAAAAAAAAGTGTGTTGTAGAAAGTTATAGTCATTTGAATTACATTTTAGGTTTAAAAAAATTCAAATGACTATAACTTTCTACTAACACATTCCTTTCTCTTAAAATTTAAAAATTCTCGACAAAATAATGTAAAATTTGTTTAGAAAAAATAGTAAATAAATTTCCTAAACGCGTTCATTTTTTTCCCAGGGTTGGCTCACCAAAAACTTAACTTTTTTTGGCAGATTACAAAATATTTTTTTCTTTACCAAAACATTCCCAATGGGCTCACTATTAAACCCCCTAAATTTGGTACGGATCCTGTAAGTAGGAACAGAGATATACAATTTTGAAATTTCACCAGCCGCCACTGCCATATATACTGAATAGGGTCTAGGTTTAAGCATCCCTGAATTTGACAGCCTAACTACGCCTATGCCAATTCCAAGTACTTTACACCACTTCGTCAATATATCATCTTTAGGAAAATAGTGAAAGGTGTTTTTCTCAAAGGTTTAAATGAGCACTGTAGTTCTGAATAGTACCGTCTACTTTTTATCCAAAGTACATTTAAACACCACGAAAATCGCGGAAAAACACTTTAATGCTGAAAAACGAAGTCGATGCGGCAACCTAACTCAATTTCTTTAGTTCACTGCAAGTATACTTAATTCCACTTACGATTTTAATGGCGGCTGTTGACACGTGTCAAACATATTTGCCAGCTCATAATTTAAAAGTTTCCTAATTCAGAAAACACCTCACACTCACAACAATCGCTGAATTGATGAGAGATGGGTATATAAATATCCATACATTAACATGTACGGTTATGAAGATACATATTCTGCATTTGATTCTTGCAGCCGAAACAGCGTCAACAGGTGAAATACGTCACGTATTCCACCTGTTGACGCAGCACCTCACCTCGAATCTCGTGTAGATGGGCATCCTTTTCTTAGGCCTTTGCATAGTCATATCTCTTTACGGCAGTCTTCAAATCGTCTTGTCTATTTAGCGTTCCTTCGCTATATACAAAGCCGTCCCATCATTCCGATTTTGATTTATGACTTGTGAAATCAAAGTTTGTTTTTAGAAATATTGTTGTGGGATTTCGGTGTTGTCAGAATGCATTTTGCCATTATTTTGTGCTTATTAGACATTTTGGTAGTATATTGTTGGACTTTGTGTATCTGTTTAGTGTTTCTTTTTATTGAAAAGTAAGTGGGTAAACATATTTTATTTGTTTACCAATTATTTAGACAAACATTACCCCAAAATGATTAATGTTATAGGAATTATATATTTTGCGGTGTAAATTACGAATCTAAATGAGTAGTTTAGTAAAAAATGGTCTGAGTACGTGCAGCACACCGATAAGGTTATAAGGAGGCTTGGGAGAAAGAAAAATATATTAGGTCACTCATGTTTCAGGCAATGATGTCTGGCTTCTCTATTAAGAAATGTGGATTTTCAGAACTCCACATTCTCATTTGTGGAGAATTTACGTAACCAGAGAGGTAAAACCACGCCTCGTCAGTAAAAAGGTTTTTTCAAATACGTTTCCATTATTATGCAAATTACCTATAAACTACTCTGAAAATTGCATTCGCTGCGGCTTGTCGTTTGGTACCAATTCTTGGACTAAGCTTAGACGATAAGCGTGTATATGCAAGTCACATATATTTCAGGATTGTATTGCAGGTTCCGTATGATATATTTACTTGCTAGCCTAAAAGCCGAATAGGGGTTTGTGGATGTTAACAATTTGCCTCAGTTCTTCTACTTTTTGTGCAGTGCGAACTTTGTGTCTCCAACTGCCTTCCTTTCTATTCACCCTTCATGTTTCTCTAAACAAGGCCACATATCTAGTCAAAACTTGGCGAAACTGGTCGAAATCCATAACTATGTGTGGAAATTGTGTTTGAAAATCCTGAATGGCGTTCCGTGTTGAATAAACCCACTGGCCATCAACCCTTTTACCATTTCTAAAGTAACTTTCGATCATAAAAGCTTTTTGTTCTGCCGTGATTTCCATATTATTTAATTTTCTTAAAGAAACTTCAGATCTTGACAGTTCTATTTTTCATTCGCCTATACCTTTTCCCTTTGTTACCTTTCAAGAGTAATAATTATTCAAGACAATTGATTCCACGGCATACTTTTAGGACTTTTTTTATCTTACGTTATCTGTTCCTGATGAGAATATTAACCCCTAAAAGAGAATGATGAAACACCAGAGAGTGAAATGGATTAGGAAAGTATTTCCTATGCTGACTCAGACACAGACAAGCTGGATACTGATCAGGACGAAGAAAATATGGATTTTGAATAATTTTAATTTTAAATATGAGTTGGGCCCGTGGGGTGAAAAAAAAAATCCCCCAAAACCGCTTCATCTGCATATGCGTGCCATTTAACAGGAACGAGCTCATGGAAAGCAGGTAATCTCCTTCTTTTTAGAGAGCTGTGGATCCGTCAAACCATTTAGCCTATAATGAAAGTAGAAACAGTTCCAATGGCATCAAAACTGTAAAATGAAATTATTAAAAACCGTAATATTTAACCAAACATACGTATAAATTTATTTATCTCAGAGGTTAAAGGTATTCCATGCAAGCAAGATAGCAAATATTAGAAATTTGAACTAAATATTTTAACTGGCCTGATGATTGGTCAGACCTCGGTACTCTAGAGTAAAGTGAAAGGCAACGTTGATGCATTGTATTGTTCATAATAATAGATTGACAAGATTGGAAAGCGTGACCATATAATAGTTGTAGCTAAACCATATACATATTTAAAGAAGAACAAACAGTTTATGCTGCAAAATATTTTATTTTTATTGTTTTAAGGTCAAATATAAATTTAAAACTTGTTTTTCGGAAAGGTCGGCGGCGAAAGGGAGCTGGACATCGTTTACCTTGTTCAAGGTTTAACAGTCAGGCAATATTAAAAGTTCTAATTAAGAATATTATTGTTGCTAAAAATTTCCTTTTAATTATAATACTACATAAGCTGAGCGGCTGATTATTTTAAAAAGTCAGTGAAAAATGTTTCAGATAAAAGTTTTAGGGCTTTCAAAAATCTATGATTTGAAAATTAGTTGGAATACACAGGGTTGCTCAAAAAGTTGTGACGGATCAAAGTTATGTTTTCGTAAATGGAATACCCTATTTTTTGCTTTAATTTCTAATTCTGCTTAATATTTTCTCAATGTCAATTCAATAATTTCAGATTTGATTTTTAACACAATTTAAATTTTATTTCAATTAGTGGGGGTGGGCTTAATATTTTTTTAACCTCTTACGACATGCTTGGCATATATTTTCAGTGTTTTGAAAATACTCCTCTTGCGGAACGTGAATATGCTGTCAGGTATCACACTTAATAAAAAGTTTAAAAATGTTTTTTTTATTTTTCATGGCACGCTTGACCACGGACCTATAAAACCAATTGCTTTTTTCAATTAACATGATGTTAATTATTCTTTTGGCTATAACTCCGAAACTAATGAAGATATCGAATCGAATTTTTTACATTTTCTCTTGCAAATTTATTCTGCTTTTCGATTATGATATAATAACTATGTCATTCCATTTACAATTTCGGAGAAAAATTGAAAAAACAAGGAGTTTTTAAATAACGCCCTCTAGCGAGTGCCGCGAAAGTCAATGTAACACAGCTATTATTTCGTTTAAATTAGCAAACCTTCCTTTCTTAAACGAGACCAAGTTCATCAAATTCGGTTGAGTCAAACCAAAATTATGGATACTTTTATCAGTAGACTTTCCCCCTCCTCTACCGCCCTAATTTTACATCTTAAAGCAAAAGTGTTAAACCAAAAAGATGTAAAATTCTAGTAGAATTATCAGTGTAATATTTTTTTAATGGCTTTTATAGGGATATATTCCAGAAAAATGTCTTTTCTACATGACCACAGCAATTACGCCCCCTAGCGGCAGAGTTAGGAACTTAAAAATTATTTCCAGCAATTTCTCTTGGCCACTTTCCTTATTAGGATTTTTTTCCAAAGCTCCTGGAGCAGCAATTCCTGAGATATGGTAACTCATCACCCTTAATGAAACACCCTGTATATAGTTGAAACCTGTCGATTCTTAAACAAATGAAATTGGTTGCTAGGAGACAGCTTATAAATTATGACTGCTGTCAAAGCTGCCGCCTAGATTTCGAAATTTTTGTTCAAGATTGTATGAAAGATAGGTACGGCGAATGGTTGGTTGCATAATAATTGTTCCTTGCAACATGCGTGAACGTCTTCGCACGCTGTTTAAAATTATTGATTTTCAGTTGTAGTGAGTAGTGTGTTTTTTTGGTATTTTCAGAGCCGTTGTAGAAAAAATTAATAATAAAACAGTTGGCAAAAATGCAACATGTTTTATAAGACACTTTTTATAAGTACCTAACGAGTTGGTACCCGCGCTATTACTCGCGTATATTTAGAATATCTAGGCGTGTAAATAAGGAATTCCTTATTCCTTATTATATTACTTTGAGCCTAGGATGTTTCTGCTTTATCGTGTTGTAGTGGAGGTGCATATTAATTTACATTTTTTAGGAATCCCAACATGCTATAGAGAATATTCCTGTGTGCAGTAACACACCCAGGGGGCTGCACCCCTCCTCCCCCCCCCCCCTCCCCGCCCAACATCCTAGACACAAAAAAATTAAAAAATTGTACAATAAATTGAAAAAATGCATCGAATTGTGATACCTCACCTCACGCTGCAGACTGTCAGCCCTCCCCAAGACAGAATAGCCCCCCCCCCCCCCCAGGACAAAACCCTGGGTGCGCCAGTGCCAGTATGTGTAGACAGTAGTTATAGTAAGTCGAAATTGAAAATTGAAATACTTAAAACCAACGAGTTTTTAAAACTGATATTATTATGGTGGATTTTAATATTTTTTGTAGGGGAGTCCACAAATCAAGTCCAGTAAATTAGTTAAAGACAAATATAAAATAATTAAAATTGAAATATTATCATTATATCTTTTTAGTGTCATTTTGTTACCTATTAGTTTTTGATGTACCAGAAAATTAATATTTTAGTAATTACTATAAAACAGCTTTAATTTGTATTTAAAAATTGTTGTTTGTGTAAAGAAAATTATATTTTTTAGCCTTCTACTATACCTACAGAGAAATTCTACTGGCAAGGAAATCGTGAGCAACGTATCTTAATTTTTTTTAAACAGTTCCTTAATCCTTAAAAGGACTCTCAATAATTCAAATTATTTCAAATTGTTGTACCCTGATCACACAAACATAAACAAAGCGCCATTTTTAGGAAAGTGTGTACAATCATATTGTTATCTTCTGACAAATTACGATGACTCGATTTCTGAGAGGTATACTGATGGTGACAGGAATGAACAATATTACTCATGTTATGACAACGATGACGCGTTGGTGACGAAAATTTGTACAACTACAAAATATGCGGTAGACAATTTTGTAAACTAAAAGTTTTATTTGAGTAGCTATTAACTTTTCAGATAGCTGTTACCTGCGGCTTTACTCGCGTAAAATTGCAATTATTATGTAAATGTGTACGTATCTGTTGTAAGCCTCCAATGCTAATAATCGATAAGTTCCCTGATTTAATTTTATTGCTCTTAATTTGTGACAGGCACGTAAATAATTGTAAACAATATGATCGGCACGTGGCGGCGTTTTAATTTGGAACAAATTATACCGAAATTTATGCAAAAAAAGAAATAATGCATATTCCCTATTATCATGTATCTGTAAGCCTCCTATGTTTATTTATGAAATCCAAACCTCGTTTCAATAATTTAAAATTATAATATAATTTCAAGTAAATAATTGTTTGTGTTGCAATGTATCCAACTAATTTGGATAATTTTTGCATCATCCTGAATAATTCTTGCACAATTTTCGATATCTAATTCTTGCATCATTCTGCATTTGCCTCCACACAGACATGTACATATTTATTTTAGTTTTCCTGGGTTGAGCTTGGCGAAACCGAACACAAATACCGATTTAGACTTATCTTATTAGTTTAAATTTATACCTTGTAGTTCAGTGGTTCCCAACTGGTGGTACGCGTACCACTGGTGGTATGCGTCCCACTAGTGGTACGCGTACCACTGGTGGTATGCGTCCCACTGGTGGTACGCGAGAGCATTTGGGGTGGTACGTATAATTATTTTTATCGGATTGCTTCCCCCTTTATACGCACGTCACTGTAACCTGCACTTGTTAATTTAATTAGACAGGTCTTAATAGTGAATCTGGCCGAAAATATTTTACAGTGTTATTATGAATAAATTACAAGCAATAATAGAGAATAACTAATATTGGGTCATCCTGTATGAGTGGGCATAGCCATAATATGACGCAAGATTAGGGTAACAATTTCTCAGTGAGTCATTCCTTTGTGATAGGGGCATGATTCAAACATGACAATGAATCGGTTCCCCTTTACTTTGCTTTTTATGAAGGTGACCCTTCCTGTTGCATTACACTGTTCCCTCCGTTTGAATTTCATCTTTTGTTTTTTTCAATAACCTGTGTAGCCGGCAATTCGACGTTATAATAAGGGTCACATTAATATTGAAGAACGTTGTACAATTTTAGATGGCTTTATATATTAATTAATTTTATGTATTGTCGTGGACTTAATCATCATTACAAGCAGATAAGACTATTAACATCAGTTTATTTCATTCAATTATTATGATTTATTGTTTTTGAACGGCTTTGGAAAAATCTTTTGGTGGACTAGGAGGACTAGGTCATTGATGAGTGGAATAGCTCTCTTTTGGAAAGAGTCAAGGATGTTAAGTGTCCAAGGTGATGCCGCTCCCCAGATGTGGGAACAGTACTCTAGGTTTTGGTCTTATTTGGTGCACATAAGGGAAGGGAGTTGGAAGGGGAGTATTTTCTGGCTCGAAAGAGAAAACCAAGTTTTTAGCTGCTAATGTGGCTATTGAAGTAATGTGTTTGTGCCAACTGAGATCATGTTTGAAAGCGATGCCAACAAGATCGAACGTTTCATTGTACTGTAGGGCGGCCATTCATGTGGATGGGGTAAGTGTTGCCGGATTTCTTGCGTGACAGGGAGCAAGACTGGGTTTTGGAGGCGTTGAATTTGTAGATCAGCAAATGGGAAACGTACGAAGCTAAATATGTAAACAACATCAATCACATGTAGGCGTGCGCAGTACAGAACGCTTTGCCAGGCGCGTAGATAGACATTTTGAAGTTGTATATCTCTGTTGCTACTTATGGGACCCATGCCAAATTCAGGTCTTTTAACAGTGAGCCTACTAGGAATGTTTTGGTAAAGAAAAAAATTATTTTGTAATTTGCGACAAAAAGTTGAATTTTGGCGGTACAACTCACCCCCCCCCCCCCCCCCCCCCGGGAAAACTCCCAAAATTCAACTTTTTTTCGCAAATTACAAAATAATTTAACTATTAAAAACCCTAAACTTGGCATGGGTCCCGTAAGTACCAACAGAGATATACAACTTCAAAATTTCTATCTACGCCCATGGGCGCCCGCAGGGGGGTGCCAGGGGGGCCGTGGCCCCCCCTGAGATTGTGAAATTGACATACTTTTTAATTATTAGTAGTAAAATCTTTAAAAATACATTACTTTTTTTCATCTTGCCCCCCCTGAGAAAAAAGTCTGCGGGCGCTCATGTCTACGCCCTTGCGCTTTGCTGGTGATAAACATCGAAACTACGCTACTCGTTTGTCACGCAGATATGCAAAGTGAAAAATGGCGTTAACGTTACCCGGATTCTGTCTGACCGTATAGTTGTCGTCCGCTAACAGCTGAGAGAAATCGTGAGTGCGCATGCTTAAAATAATTGAATTTAAAAATCTGACTGGCGCCAAATGGGCACAAACATACTTTTTCGCCCATGAATAGGGACAGTTTCGGCTGATGCAGGCAGAGTTGTCTATCTAAACCGCAAGGAAATAGGATAATTTGCCGACTGACAAACCTATTCTATTTTCTTTCTGGTCGACAGTTGATGGACTGCTTATTTTTTCACAAATCGTGACTCCACCTACATTTGCAGAAATTAAAGGTAAATCATAACCTTAACATTTGTGTTCAATCTTTCGACAGCATTTATTAGTAGATATCATAAAAATAAATGTTTAGCAAAATATTACGATTAATTAAATTTGGCAATACTAATATTTAATAATATTATGTAAAATTTTTAACTAACTGCACTACTTTTTTCTGATTTTGGCTGTCCTTGGAACATAAAAGAGTTTGTGGGGGCACTTGCAGTGGTATTTTTGCATATTGGCGCAATACAATACTTATGGGGTAGTTTTTGAAAAATTGCATTGTTTAATAAAATGAATTACACTATAATCAAGAGACGAACAAAATAAATCTATTTACGTCATGGATAAACGATTCAGGTTAGGTGTGGTGAGTATAGGCAACATAATACACACTCGATGATAAGTTCTTAAACTAATTTTTTTTGCTTCTAATTTCTGACAGATCCGTGAATAATTATTGTAAACAATTCGATCGACCACGTGCCCGTCTAAAATTCCGAGGAACAGATAACAAAGATTGAATTTAAGAATTTAACACAAAACAAGTGGTTCAGATATCATCTGACGTCACGCGACGGCGTGCGAAAATGACGGCTTTTTAAACTGGAATAAGTAGATTGTACGGAAAGGGAAATTAATTTTTTTAGTTAAATTATTCTAGTAATTTTCTTCAAAATAATATTTATAGGTTTACAATGACTTGTTTAAACGATTTGGGCATTTAAAAAAATAAATGCTCATTCCTCATTCGACAGGTCTGACGAATTTTTGCCCCGCGAAGTACAAAATAAGATTTAGATTTTTAAAATTAATTAGATATAAGATATATTTTTTGTGTCCACTGAGAAAACTTATTGTTTCTTTTTATAACAAATAGCTTAGCAACACAACAAATTATAAAAATCCATAGAAATAATAAAGTTTGAATCGTTTCACATCGGCTTTAGATTCTGTGTCCACCCTGTATAGAAGAAATTTACAAGTAAGAACAGGCTTGCTATTATATTATTTTTATTAAAGGTCTAAAACATTTGTTCTTATTTAGTTGGTCTGTTGTTGGTCACGCAGAATTTCATAACGTAAATCCACCGGACTCGGGCTACTTTCACTTTACCTTAGCAAATTTTCTATGCTTCTGCCTACTTATATATCTTTTTAATAATGCGTTGCTGGTACTTGACGGAGATTTTAATAATTAAAATGTATTTTGTACAGTGGCGTGCCATCGCGAGGGAAAGCCTCCATTCCACCCTTCATACTGGCGCACCTGTCGCCCTAACCACAGAGCTTCCACCTCTCTGGTCTGGTAGAACGTCAAAAAATACTTGATAATGATCACAAATATTATACGAAAAACTTATATTTTTTTCACCCCCTCCTCTCCTCCCCTCTTTATGTGAAATCTTCGTCAAGTGGTAAAGTAACACTAATTTGAGAAAACATTTTTGTCTTGATTCATTTCGATATCGTTAGTTTTTGAGATCAAGTCAAAAAATAGATTTTTTGCCCACCGTAGCTAAAAAAAGGCTATTTTAGTCTTTATTTGTAGGGACTACTTTTTTGCCGACTAAAGTGTCACTTTAACTGAGTTTATCTGAGGGATTAAAAATGCTTTAAATCCCTTTAACAGGTAGTTTTAATCCCTGTAGTAACAATAAAAATACCAAAAAGTATCGTTAAAGACACAATATTTATTATATTAAAATATTGAATACTGGGACTATAAGGTCCGAAGCTTCGCAGTACGTGTGACGTACTATGACCACATAGGTACTCTCCAATAAAAGGAAAATAACTTGGCGCCCCCAAATCGTTGTGCCCCCTCCGCTCCTAAAGGCACGGCACGCCACTGCTACCCCACTGGTTTATCGATTTCCAGCAACTAAGCCAGGAATATTGTAAAACGAGACAGAGCACGCGTGATGTCTTCATGCCTATAACGCTCGTGACTTTTTCTTGCTTGATTCTTACACACTCTGTATGTAGAGAATACAAAAAAAACTATTTCAGTTTTAATATTTGATTATATGCATATGGTCTATCGGGGCCTATACCAAAAGAAGTTTAGTTTAGTTAGGGGAAAATTTGCTAAAAAAAGTCAACAGTTTTTCCTCACAGTTGGCATTAATATCTTCTCCTCCAAAGATAGTGCTATCGGACGCCCCTGAAAGTATTAGACTAACTTTATGGAGAATGTTGCCCTTGTTCTTGTTCCAGTGGCGTAGCTAGGGGAGAGGTGCTTGTCCCTCCAAAGTGTCAAGGGAATTTAAGAGTGAGCCGCCAATAAATTTGCACAGGCGAGGATACAAAAATATCCCCACCTCCGAAACTCTGGTCTGCCCCAGGTCTGCTCACGTAACTGCATAGTTTAGTAATAAAAAATCGTCTTTAACCTAGGCTAACAGGCTGATATAAAAATTTAATACCTATTTTACCGCTTAAAACTGTAGAAAAACACAGTCTACGGAATAACTATAAGAATATACAGGTGATGTAATTCCAATGGTATAGAATGGATTGGGTCGACCGTGGGCTCAAAGAGAGAGTTAAACGGTTATATAAACTACACCAATGGGGCCACGATGTTCTTGTAGCGCTCTGAAATAAAGAACACGGTACAATAATAAGCTAATTATTGTAAGTTTATTGACAGACTATATAATAACGTATGGTAATAAATTTCAAAGGAAGAGTTGGTATCTTTAAAATCCACCTACGCAGGTAGCACCAGTCAGGTTACAACGGGACATGAGTATGAGTATGTATTCACGGACAAAGTTCTTATTTATTGATTTACGTAGTTCGTAAATTATTTATATTTTTTTACAAAAATTCCAGGAAACACAAAAGTTAACGCCCTCTATGTTTTACACCAAAAATAAGCAAATGTTCTTGTTTGGCTACCCCAAAAACCCCCATATTAGGGCAAATTTAAATAAAATTGCTTAAACTGGAAGTACTTAATACAATTTAAAAAATGTAATAGTATATTGTACAAGTCTTTTCACACAAGTGAGACAAGTCGACCGAGTGTGAAAAGGTACCTATTTTCAAACCAGGCGCGGATTTAAGGGGGCGCACCACCCCCTAGAGCCTTGTATAAAAAGGATTTCAATAGCGACTTTCATAAAAATAAATATTGTAACATAAATATTAACCATTCGTACATGTTCTACAAAATATTATAAACAAAAACAAACATTTGCCGTCTTGGAAAGTTCTATAATAATATAATTAATACCACAAAAATATGAATAACAGATCTATAATACGAATATGTTATATAAAAATGCAAGCCTTTTTCGGCATTCTTGATTTACATGCTCTTAGATGGTTTCTGAAAGCATTCCTTACTAAAGGAAAAAAGTAACCAAATAGGTTTTTTTTTGAAAAACATCTTTTTTGAGAGAATTTTTTTGGAAAACAGCTTTTTCGAAAAAGGACTTACGATTTCGAGAGTACATTTGTTTTAAAATGCCTTTAAAAAATATTTTTTCAAAAAAGGTATACAATTTCCGAAAATGTATTTTTTCGAAACAGTATTAGGCTATGAACTCTACTAGCTTGAAAAATGTTAAATAAAAAAAGACGAAAAACGATCCTGAACAAACCTACACAAGAGCCGATGGTTGAAAAAATTATTATTTAAAAAAAAATATTTTCGAAAAAGTTTAAGCCTAAAATATAATTTAAAAAAAATTCAAATGACTATAACTTTCTACTAACACATTTTTTTTCTCTCAAAATTTAAAAAAATTTCGACAAAATGATGCAAAATTTGTTTAGAAAAAATAATAAATAAAATACCTTACGGTATCCATTTGGTTTTGAGAATGATGACAGAAACCCATTTTACAACGAAGAGATCAATTATGTCTCTCTCTCATGTTCTTTCTCTCTCATTTTTTTCTCTGTCGTCTTCTTTCTCTCTCACACTCGTAAAATTTTTACAGCTGGTAGGTTAGGTTATGTGAAAGATTAATATGTCATATTATTTGAAGCCTGTCCCATGATATAAGTTGTTTTTTCAGTATAAAAATATACTTAAAAAGTTTATATAAAGTATTAGCAGCTTAAATTCCTGTGCTATATGAATCTGGGACTATCAACTATTGAAATATTAAGCAAGGTACATATTTGTTCTCCTTTACACTACTTGGACTGGGCGTTATGGGAATAAGTAACAGGAACGCCGACCCGATATAAAGTTGAGAATAGTGGGCATTACAGAAGATTTCTTTAGTTAGGTACTGAGAAAGTAGTGAAAATTGCGCTTTAGAAACGTTTGGTTTCAGTTTAAAGCTGAAGTCACAGTGTCATTAAAAGTGTATCTATCCTTCTGGAACTAAGACTCAACATTTACAGTTAAAAATTGTGAAACTACTTGGCATAATCGATTAAACAACTTTTATCGCGTCTTTAACTTACACAAACATCACTGTTCGCAGGTAGGCTATATTATAGATCCATTTTCATTATATATCGGAGAATAGGGAATATTTTTTAACCTTATACATTGCTTATCCTAATAAAAATATTTACTCATTTTTGAAATTTTTCCTTTATTTATTTAAATACTTTTCCTCCGATCCTTTTAGTGCAAATTGTTGGTTAGAGATAGTATTGTTATTTGGGCAGGAAACAATTTTAAATGCTATAAAATAATAAGGTTAATGTGGCTATGCTGACACTGTTTTTTTTAATAAAAACGAGATTTTTGCAAATGCTGTTTGTGTTCAGTAAAACCAAAGGTCTTTTGCTATAAAATCATAAAACTTACGGAAGTATTTTGATTTTGTCAGGTTAGAAATTTATTTTTATGACAACGCCGATTAAACTTTCACTGTTTCACTATAGGCAACCAGAAATACTTGCGCACAAACAAAGCCGCATGTGATGAAATGTTTGATTATTCTTTTTTATTGGCAACAACATCGTTTTTATTTGTCTTTTACTAATGCCCCTTTTGCTAACAAGGATAGAAAGAAACCGGATTCCGCTGGGATTTTATCAGGAAAAATAAAAGAATTTTGCGATGACTATCTCTAGAAGTATATAACCAGCAATACTTCCGCAAGCAAAGAATGTACGATAAAAATTTGAACAAATCCTTTTTTTATTTGTCTTTGTCTAATGCACTTTCGCCAACACGGATAGAAAGAACTCTGATTCCTCCGTGATTATCAGGAAAGAAAAGATGAATATTGTGGTCACTAAAATATGTTCTGGTGTAAACGGTCCATGGAACTGACCAATAGGGTTAATTCTTGTTCAATTGTTTTTTCTGTCATCATTCTCAAAACCAAATGGATACCGTATTTTTCCTAGGAGAGGCACACCAAAAATTCAACTTTTTTTCGCAAATTACAAAATGTTTTTTTTCTTTACCAAAACATTCCCAGTTGGCTCACTATTAAAACCCCTAAATTTGTTACGGGTCCTGTAAGTAGGAACAGAGATATACAACTTTGAAATTTCACCAGCCGCCACTGCTTATATCAGTCCAAACGGACAGGATGTATAAATAAAAAAAAAATGCTGGAATATTTGTTAGTTTCTGTTTTCGCAAGAACAGGTTTGGATGTTTTGTCTATTATGAAATAATGTTCATTTTTTAGAAATCTAATCAATAAAAAAATAATGTCGCACGGGAACTTGCCCGTATTTTTTCTTGATCTATGCTTTTATGTAGCTCGAAGTGACTGAAGCTAGGAGACAGCTTTCAAATTATGACTGCTGCCAAAACTGCAGCCTACTAGATTTCGAAACTTTTGTTCAAGATTGTATGGAAGACAAGTCTGGCGAATGGTTGGTTGCATAATAATACGTAAGCGTTTTTACACGGCGTGTGTAACGTTCGCACGCGGTTTGAAATTATTGATTTTCAGTTCTAGCTAGAAGTGTGTTTTTAGGTATTTTAAGAGCAGTTGTAAAAAAAATTAAAAAAGTTCTAAGGCCTGTAACTGTTTAAGAAAGCAGAATTGTAGTGATGAGACAATAAGTTGGTCTGCATCGGTCTATTTTGATTCCAGAAAGCTACTGTTAAAATATGTGCCATTCGTTTGTAGCGCATTTTCTAATTCCTCAATTCAATGTGATCCCGATACAGCAGCACCTACATACGTTAGAAAATTTTCAGCATTGAATCACATTATTATTTAATAGAAAAATGTTTTTTTTTCATAACCTTTAACCCACCGTTGTTTTAGTATTGATTCAGCACCATTTAATTTGGGTGAATAATCTAATTAATACAGTTTTTAACCGCAAATGTATTATCACCATTGTTAGTGTCACAAATTAGGTGAGTCACACCAGTATGGAAATGCTTCCTTCAGCCATCATAATAATAAATTAATAATAATATTATAATTTAAAGATTTTACCTTGTAACAATCGCACACCAAGTCAACGTGATACTAATTTAAAATAGTATATTATTTATGCATTTTAATAAGTAACAATTAATTTGAAGGTCTGAATCCATGGCACAACATAAGGAATGTGTATGCTTAATTATTATTAAAAAGCCTGTTTTAAAGCATTTATAACATTAATCGTGTCGTCGCCATCTTAATGTTCAACGTGTTGGTTAGGGAAAAATAACTGTAAAATTGCCCTTCTCACAGTAGGGAACTCAAAAGCATTGGCACATCGCGTTCCTCTGCTTTACAACAATTAAAAAGTTACTACATTGAAGCTGTTGTAAACACTATAATACAGTTGCTTTGGCCCACCCAAGCAACCTGTAACACTTATACAAAGAAACTCTTTACTTTATAAAAGCTAACTTACAGACGTTATACAGGAGCTTCTTAGAAGCTTTATAACGTACAGGCCAGTCAAGAGGGGGGTAGGGGTTGCAAATTCCCCGGGCCAGCACTGCCCTGAGGAGCCCGCAACTCAAAATTTCATCATAAAATGATTAATCAAAAAATAAGTTATCTTTTGGGGCTAGAAAAACTTTCTGCCCCGGGGCCCATCCCGGCTCTCGACGGCCCTGGACCTTGAACATCGCTGGAATAAATGTATTGAGTCACACGGAGGTTATGTAGAAAAATGAAAACATTTTTTAACTAATATTTTGCTGATTTGTTTGTTAGGCAGGAAAATTTTCATCCCATCCTGGCATAGGCGTTTCTAGGTGGGGGCTTGGGGGACTAAGCCCCCCCCCCCAATGTCGGATTAGCCCCCAAATCCAACTAAGTGGCCTAGCCGCCTAGAAATAAACCAGGGACTTGACTTAAGCCCCCCCAAATATGTAAACCGGGGGCTGAAGCCCCCCCAAAAATAGAGGTCTATAACCGCCTATGCATCCTGGTAGTTTACAGTTAGCTGTTCAAGCGCAAACTTTTAGTTTGTCGTATATACAAAAACTTAGTTCCTTCCGATGCAATTCAACAAGGAACATACAAGGGTTTGATGGCAATTCAATTCAAATCCCTTTCAGAACAGGACTGACAAGACAATGGATTGAAATACTGTATCCGATCGTAGCTTCAATCGCAACGACTGTATATAATATAGCGATTCTCAAGGGGATAGAGCTAGTGCTCTGAACCGATCGGGTCCATCTACTCGAAAGTAACGATGTACACAGGTACAGATACTAAAAAATTATAAATAAATACCTAATATGTATTTCCCCGAGCTACAGTTATTGAAAAAAACCAGACGGATTTTGAAACAACCTGTTTACTGCCGCTAAAGCCTGAAGATCCGGCAAATTGGTCACCAACTATCAAGTAATTCTTTGATCACGTGACGCTCATCGACCTTGCATGTTTACCTCAAGTCACCTTTTACAATCGCTTCGTATGAGTGCAACGTTGTCAAGTATATAGACCGGATTTTATAAAAATTAAATGATGAAATGGTAAAAAAATATTCTTTATAGTAAATTTAAGGCTTAACCGGAAAATCTCCCGTCTGTTTAGAATAAAAATAAGGCTTTAGAAAGAAAATGCGAACTCAAGATGTCATCCAAGATGTGATAAATTTAAAATTTATATTTTTATTTTTGCTAAATAATGGGCGTATAAGAAAGACCTCCATAGAATGTTTCCTTAAGGCAGGGGCATACCGAATACACTATGGTTTGGAAGGAGTGGAGGAGCTACATTGTCGACCGTTTCTAAAAAGTTTCCCCGAAAAAAAAACTGTCGACGTCGGCGCGCGAATTTGCGCCATGGGTTTCTAAAAACACTGCGTCCAAACAGCGTGAGACGACGCCACGCGAGGCTGCCTCGCTTTCTGCCTTGGCCGGTCCGGACGCGGTTAATCGCGTATTTCTCTAAATACCCGTGACAAAAGGACATAATATGGAACGTAATAGGGAATATGCATATAACCCATATAAATCTGAAATATATTTTTTTATGTTCCCTGCAAAAATTAAATACTTGTGGTGATTGTTTTTATCAATTTATCAACCTGTATAACGTGACCCCATGGGCTGTTACATCTAAAGTGTTATTATAATAAGTACATGGCGAATTCCATTATTGTAGGGTCATCGAAAAATCAATGAAAATGACATTTAACTGCAACCGAAAATTTAAATTATTTTTCGGTTGAAAAAATTCAAATGACTATAACTTTCTACTAACACATTTTTTTCTCTTAAAATTTAAGAATTGTCGACAAAATGATGTAAAATTTGTTTAGAAAAAATAATAAATAAAATATCTAAGCGTGTTAATTTTTTACGCAGGTGGGTCAATTCAAAAAATCAACTTTTTTTCGCAAATTGCAAAATATTTTTTTTCTGTACTAAAACATTCCTAGTAGGCTCACTATTAAAAAACCTGAATTTGGTATGGGTCCCATAAGTAGCAACAGAGATATGCAACTTTGAAATTTCACGGGCCGCGCCTGCGTAAAACATCATAATACTCGGCCCTTAACGTTTATAAATTTATTAGTATGAACTGCTGTTGTTTCTAGCCAATATCCAGTGTAGCCAACATCCAATAGAGGCTTAAAATATATGTTAAAAATTTATTTGCAAAAACTAAAGCAATGTCCTACTTTACAACAATTCTCAGACAACCTTCGTATGTTTTTCTATGTATCTGTGTCAGAAGTGGCAACAAATGAATCATTTTTCTATAAGAGAAATCAAGATAAAATGTTGATAAACGAAATGAAATGAGTAATGCTTGTGCACATAATTATTTCATTATATCTCCCCTATCTGTCTTACGTTATATCGATTATTATCCATAAAAGTAACTAAAAATACATTTTCTAAACTTTTTCAGTAAGGTCGTGACATTGGTACGCCAATCCAATGTCAATGTATTGCATCATTAACAAAGAATCAAATTGTCTGATGATACAAAAGATCTGGCAACATGTGACGAGCAACTACAGACACACAACAAACAACAATCCAACAAGTTAACAACTGCGATAGTGAGGTCGTTCTGTTGTTCTCGATACACTAGATTATTTTATTATACATTTATTTGAAATTAGCCTTCCCAGTTCCTATAAAACAGTATTATGCATTGGGAATTCGGCCCTTTTTTAAAATTGCGTTATAAAATATTTAAAAAGCTTACGTAAAATATTTAGGCAGAAATTCAAGACTGAACGATTTATTGATTCGATTTCCTTTAGATTCCAAACTGGTAGAAAATACAGGAATAACATCACCAAACTTTGATTTTCCTGCCTTTTGTAACCATCTGTAAATAAAATAAAATCTTATTTAAAAAATATTTTTTAAAAACAAGCTTTTATTATTTGGATGTACCCACTAAAATGAAATAAATAATTATAGTTGTTTTATTGGGGCAATGCTGAATGCTATTTATAAGTGGACGTAGTTCGCCTGGGTGGATCCTAATAAAAGTAGTATCACTTAAAGAGATATATCTGTTACAAATCTTAAAAGTGACGTCGCGCGCGAAAACACACAAATCACGAAAACAGGCATTAATTTTGTTTGGCAAAAATTGTAAGTACCTACCTAAATATGTATGTATTTTTTTCTTTTCTATTCACGCGACAAGCATTTAAGGCTACACATTTAACATAATATATCTTTCAATGATTTAATACCACTTTTATTAGGATCCACCCACTCGAACTAGGTCCACTTATAAATAGCATTCAGCATTGCCCTAATAAAAAAACTATACTTATTTATTTCGTTCTAATATATCTGAATAATAAAAGCTTGTTTTTAAAAAATATTTTTTTCATAAGATTTTATTTTCAAATTCTTAGTTACATCTTAACATGTGCCTTTCTGATAATGCATCATTATTACAGGGCATTTTACCGTATTCTACTCGTCAAACCCTTTCATTTGATACATCCATATCAAGGGGATTGTGAAGAAAAAGGTAATCCGCCATCTTGTGGCGTCCACCATATTTGGGTTTAAAATGACGTTACATAGCGTATCGTATTCTACTAGTCAAACCCTTTCATTTGATATCCATATCAAGGGGATTGTGAAGAAAAAGATAATCCGCCATCTTGCGGCGTCCGAAATATTTGGTCTAAAATGACGTCACGTAGCTTGTCGTATTCTACTCGCCAAACCCTTTCATTTGATACCCATATCAGGGGGATTGTGAAGAAAAAGGTAATCCGCCACCTTGTGATGCCGTCCGTCATATTGGGTTTAGAATGACGTCACATAGCTTATCGTATTTTACTCGTCAAACCCTTTCATTTAATACCCATGTCAAGGGGGTTGACAAAACATTTTGACAAATATTGCTTCGTTTTTGTTAATTTGGGAAATGGGTATTGTATAATCTTTAGACCTTGAGCCCCCCCCCGTGGCTGCGCCACTGCTAACAGGTGAAGTTAAATAAAAGCTTGTAAAAATAAAATAAGCCGTCTTAGACAATCGCAAAAGTTTGTCTACGTCACAATACTATATTTATTTTTGTTTTAACTCCAAACTATCTTACGAAATGGAGCCACCACAAGTAAAGTCATAAATAATCATGAAAATCTCTCAACATTCAATATTTTTATATTAGTGATTTCCCAAGACGTAATTATAATAATTAACCAGAGGCGCGCCGTCGATGGGGCTATAGGGCGTACGCGCCCCGCCGCCTTCGTAACGGCGCCCTCACGCCCTACTATGACCACATACTCTCCAATAAAAGGAAAATAATTTGGCGCCCCCAAATCGTTGTGCCCCCTCCTATAGGCACGGCACACCACTGTAACTAACCTGAACATAACCATTTAACAACTCAGCTAACGCTGACACAACCTTACATGGCCGCAAAATGTCGATCATACACGAATGCTTTACTAACCATTCGACTGCCCTCCCGCAACAACAGGCGTAAGCCGTCGCTCATAGGCAGCAAAAAGCTGACGTCATCGTCTGGACATTTTAAATTTCATTGAATTTTTTTTTTTAAATCTCATAATTTTTTTAATATCGTAAGGCACGTATAGGTCTGTTTTCAGATGTTAGTTTTAAAATTATGAAGAACACTTCCAAGGGCGTATAGAAAGTAGGGTTGCCAGATCTTGATTTCTGAAAATCGGGACACATGGACGGTTTTTTGACTCATTCGCCATTTTATAAAAAAATGTTTTTTTATATTTATAATATTCAGCGTTTAATAACATCCACAAAAAAGGAAAAATATATACATACCTATTTATTCACAAACACGGTGTGGTATCAACTTACGAATCTGAAATCAAATTTATTTAACTTATTCTTATTTTAGAACTTATAACTCAACACAAAGTGTTTTTCTTAGAAATTAGGCACGACTGGCCGGAAATTATGATGATTTTATCGTGATATTTTAAAAAGCGGGACATTTTTATCTTAAGTCACAAAAATCGGGATTTTGTACCATGAAATCGGGACGCAGAATAAATCGGGACATCTCAACTAAAATTGGGACATTCCGCCCCTGGATACGCCCCTGAGCACGTTAACGGTAATGTAAGTAGAACTGATGATAATGTTAACTTTAGGCTTGTTCTTTGAGGATTCTTTTAGATAAATACATATGTATATTATGTAGATGTTTTAGGCTGGTTTAGGGGAAAAGGGCCTTCTTTCGTCCCAGACACGTTGCGCCACTAATTGAAACCTTACAAATCCTTAATATTGTTACGTCATTTGAATGGGCTGACGATGACGCTGCAAAACATGACAGCAGTATCAGTCCTTTATCTATGTAAATCTGAAAAATCTGGTTATAATGATGATATTTCAGGTTCAGGTATTAAAAAATGTACGTACGTGACATGTACAACCCAACGTATGAAAAACGGAAACGTTCGATTACTATTATCTGACCTTGTCACCCAAGATTTTCGATTATCATTATTTGTTTAACATGATAACCGAGATAACATTATTTTTAGTAATGATTTCAGTGCATACGCTTGCGACATACAATGAAATATGTTTCAACTGGATAATATTTTATTAGTAATTTAATTACCGATTACTTATTAGTAATTACGTTTAAAAGGACTGTCTATGCTTTCTTAGCTAAATATATAACATCACAGGCAATATAACTTGCCTGTGATAACATGCACAAAATATTCTATTCAACATTCAACTAACTATAAGGTGGGATTCCCAAACGTTGCCAAAGTCAAGAACCAGTTTTTAATTTCTATAATTTTATTACAAGTTTTAGACACAAAATCTCATGAAATAGCGCTTAAAAATCAGCTGTTTGCTAATTGTGGCAACGGTGGGGTTATTGTGACAAGAGATATTTTTATTATTGAACACAAGTACAGTTTCTTTTGGCATTCGTGTGCAATCGGAATTTTGCGGCTAGGTGCTGTTCGGTTAGCTCACTTTTTTCCCTTGAGCTCCGTCCGGGACCGGAAGCACTGCGGCCATGAGAGGCCTAATGTGCCTACCCAATAAATTTACCGCACCCACTCTGTTATCCCAGTTCCCTGCACTAGCTTGTACGGGTTTACAAGGGGGTGAGTGATCACTTCTTCCGGTTCTAACCTTGGTTGTCCGAATAGTTGGTGGCGCTTGCGATCTAGAGATTCGCAATTACAGATGATGTGCTGAACTGTTTCCCTTACCCCTCCGCATGGTCTGCAGCCAAGGTCTCTCTGGTACAGTTTCATTTTGTTGAGGAGGTCCTTTACAGCCATGTGTCCTGTTAGAACTCCCACAATTGTCGTCTGGATCCTGCTTAGGTTTAGCAGTTGTCCAGTGAGTTTAGGACTAGAATTTCCTATGACTGTTTTGCTGTGGTTTTGTTTGTCTTTTTTTATGAAATTTTCTAATATTTAGTGCAAAACGCTCAAGTATGACAAGTAAGCTGCTCCTTCTCGTTTTGCAAAATAATATAACTTTTAGCTCTTAACCATAATCATTTTTGATATACTTTTGTAGTAGGTATATTATTTTTAGTGGCGATTTTCTAAATGTTCGAACTCTAGACACCAATACACAGAGGTCATGATTATTGGTAATGACTACTTCCAAAAGTCACGTTATTCAAAACTTCCACCTTATCCATACCTTCAGTGTCTTCTATATCGCTGTCGGTGTCGCTAAAGAACATTTCGAGATTAACCCCGAAAATATTAATCGATCCCGGGATTTGCGAGTCCGGTTTATACTCCGGGGTCCCGGGATCCCGGGATTTCGGGATCACGGGATTGCTACCCCTAATTGTGACGCAGGAGAAACTTTTGCTATTCTTTAATGTTTTTATTTTTCATTTTGCATGACATATGTCTAAAGGAACATCGGGGCACACTATCTAGTCACAAAGCATAAATTAGCTCTATTTAGTTGTTAAAAAAGAAGTTTTTGGATAAAGTAATTTTATATAAAAATGCCTCAAACACTTTTATTGTCGTAATTTTATAGTTTACGGTAAATGGACAAGGGTTGCCAACCAGCTAGAAGAGCGGCAGACCCCCCTGATCCAGTATGGTCAGAATAATAATTTTATTGTTTTAACAGTTTTAAAATCAGCTGCACCGTTAATTAACGCATCACAAGAAATTTCTCATACTTTTGGTATCCGTTTTCACTTCAACCCTTCATCCGATGCTTCGGTAATTTTTTCTTAGATTTTTTTTCTACATAATAACTTTCGTGGACAACATGGATATCAGCAAACTTTTTTGATTTGGATTCTGTGGGATTTAAGGATTGTGCGGAAGTTATTTTTAATTTGAAAAAATAATAATAAATATTGTAACTAAGCCAATGAACTTTACTCATTTTTGCCCGTTTCTATTGGCCGGTAATTTTTTCTTAGATATATTTTTCTACTTAAAAGTAACTTTCGCACGGCCACTTGAAAATTATCTTTTAATTGACATTAGAAAATATCAACATTTTGTTTACGTTTTTTATGATCTGGGTTAAAAGATCCTCCCAAAATAACCGATTTTGTAAGCACTTCAATTGCCCGAACATTGTCTGATTTTCAGACAGACATAGGCAAACTTTCTTTTTTTATGTAGTAAATATAAAGTAGCAAATCCATATTAATTCCATCCCGGTAAGAGGTTTGTGCCTAAAAACAAGTGTAGACGTAAAACAGAGACAAAACATTTCTGATCGATTTCAGAAACTGAAAATTTTACAAAATATTGCCAACTGCTAAACCAAATCCTGACCACCTTAATTAATAAAATTAAACAAACCTTCTTTATTTGGATTCTATGAGGTTTGAGGATTGTGCGGAAGATATTTTTAATTTGAAAAAGCAACAATAAATATTTTAAATAAGCCAACGAACTTTACTAATTTTGCATGTTTTCATTGGTCGGTAATTTTTTCTTGGATATTTTTTCTACATAATAACTTTCGCGCACCAACATGGATATCAGCTTTCGACTGGCATAGAAGACATCAATATTTTGTTTAGTTTGTTTTGTGATTTGGTTAAAAAAAACGCTTAAAACGGCTAAATTTTCTAGGTTTCCATGCGTTGGTGTTAAGCTGTTTTACGCGTAAGAGTCAGTCTTATCCGCTATTGACACCAACGGTGTATTCTTGTTTTTCGAATTCTTAATTGCTCGATTTTTTTATTACTTAATCTACCTTACTGTTTAATTTTTTGTTAAGGTGATGTTTTTGTACATATTACTTTAATTTTGATTAGTTTATATTAATTGCTGTATGTTTTTAATAAAACCAATTCGGAAATTTTCATTTGGTTGTTATGTTTCAAAGTGCGTCGTTGAGTAAAAAACATTACTCTCTACAAACCTTGTATCTCCTTTAATCACTGGGATATCGGCGTGAATTTAGTAAATAAAATGTTAAGAATAGATAAAGCTGTAATTTAGTTGTAAATGTGATTCGCAATATCCCCTGCCCTAATCTACAGAGCGCTATAAGCTTTTTTTTATCTAAGACATCCCACGTAGACTTCAAGCCTAAGTACTAACGTACCGTGGGTGTCTGAAGAGAAGGGAAATGCAGTCTATTGACACGGGATTTGAAGGATTAGAGGTTGGGACGGGGAGGGAAAACATCTGCAGGCAATTTGTTCCATAACCTGGAGACCCTAGGTGTGAATAAGCGAGAGAAGTGGTCTGTTCTAGGCTTTTGCAGCTGGACAGTAAAGGGATGCTCACGTAACGCGCCTCTTGTTGTTCTGTTAGGGACATTCAAGGGGGGAATAATACCGGCCAGTTCTTCAGAGCAAAATCCGTGGAAGTAGCGGTAGAAAAGGGAGAAATCCCCTACAGCGCGGCGATGAGCGAGAGAAGGGAGTTTTGTCGTGAGGGCTGGGTCATTGATAAGTCGAATGGCTCTCTTTTGGATAGAATCAAGAATCTTAAGTGTCGAGGGTGATGCCGCTCCCCAGATGTGGGAGCAGTACTCTAGGTTAAGTCTTATTTGGGAAACATAGAGAGTGTATAAGTTGGAAGGGGAGAAGTATTTTCTGACTCGAAAGAGAAAACCAAGCTTTTTAACTGCCGATGTGGCTACTGAAGTAATGTGTTTGTGCCAGCTGAGATCATGTTCGAAAGCGACGCCAACGAGATCGAAGGTTTCGTTGTTTTGTAGGGCTTGGCCATTCATGTGGATGGGGTAAGTGTTGCCAGATTTTTTGCGTGAGAGGAAGCAAGACTGGGTTTTGGAGGCGTTGAACTGAACAAGGTTCTTGGCACCCCAGTCTAAGATTATTGAAGATCTTGGGAAAGGGATAGGTACATAGCTTTAGGGAAAATCACCTATATATTGTACAAAACTGCCTTTTTTCAAAACAGTACGGGTATATTTCCCTTCCTAAAGAATGAACTTCTAACTAAAAAAGATTTTTTGGAAATAGTATTAAGGGTTCAAAAGAAAACGGTTACCAAAATGATAATAATTTTTTTGTGGTGTGTTAACTAATAATTGACGCAGTGAATATCTAACCGTACCGTCTAATAAAAAATATAAATCTGCTTATAGTATCAATAGTGTTTTATAAAATAAGCAACAACTAACTTTCACTTTGTGACGTTCTAAGTTGGTACTACCAATCCGGAAGTTTAAAAGCCAGAGGCTTCGTCCTTGCAGAAACGGGATTTCGTATTATTCTGTTATTGTTCATACCCAAGAATAAATACTTAGTTTGGGTTTTACTAAAGTAGGTAATGTACAATTAATTTTTGTATTTAGTTGATTGATGAATGACTCAAAGGATTTTCTAGGACGATCCGACGTGATGCTATTGGAATTGAATTTATTAATTTAATTATTATTGTTTCATGGTTATTATGTCGATATTTAAATATGAATTAAAAGTCCTAAATATTAATAAAAACATTAAAAGATGAGTGGTGCACAGTGGCGCAACTAGACAGTGCCTTTTGGGGGGGCTTAAGCCCTAACCCTTAAGAGAAAGTTTAATTGATTTTTTTTGTTTTTATGAAACAACAATCGGCCTAGGGTGGCTAATATCGAGTTTGGGGGGAGGGGGCTAAGCCCCCCTAGACCACCCCTAGTTGCGCCTCTGGTGGTGCATGGATAACACATTGTGAGTAAAACCGTTTCAGATCTCAGTTCTAGGGCTTTCAAAAGTCTAATCTGAAAATTAGTTGGAATATACAGGGCTGCTCACAAACGATCGCAGATATTTTCTTAAATGGATTACCCCCATATTGCTTTAGTTTCTGATGATTCTTAAAATATTCCACTATACACGCAAAACTAATACTTCCTGAGATATTGCGATATTTGTATAAAATTAGATATCGTATTATTCCACAAAAATTACCTGTTAGAGAAAGAAGTTTCGGGAGAAGGGAATGCAAATTCTTTACCCTGAAATAAAATTCTAATATACAGGGTCGCTCAAAAAGTTATGGCTAATCCAATGTCTATTTCTCATATTGCAAGACAACTTCATGTACCGAGCCCCTTCTGTTGTATACAGGATTTGGAATGGTTGGAAGGTATGGTAGAACAGATGGTCAGGATCGTAAAGTGCAACAACCATTCAGTTAGGAAATATGCATAATATAATCCAAATAAATCCCTTCACCTTCTTGTAACGGTGTAACGGCTATTATTACTCATTACGATGAATAACTCCGCTTGCCTTCGGTCAACACCCTCCCGAAACTTCGGCTCGTGTCGCAAACTTGATGCTGATGATAAATGAATAACTGCCAACTTTACACACTTGTTAAATAATATACTATTATATTGGCATAGCTTTAAATCGATCACGAGCGTTCTTTTTAAGACTTATCGCCAATATATATCGCTAGTCAAAACGACCGTTGGGATCATAAGAGAGCAAGACAGGTGCGTGTCTTCCCGCACACCTGCGACGAGATCGCAGACAGGCAGGTGGAAGCGCGACCCCAGTAGCGGATCCAACAAGTGTTTGATAAAAAAATGGGTAGATAGAAAAATGTCAGCGTGTTGCTAGGAAACAGTCGACCAGAAATCTTTTAAGTGTTATGTAAAAGTAAAGTAACACCTCATTTCCTGAGAGACGTGTGAGGAAAAAAATGCGACCACGTCTATTTTGCAATAAAGCGCCAAATTTGGCAACACCCAGCGCGTAAAGAATTTTTTAGTCCCGCAAGAAAGTGTGTACCATATATTTCTTATTCATGGCGGTGGCACCCAGTGGCAAATTTTTAAATAGAATTGCAGCACCAATTTTTTTTCGGAAATCAACTTTTCGAATTTTGTTTTAACCATTTTTCGAAACTTCGTTTTTTTAAGAAACGATGTTTTTAGAAAGTAAATTTTTTGAAACATTGTTTCGAAAAACACTTCAAATATTCATATTAAAAAAGAACACTTTTTGAAAGTAATTTACTACAGCGTAATACAGCAGACACAAGGAAACGTAAACCTGACCAAACACAAAGACGATTCGTTTAGGTTAGTTCAGGATCTTTCATCTTTCATTTCATTTTTTCATTGACATTTTCTAAGCCAGTAGAGGTCATAATTTAAATTTAGAAAAACTATTGTCTAAAAAATATATTTTCCTAGATTTTTGTAGATCCATTTCCGAAAAAGCATCTTTCGGAGAAGCTGTTTTTGAAAAAAAAATGTACTTAATTTAACATCAAAAAAGATGTTTGTTGAAGAAAAAAAAACAGGACAGTAGTTGATCATCTTACCTCACATCCAATAGGACAAATTGCTTGGTTAATATGCAAGTGTAAATATTGTAGCATTGTTGTCTCCTGCTTATATAGGGGCTATACGAGTACCTACTTAAGAAAGTACAATTTTTCTAAAACCAGTTTTTTAATTTTTTTTAAAGCACTTTTCAAAAATATATTTTTTTCGGAGAACATATTTTTCGAAATTAATTTTTTTCGAATATTAATTTTTTGACACAACGGCTTTTTGACAAAGTAATTTATGAGAAAGTAACGTATCAAACCCAAAAAAGGTTCGTTTAGGTTTGTTCAGTATCTTTTTTCGTCTTTTTTCATTAACGTTTTCCAAGCTACTAGAGTTGATAATTTAATTTTCTAAATAATGTTTTCGAAAACATATTATATTACATAAAGGGCTGGTGAAATCCATACGGATGTTTCCAGCTCTGGATGTGTGAGTCGGGCAATTCTAGTACACCCACGGTACATATATAGAGTACTTAGGTTTACACCTTCGTGGGCTGTCCAAAGATAAAAAAATATTAGTATTGATCTATTATTCTATATTTTTGTGATATAATTCATTTCAAAGATCTTACATAAACGGCAAATGTTTGTTTTTGTTTATGATATTTTGTAGAATATGTAGGAATGGTTAACGTTACAATATTTATTTTTATAGAATTCACTACTGAAATCCTTTTGTGGGTGCGCCCCCTAAATCCGTGCCTGCCTACAATGACAACATACTTTCCAATAAAAGAAAAATAATTTGGCGCCCCCAAATTAGTTTTACCCCCGCCCCTAAAGGCAAGATTTGACAAGATTTGACAAGATTTTATTTGGGGCAAACATCATAATATGTTTGTTACTGTGCGCCAGTGCTTCTTGTTACGACACTGTGTCAAGGGTTTATTAACTTGACACGTGTGAGAATAAGACAACTAAAATAAGCTTTGAGCTATAAATTTTCGGAGCTTTTTGGCAAATTAACAAAGAAAAGTGCAATTTAAGTAGGTTTTTCACAACAATACAAAATACAAACCACATTTATAGCGGCAACAAGCTAAAAAATATATAAAATCGATAAAATACTAGAATATCCTAAGTATTTGATGATGACGAATTATTAACAATATCAGGACAAAAACTTGTCAAAACCTAACTGATCAACCAGGGGCGGATTTAGAACTTCGTTTAGGGGGGGGGGGGGGGGGGGGGGGGCGCAACGTAACCTCGAGCTACACAAAACTATATACCAAAAAAACGGGCAAGTTCGCGTGCGACATAATTTTTCTATTGTTTAGGGTTCTAAGAAATGTACACTATTTCACACTATTTCATAATGGACGAAATATCTAAACATATTCTTGCGAAATCAGAACGGTTTGTCATCTTAACCTACCAAAATTCTAGCATTTTTTTATTTATACCTTCTGTTCATTTGGACTGATATATGAAAATGTTTCGAAAACATATTTTTTGAAAGCACGTTTATTCGAAAATATATTTTCGAATACAGTTATTCAAAAACTAGGGATGTTTTCAAAGCTTTTTTTCGGAAATCAACTTTTCGAATTTTTTTTAACCACTTTTCGAAATTACATTTTTTTAAGAAAACAAGTTTTTAGAATAGTATATTTCATTACCAGTCCGGAAAAAAGGATTTTTCTGTGCGCGCTTGACAAATTCTCGTGTGAGGCGCAGCCGAACACGGGAAGTCAAGCAAGCACGGAAAATCCATTTCTGGACGTGTAATGAACGATATTTTTTATTATACTTCTTTGAAAACGATAACATAAAACAAAATATAACATAAAAAAATACATACATACAAAATAAACTTGGAATATTTTTATTTTCACAACTGTTATCGGAATTTAAAAAAAAAACTACTAGAGTAATTAAAAATTAACTATTAATAATGAAAGATGCCACTTTTTCAGGTTGAGAGAACATTTTATTAGAATGAATTTAATTGACAGAAAATTAACAACGCTGACAATAAATATGGTCTTTGGCAGGTATGATGCGTTTTCATGGTAACTTTCAAATCATTTAAAAGGTGATTTAAATTTGTCTATGTCAGATAAGATTGACAAAACGTCAAAAAATATTTCAGAAATTCATCTAAATATTCAAATATTTACGAAATAAAATACAAAATAGGTACATATTAAATATCAGATAGCATATAGACTTTCTTCAGTTTAGTTTATTTTCCTATACCTATATTTCTATTTTAAAGCCAAAAAATAGTCGGTATCTTCATTCAGCACACTGAAAGAACTGGAGACCAGGAAAATTTTTTCCGTGCGCTCTTTCCGTGCGCTAGCCCGAAAAAGCCCATCTTACATTATTACTAAAACAGATGAAAATAAGGTGTTTTCAAAGAAGTATAATAAAAAGTACATTTTTTCAAACGTTGTTTCGAATTGTTTCATATTAAAAAAAACTCTTTTTTGAAAGTAATTTACTACAGAGAGTAACAGTAGACACAAGGAAACGTAAACCTGACCGAACACAAAAACGGTTCGTTTATGTTAGTTTAGGATCTTTTTGTCATTTTTTCATTGACAATTTCTAAGCCAGTAGAGTTCATAATTTAAATTTGGACAAACTATGTTTTCTAAAAAATACATTTTCGGAAAACGTATTTTTGAAAGATTCTTTTAAAAAATATATATTTCCGAGAAAATTTTGTAGATCCATTTCCGAAAAAGCATCTTTCGACAAAATTTATTCAATTCAACATCAAAAAAGATGTTTGTTGGAAAAAAAAAGGAACAGTTATTCATTTTAGCGACAGGGCACATTGTTTGGTTAATATGAAAATGCAAATATTGTAGCATTTTTTTATTTATGCCTTCTGCTCATTTGGGGAGATATACGAGTACTTACGAAAGTACAGTTTTTCTAAACCAATTTTTTTAAAGCACTTTTCAAAAATATATTTTTTCAGCGAACATCTTCGAAATTAAATTTTTTCGGATATTATTTTTTTCAAGCAACGGCATTTTGAAACAGTAATTTAAGAGAAAGTAACGTATAAGAAAACCTGTTCAAACCCAGAAAAGGTTCGTTTAGGTTTGTTCAGAATCTAGTTTCGTATTTTTTTCATTAACATTTTCCAAGCTACTAGCTCATAATTTAATTTTCTAAATACTGTTTTCAAAAAAATATGTTTTCGGCAAATGTATCTACCTATTTTTTAAAAAATATTTTTTGAAGGTGTTTTTGAAAAAATTTACTTTCGAAATACGTGTTTTCGAGAAAATATTTTCAAAATATTTCGTAAATCTATTTTCAAAAAACATCTTTAAAAAAGCTGTCAGGACATTTTTGAAAAAATGTACCTTCGAAATATGTGTATTCGAGAAAACATTTTTGAAAAGTTTCGTTAATCAGTTTTCGAAAAAGCTGTTTTTCGAAAAATATTACTTTCAAAAGAGATGTTTTTTGAAAAAAAAAACTATTTGATTATTTGCTTACTTTAGAAGCCAGAATCGCAGTGAATGTATAAGGAATGTTTTCAGAAACAATCCAAGAGCATATAAATCAAAAATGCCAAAAATAGCTTGCATTTTTTATATAATATGTTAGTATTGATCTATTATTCATATTTTTGTAGTGTAATTCATTTCAAAGACCTTACATAGACGCAAATGTTTTTTTTTTTATAAAGTTTTGTAGAATATGTAGGAATGGTTAATGTTTATGTTGCAATAATTATTTATATAAAATTCGCTATTGAAATCCTTTCCGTGACGCCCCCTGCGCCCCCTCTAAATCCGGCCCTGTGCTCAACTAGAAGTTATAAATTTAAACCAGTTCTAAGTCCTAAGCCTTTTCAGTAGATCTAGGGGAAAATCAGCTTTTTCTAATGCTTAATTACGATAGACTCAAGTAGGTACAAGTTAGTCAGTGACTTATCGTTTGTCTTCTGCCACAACTTCTATCTATATACCTACCGCGGTCTCTCTCGGTATTTTAATGCAAATTCAGGTTGCACAGAGCGGTTGTTGCAATCTCTTGTGTAACGATGATTGTAAAAGACCTGCTAAAATGTAAAAACGAACGTTTCTTCGTGAAAGGAGCACATTATAGAAGGTTTTTAGCAATATACGAAGAGGCGTGGCAAGTTGTATCATATCACTATCCTCAGACAAAAATATTAATTTATTAATTATTATTATACACAGCTTGTTCGCGGTTAGTATATTTTTTCTTAAAAGCTGCAATAAATCTAAAAGTAATTTTATTGTCCCGATTAATACGCTATTCGGAACATTTTTACGTTTTAATATTTTTTAAGAATCTATAGTTCTATAGTGAATAGTGCAATAAAATCTTTAAAAATACATTTTAAGAACAAGCTTTTATTATTTAGATGCACTAAAACAAAAAAAAAGTATAGTTTTTTCATTGGAGCAATGCTGAATGCTATTTATAAGTGGACGTAGTTCGCGTGGGTGGATCCTAAGAAAACTAGTATCAAAGTTATCACTGAACCACTTATCATAATATATTTTGTTAAATTTATTGTCTTAAAGCTTGTCGCGCGACAAGTTCATACAGGCATTAATTTTGTTTGGCAGAAATTGTAAGTACCTAAGTATGTATTTTTTCTTTTCTATTCACGCGACAAGCTTTTAAGACAATAACTTAACATATTATATCTGTTTCAGTGATAACTTTGATACTACTTTTATTAGGATCCACTCACGCGAACTACGCCCACTTATAAATAGCATTCAGCATTGCCACAATAAAAAAACTATACTTATTTTTTTCGTTTTAGTACATCTAAATATAAAAGCTTGTTTTTAAAAAGTATTTTTTACATAGGATTCTATTTTCAAATTTTTAGTATCGTCTTAATCTATGAATTTCTAATAATGCATCATTATTACAAGGCCCTTTTACCTGTTATCGAATTCTACTCGTCAAACCCTTTTATTTGATACCCATATCAAGGGGATTGTAAAGAAAAAGGTAATCCGCCATCTTGTGGCGTCCGCCATATTGGGTTTAAAATGATGCCACATACATAGCTTACGTGTTCTATTCGTCAAACCTTTTCATTTGATACCCATATCAGGGGGATTGTTAAAAAAAGGTTATCCGCCATCTTGTGGCGTCCGCCATATTGGATGTAGCATGAAGTCACATAGCTTATCGTATTCTACTCGTCGAACCCTTTCATTTTATATCCAGATCAAGGGGATTGTGAAGAAAAAGGTAATCCGCCATCTTGTGGCGTCCGCCATATTGGGTTTAGAATGACGTCACATAGCTTATCGCATTCTACCTGTCAAACCCTTTCATTTGATATCTATGTCAAGGGGGTTGTTAAAAAAAGGTTATCCGCCATATTGTGGCGTCCGCCAGATTGGGTTTAGCATGACGTCGCATAGCTTATCGTATCCCACTCGTCAAACCCTTTCATTTGATACCCATATCAGGGGGATTGGATTTAGAACAATATTAGATGTACTATATTGCATTGTCACCGGATTTACACATGTGTGAAAAATTTTAAAGCTCTAGCTTAATTAGAACTAGTCGAAATTTTGATTGCAATATTTGATCTAAACATATAAACAGGTGAAGTTAAATAAAAGCTTGTAGAAAAATCGGTTAATTGCAAGCTATACTTGCACAATTAGTGTTCCTTGCCATCAACCTCCCAGTTAACCTGAGCAAACCTCGACCGCCCGATCTCTGTCCATCTACCGCGCTACCCGCCGCCGACGGCACTAACGCCATATCACATCGCGTATGCGCGGAGCTGAGTGGGTCAAACTAAAAATTTTGAAAAGCGTGTGAGGACAAAAATTCTAAGACCTCGAGGAGTCCCACTACTGCAGTGGGACTCTGCGAGGTCGTAGAATTCTATTTATAGAGACACAGCGATATTTTTTCGCTCTGTTTTACGCTCGCTGTGAAATGGTCGGCAGACAAAAACAACACGATAGCTTTCTGTCAATTGTAGAAAACTATAACCACCCGGAGTTACACCTCTGGACTGGAATATGACAAGTATGACATTTTTGACGTATGACATTTCAGCCGTCCATCTGGATCCAGTGAAACAACTCCCATTTTTAGATCAGTTTAAGAGGAGTAAATCAGGTAACATCCCTACTATTATTGCAGTACTATTTTGCTTTTTAACATTCTTGTTGCTCAATTATTTGCTACAAAAGATTGACTTTCTGTGAGATAGACACATAAAAAAGTAATATCTATAATTTAATATGTTTTATTAAAGAAATTCAAATTTTATTTTGTACTTTTCTTTTAAAAATGTGCCCCGCAAAAATTCGATAAGTCTATCGAATTTTTACAACCTGTGTTTTTTAAATGCAGGGTTGCCAGATCTTGCGAATGAAAAAGCGGGACACGTGAATCTCTGACACGTGTTTAAGGGGATAATATTTTAATGTGTTAAAAATTTGTGTCAAAAAAATGTTTCACTATTTCAAGGACAAACATCCCAAATAAAAATTTCGATATTGCCGCGCAAAAAAAAATTCAAAGAACATGCAATTTTTTCCTTAAATATATATTGTAAACTAAAAATAAACAAAAACAAACAAATAAACGAAAACTATAACAAACGTGTACATTGTACTGTACATAGGTTTTAATAAAAATAAAGTAGATGTTTATTTACCACTAAAGAACAAGGTAACATGTAAATATAAATATATTTGGTTGAAGTTAAATCTGCACTTTTTAAAATTATTCAAAAATCGGGATTTTCGACGTGCAAATCGGAAAGCGGGACAAAAGCGGGACAAGTGGCTTATATCGATTAAACTCGGGACAGTCCCGCCTAAATCGGGACGTCTGGCAACCCTGTTTAAATGAAAAGTACAAAATAAAGCTTTTATTTCTTTTAATCAATTATGTGTCTTTTATATGGGTTTAACCCGGAAAGCCATTGTTTTTTTTCATCTGACCAAGCAAAGTCAATGTTTAAAAAACCAAAATACCTAGTAGGGATGGGAGCAGATTACTCCTCTAAGTCCTCTACAAGAGAAAATTTAAATATTGCGTTTTTTTAATATAGCTCTTTATTATCCATATCTTCATAAGCATTTTAATTTGATTATGAATAATTAAAACAGGTAATGTGGCGGCGGCCTATCGCTACGGTAGCAAGTGTATTGTGTAGCACTAGCACAATCCGATCTGTTCAGTTCAGCGTACGCGTCGTCGGTCGTGGTCAACGACCCGTCGAACCATTTTCTACCGTTGCCGATGCCGCAGGAGCCCGTTCGAAAATGCATAACGCCCTGCTTCGAGTAATTCTTATTTCTTTGTCTAATATAGAAACAGACGAGTATAAGCAAGTCCGGAGCTTTTTTCTTCGAACGCCGGTAAATGTGTGGCCTCAAAGCTCTCTTATTCGCTCCAAGAAGTGAGTCGAGCTTTTGCGGTTAATGACGGTCGCCATCCGCACCAAAGGACATTCAAATATTCAAATGATATATTATTTACTAATGAATGGGATTTTTCGACAACTTTTGATCTTGCTGCTATTGTATAGACAAAGGAGGAACAGAATATTCCTGTGAGCAAACCTGTGAAAAGACAGTTCCAGACGAAAATAATCCATTTCTCGACACGCTTGGCACCGACACATTTTTCAGTTTATAGATAAAGTACCTACTTTTAAGAAAAACCAAAAATTGGTGGTTTCTAAAAATAAAAAAAAGGGTAGGTTACTACAGTTTCGTGCAACACAAACGAACACACCGTTTACAGACCTAATATTTTTCCTCGTCTTGCTCGGAATTTTTGACAGGTAGATGACTGATTGTTATAAACAAACAGTACGACTGATCACGTGCCTGTCAAAAATACCGAGCAAAACGATGAAAAAGATTGTATTCCCGAACCTAGTAGAAATACCAAAACGAATGACGTTTCATGTTAAGTTGTGTTCTATAAAAAAACATCAATGATTCTGCGGGGTAGATACATAAAAAACATAATATTCATCAAAGAAGTCAACATACTCACAGACGGCAGTGTATCACCACAAAAGTTCTGCTTTACCTCATTACGAAAGTCTAAAAATTAACCTTGTTATGTTTAAAACTTATTTTTCCAAGCTATGTATGGATATCTTGCGTAAATATTTTAGATTAAAAAGACAAAGGTGATTTCCTGTTTACGTTACGTACTTGTAAAACGTGAAAAAAAACTTTGAGTTATAATTACGATTACGTGTGAAAAACTTAATAACAAACAAAACATGTTTGAAATCGACCAGAATAAGGAAACTGAAAATTACAGAATAAAAAGTTGCTTTGGTGCAAATCTATTAAATTGCCCCAAACACCAAATAGTAAATAAATCTTTGTTAACACATCGAAAATATTTGGTTGGAAAGACACTAGGTGTGTTGGTTTGTGTTGCACTGCACAACCCTACACTTTTTGTTATTTGTAGAAGTTACTCGTCAGACAAACCTCAGTGCAATTTCGTGCAACACAAACGAACAAACCTTTGGGTTCAATGGTGTCCATTCTCTAAACTCGATAACAGACTGCTCAATCAGAGACATAAAAACAAAAATGTACCAATATAGCTTAAACCAAGAATGAGTCCTCCTCCGATCACGTGTCACAGAGTCACAGGTACGCATGCGCACTTGAAATTTTACAGTATTATGTATAACTAAACAGGGCCGGCCTTAAAATTTATATACATATGGCGATATACCAGTTTAGATAAAATATGTTTATGGAAGTTTTAGTAAATGTTTAGTTTAATACGCCCAATGTTCGTGAAGAAATATTTATTTTAATATTTTGAAGATTTAAAACCTCCAAATTATTTTAATAAAAAATATCGAAGTTAGCTAGGTAAATTAAAATTGTATGCAAATCAAGTCGATGAAATAAAGGTCATTAGCAAATTTCTTAATAGACCACCACACAGAAAACTTCGAAATATCGCCAAGAACGTTTTTATCGCCTGTACTAGTCCCAAAGAAAGTAAATTTTAGGTTTACGCGAAAATATTGCTTACACGGCTGATTACCACACACCAAAACCCATTCGACGCGCTATTTTAGCAAGATGGTACTAACATGGTTAGCAAAACGTTATTGTATAACACAACTGACACTAACAATGCAACTAAACAGTCCATAAAATATAATGTTAAAACAGGTCAAATCACAATTTTTCACAAAAAACGCTACCGTACGAAGCAAATCAAGAATGGACTTGGGCTGCTAATTCGGCCTGGTCAAAAAATGAGAGTTGCATAGATTAATGATGGTGTTGTTCAAAATTTAGGCGGAGGAACCGGGTTAGCATGCTATCCGTTTTATCTACGTTATGTGAAGAAGGATAGCACGCGGCTGGAACCTGTTTATCAACTGGTGAATTCTGAAAAAGTTCACACGCATACTGCGCATTCGTACCTGTGGCATAAATTTTGCCCATGGCGGAGTTAAAGTGTACTGCGCAACATGTATAATTTATGAATGGAACTTTTAATATTGGCGGTCCATTTTTGTTTTTATGTCGCTGTACTCAATACAAAAAACATCAGGTACCTACAGTCGTCAATAAAATTGTACATCTAATTCGCAGTCTAACATTTTTACTGGACTGTGAATTATATGATCTTTTTGTCCACGGGTATACGTCGAATTCATTTCAGTCATTTTTGGTAATGGGCTTATCCAGCAATTTTTTTTATTTCATAAACAAAAATGCTCCATTAGAAAAGTTTTCCAAAAGATTGGAATTTTTTTGATTGAATTCACCCCCAAAATAGCGGTCAAACATCGCTCATATCAAACGGGACGATGGCATCTGGTGACGTATTCCCACGATGAGCCATAGGTAAGCATTGGCACCGCAGCAAAGTTTTTATGAAGAATGACTTTTTTCGTAAATCCACAAATAAAAAAGTATATACATACATATGAATGTATATTCTGACGCAACTTCACGATATCATTAATTTTTTTCGAACAATTGGCCGACTCTTTTCCTTTTACAAGAACATTCTTGTGACTTGTGACTACTTTTTAAGCAGGAAACACTTGAATTTTGGATGATTTTTACAAACGCGTCACCAAAGGATTTATTTTTTCAAAATTCGATTGTTTTCAATATACTTTAACCGAACAAGTCAGATAAGGTGCTCGTTATCGTTTTTAGACACACAGTCAGCGAATGATTCGTTTCCAAACAAGATAACACATTAATCATACAAAAATAACTTTTAAAGGCAGATTATTGACCTTTCGGGTTTTACCTGCCCCCAGATTTGTGTTCGCCTAAAATATAATAAAAGAAACATTAGCAAAGGAGCAAATAAGGCAATATGTCTTGTTCTCGTACGAATTCTTTATTATGGCCCTCTGTCATGGCGGGTCATGCAACCAAGGCCCTGTTAACGCTCCAAGGGCGGATTTACGGGGGGGGGGGGGGTTGTAAGGAGTAATTACCCCTCCTATGAAATCCAAAATTATAAAAAAACTGCTGTCGAAATAAATATTTTAGCTTCTCTTACTTTGTACATAATGCATTAAAATTTATTTTTCCAAAATCCCAGAACTTGGGAATACCTGGACCTACAAAACAAACAAGTAAATAATATACGGGGTGGCAAAAAAGTCTGGACTATTGCAAATATTTCAAAAACTACTGAAAATGTATTTTTGAAAACTGGCACGACTATATAGTTAAAAACGGCACACCTTGGAAGGATAAAACCGTTTCTGTCACTGTGTCACTATACAGGGTTAGTCAGAAAGAATACTAATTTTTTTATTTTAAATGGAAAGTCCTATATTTTTGAAGATTCAAATATTCCCTTAAAAGATAAATTCAATTATATAGGGTATACTTAATTTATTTGTCAGCATAATAGATTTATGTAAAAAAACGGTCAAGTGCAAGCTATACTTGCACAATTAGTGTTCCGTGGCATCAGCCCGCCACTTAATCTGAGCAAACCACGGCTGCCCGTATGCGCGGAGCATTGAAAAGCCAAATTAAAAATTTTGAAAAACGTGAAAGTCAAAAGTTCTTCCTTACATCGTTAGAAATGTTTTTTGTCTAAAAACATTTTCTCTAAAACCAATGGTTCAGCAGTTATAAGGAAATAAACAATTAAATTGTTTATAACAATTGATTGCGCTAGAATTTTTGAATCATGATAATTTTGGCTCAATCTAGATCAAATTCTCAATGTTCATGATTTTTTTCAGATTTTTCTAAGCGATCCTGTTAGTGATAATTAATTATATTTAAAGTAAACAGATGCACAAAATGAGCAAAACGCACACCTAATTTGTATAAAATATTGCATAATACTGCTATTCTATTAAAAATTCATGCAAATTGTGCAAGATTTTTACTGTATGTTTGTATCTTTATCATGTTTTCTCTCTTCGATGCTATAACAGTAACAATAGGATTACCGAATACGGTTCTAATTCTTTACGATGCCACCCGAAAACCTAATAATCGTAATATCATGGAATCACTCATGTTTTAAATCATATAAGTCATGTACGAGGATGCATTGAAAAGTTTCGGGTCTAAAAAGAAAACAGTAAAATATTTATTGGTTAATTTTTTTTCTACATGGTCTCCAGTGGCGGCTGGTGAAATTTCAAAGCTGTATATCTCTGTTCCTACTTACAGGACCCGTACCAAATTTAGGGGTTTTATTAGTGAGCCCACTAGGAATGTTTTGATAAAGAAAAAAAAACATTTTGTAATTTGCGAAAAAATTTCAAGTTTCTAGACACAGTTTAGTTAGCAACCCACACTTTGATTTCGTGAAAATTTCAAGTTTCTAGACAGTTTAGTTAGCAACCCACACTTTGATTTCCCAAAAGAAAAAGTATGGGTAATTGGAATTGGTAATTTATTCGTTTAACAAGCCAATAGCAACAAGCTTGGAATAAAAGCATGTTGTATTTACTGGAAGTTTTTTTATTAGTAGCCCGTACTATTTTTCCAAAAATTAAATTACCGGTAATCGAGAATTAATTACTAGATAATGACTGGTCGTTGAATTGACTCTGTCCATGTTTTAAATAAGAAGTAATAAGAACTAAAGATAAAAACTGTTGCTTTTCCAATTCCTTACACTTTTACTAAAAAAGTGGGTAACAAAAAATTTTAACGACGTTAACGGCAGTTTTGTATAGCATGAAAAATCCCAGTTTCAAGACGAGAAAATATAAAATTTTTATTAAAATCCAACTACTGGGTTACATTCATTAATAAAAAGGATAATTACATGTAATAAAAATAAGCATTTATTACTCGATATAATAGTCACGTCATATAGAGTTTATATTTTAATACCTAAATTTCGAAGTACGATCCTGTCTATCACAAGGCAAGCGTTTTGCAAGGCGCATGCCCGTAGGGCACCGTCTTTGTTTACGGATTCAGTTTGGTAAATTTGCCACATGTTAAACTGTTGAAATTGAAGGAGCTGACTTACATAAAGAAGCATCAAGCTCAACTTTTATCTCTGTAGAAGATAAACCACCTAATATGGAAATATTTTATTACAGCACGGATATCGATATAGTTCATCATTTACAGAAAACTAACGATTGTAAAATACAAACTACTTAAGGCACTCTCTTGAGACTTTAAAGGTTTAGTAACGAAGAGTGCTGCGTAAACACGTGCGAAAATTACGGTAAATTGCCCCTCTCTGGGTCAGGCGAAGAACTTTTCGTCCCACCCTCGTACACTAATTTGTTTTATAATTCAATAACGGACACACTTACTCAGTCCTGTGACTAGGATGATGTCATGTCATCATCATTATTAACCCAAACAACTCGGGATCCCTGAACCTGAACTCAATAGGCAATAGATAATCATAATATAATAAATAACCAGTAATGTAAATGAAAAGCCTTTTAATATTTATGTACAATCGCTTGATCATATTATAAGTACATATATTATTAATATAAGGGAATATCCTTAGAAATATAGCAGATTTAAAATTATTTATCTTTTTATTAACACAATCATGCTAATATTATTTTGTTGTGTAGATTCCAACTGAAGTTTCATAGTGACCAGAAGATTTTCAACCTTTTTCAGTACCTAAAGACAATACTATTAGGAAAAAATTTGGTACTATTTTAAAAAGTAGTTTAACAGCAAATATCTATTAACGTTTGAATACCCTTCTGACACCAGGGGCGCATTGAATGGGGGAGCGTTTCCCCATATAACCCAAATAAATCTGAAAGATATTTTTTTATATTCTATACATGACTAATTCCAGTCAGGGGCGGACATATGGAGGGGGGAGGTTCCCCCCGTGGAAGCTCGGAGTTGGCTATTGCAAAAAGGTCGATAAAAAAGTCGACAGTTTTTGTCGGAGGCAATGTGCAAAAAAAGGTCGACAATTTTGAATTTTAATCTTCTCATAATTGGCTATTTTTCCTTCCCTCCCCCCTCAACACAATGCTTTCGGTACGCCCCTGATTCCAGTGTTGTAGGGTTATCGAAAAATCCATAACTAATTTAATTAAAATTTAATGCGTAACTCATCCAATGAAATATTCCTGCACTTTAAGTAGAAGGTTCCTAAAATCGTATTCATGTATATTTCAAGCCGCAATCGGTCCAGGAACCTTCCTATCTTGCAACAAAAACCGTAATTTTTGCGAAATTTTGACACATCATATCTTAATAAATTTGGAGCAAATAAACTGCATTCTTTGTTTTCATGGCAATCGTCGAAAATTCAAAAATTTTCAAATTTTGTATGTCCCGATGCAAATAAACCTATTTATTTATAACTTTAACGAAAAAATAAGCGATTTAAATTAGTGGGAGGAATTTTTAGACAATTAACGGATAAAATAAACCCAAAAAGAATCAATAAATAAGGAAAATAGTGCGGAATAATGTCGGTTAAAAATAGGATTTGTCGGAAAAAATCAAGACAATTCTGTTTTTACCCCTTAAATACGCTCCTGGATGACCCATTCGGTATTAATTTTAAAGTGTGATTATTCCTTTAAAAGATAGTGTTAAAAATTGGGAATAAATTAGATAGGAAAAAATACGGTGATTCAAATGTACCGATGTCGAGGGCAAAAAAAGTCAAAAAATTAAAATTATAAAGAATGAAGAAACTAAAAAATATGGATATCATGTATTTCGACGAGCTCTTTCTAATGACGTAAATGAGATTTTAATTAGGACCATTTTGACCCCACAAAAAATTAAAAACCGTGAAATTTTTGGGTCAATACCCGTTTTTCCCAAATATATCCCCTTTCCAGTGATTTCAGGTTTAGCCAAATGCATTGCAAAAAGAAAGTATTTGAGATTCTGTAGTTTCACTTATGAATCCGTTTTTCGATCCGACGTTTTGTTTTCGAGTTATTAAGTAGGTGCCAAGGAGAGGTCTGCAAATGGCATTTTTCGACCTAAAAAAATTCAAAAGAATTACTTGCCATTTTCCGATCCTCAACAGTTTCAACAGAGTTCTGGAGCTCCGGGTCCTCTACAACCTCCGAAAATTAACGTCGATTTAATTCACTTTTGCGACCTGTACCCGGTTTCAAGGGAAATCGCGGAAATTTTGACTTTGACGTTTAATAGCTCCGAAACGAAATATCCCGTATAAGTGAATTTTTTCTCGAAGCTAGTTGCACTATTCCTCTATCAACCCAAAAAATTCGATTGCTCCCCCTCCGACTGTTTCCGAGAAAAACAAACCTATCCGACCTTGGGTTAAGCTTTACGTTAACATGTAGATTGACAGTTATTTTTGCTGATCTCCTGACGTCATTATTCGTTGAAGACAAATAGCTTCTTTTTAAATTGTAATAAATTATACCGAAAAGTAAACATTTTTTGTAGCTAAATTATCCTAGTAATTTTCTTGAAAATCATTTTTTTGGGTTTGTAATGACTGCCTTAAACGATTTATGCAATAAAAAATATGTACATATTCCTTATCGAAAACACCAAATGCCTGGCTCCTAACCTAAAATATTCGTAGATTTCAAAGTAAAATAAATTATAGTTTAAAAAACTAAAAAACACGCTTTTATAAGTAGCGCACTAAAAAGTTAAAAATAAATATTTTTCTTTTATAGTTAATAGAAAACCGGGGTGTGGAGTGCGCGCGTCGTGCGAAAAGTAAAGCGCTGCGCACACATGCATACCCCGGTTTTCTGTTAACTTGTCCAGCTATAAATCATTTGGTCTTTAAATAGGTAATTTACATATGTATATAGCGGTCCAGGCATACATTACATTTAGTTTATTATGCCTAGACGCCTAGACCGCTATATAACTAGACATTGTTCTAAACCTAATTCACTAACATAAAAAAATTAACTCTAGGAGGTACATTTGGAGTGGCAATTTACCTTTAAATATCGATTTTGACTTTTTAGTTTCACGTGGATTAGGACTTTTTCATTTTTGAGCCATCCTGTATGTTCTAGATCAAATTTTTGAATATTTTCTCACGATGCAGAACTTTTTATAAAGAGACACTTTTTTTCGTAAAATCAATAATACAAATTTTTCCATTTCGAAGACATGCTGTATAATTTTTTAATGAAAAAAACATATTATTGTATTGTCACCGGAATTGCATAAGTTTGAAAAGTTTCAAATCGATACGACAATTAGAAGTGGTGTTAGTTTCGGCATTTCGGGGCCCCCATCCGGCCGGGGGCCTGGGCTCGTGCTCCACGTGCCCTTAGGGTAAAGACGTCATTACTAAGAATGGTCTATCAATAAATAGATATTTTGTACCATAATTAATTACTAAGACCTTTTTTTTAAACCTTAAATCTTAAAACTTCTTTTTTGGGGGTAAATGTCTAAGTTTTAGCAACGCTTTAGGTCTAGCCCCCCCTTTCCTAAACCCTGGATCCGCCCCTGTCTAAAAGTTTTTTTATGCAGCTAAGCTTCACCTGGCGAGTGGCCACTGCCTTTAATGCAGTTTGCCGCATAAAGGAGGTATAATATATAGGTATGTTGTATGTTACATAAAGTCATTTTACAGTATTCGCCACGCAGTCTAAAAGTACAGTATAAAGTGCAATTTTCTATTTTTGCCAATTCAGCTAACAGATAATTTTGTTTACAAATAAACTTGTTTGTACCTTGTACCACACTGTTTACCAAGTTTACGTTTATTATCTTTATCTATAAAGATGCCTTTAAATTTTAAACTACATAAAGTTTGGCAAATCAGTCTGCGACAGGCAGTGCCGTCGAGAGCCGGGACGGGCCCCGTGGGAACAGTAAAATTTTTCTGGCCCGGGATCCCCTGGCTACTAATCGAGAGAAGGGACGGGCCCCGGAGCACTTATCAGTCAGGGGCCCGGCGCCCCCTGACTCATAAGTAAATTTTGAGTTGCCCCCTCTTGACGGACCTGGTGACAGGGACGAAAGGGGGAAATGCCGCAAAAAAGTGGCCAGAATATTCTAATAAATTCTCCGAATGGGCGTGCTTATAATTTTTGGCTGAATAAAAGGTAACAAATAAATATAACGAAAATATTCATTATACATTAATATTTAACAAAAACTTTTAACAATGAAAACAGTGGCCTCTTCATCACAGATCCTATAAACATTGGCAATCACTTCTCGCGTTTGACTTTTCAGCGTTTTTCCATAAATAAATTGATTCATGATGAATGATTACGCCGCGCCGCCAATGGAAGAATAACCAACACCCATCATTATTTCTTTTGCAATAAGTGGATTCTAAGAATTTTTGACTGGTCTGCATTACGTTGCCAGTTATGTATATCAAAGAATAATCGTTTTAATGCATTATTTTATTTTTGTTTATTGACCGTCTTAAATATACCTATGTATTTAAATTAAATAGAATGTGCCAATAATATTAATAGTCAGTTCCCTTTAATAGTATTATAATTCTATGTGTTCAAGTTACTAAAAAATTTATATTACACCTGTAATGTAAATGTAATGGTAATTTAACAAATCTGACAACATAGCAGCTTGGCCATAAAAGGGTTTTCATTTTTTGCTCGCATTCTTTTGGCTGTTACAGACTCGCTTGCCAAACTATACCTAGTAGGTTTGTTCGTTTAACATCATTCCCCATCAGTTTTTTATGCTAAAATAACAACCTGTTCAACCCACATTGAAATTTACCAACCCCCCCCCCCCCACGAAAAATATAGACTTCCCCCCTCAACGAAAAAATATAGACGCCCTTACGTGTATCACAAACGAACAGACCCAATGTGTATCGTACATTAATAAATTTGTTTTCCACAACAATTTGTCTAGGTATCTAAAATTTTTAACTAAAGGATACCGATTTACTATATACATAAGCAAAATAAGTTTATATACGTACAATTATGTAATCGTCTAATAATAGAATCATGCCTCTTTAACTGTTAGAGCAACGTAACGGTATTACTGAATAATACAGGAACTGACGATGACGTTAGATTATTTTTTACTATTATCTTGTCTCTGAATGTTTGAGAATATCAAAGAATGTGCCTATTAAAAAATTGCCTGTTTTTATATTTTTAAATTTTAACGAAGTTTTCAAAAAAATATTGAAACACTTTATGACATCACGTCATGGTTTTTCTCCTAACTTCTTAATTTTTAAAAGGAATTTTATGTTCCCAGTAAATACAGTCTTAAAATGGTATCAGTATCACAATGGTCTTATCTAGCATTTTTTTATTTCATAATACAAAAGTACTCCAGTTGAAAAGCTTATCCCTAAAAAAATAGAGATGCCCTGTCAATAGCGAATTTTATAAAAATAACTATTGTAATATGTATAACTAAAGGATACCGATTTACTATATACATAAGCAAAATAAGTTTATATACGTACAATTATGTAATCGTCTAATAATAGAATCATGCCTCTTTAACTGTTAGAGCAACGTAACGGTATTACTGAATAATACAGGAACTGACGATGACGTTAGATTATTTTTTACTATTATCTTGTCTCTGAATGTTTGAGAATATCAAAGAATGTGCCTATTAAAAAATTGCCTGTTTTTATATTTTTAAATTTTAACGAAGTTTTCAAAAAAATATTGAAACACTTTATGACATCACGTCATGGTTTTTCTCCTAACTTCTTAATTTTTAAAAGGAATTTTATGTTCCCAGTAAATACAGTCTTAAAATGGTATCAGTATCACAATGGTCTTATCTAGCATTTTTTTATTTCATAATACAAAAGTACTCCAGTTGAAAAGCTTATCCCTAAAAAAATAGAGATGCCCTGTCAATAGCGAATTTTATAAAAATAACTATTGTAATATGTATAAACACATTAACTATTCCTAAATATTCTACACAATATTATAAACAAAAACAAACATTTGCCGTCTAAGTATGTGTGGTAAGGTAAGGTCTTTGAAGTAAATTATACCACAAAAATATGAATATAGATGAATACTACAATGTTATATAAAAAATGCAAGCCCTTTTTGGCATTTTTGATTTACATGCTCTTTGATTGTTTCTGAAAACATTCCTTACTTATCTCACTGCGATTTTATCAAAATTTGCGCCGGATCGTTTTGACATCTAAAGGAAACAAATAACTAAATAGTTTTTCTTTCAAAAAACATTCTTTTGAAAGTAATTTTTTTCGAAAAACAGCTTTATCGAAAACGCATTACAACGAAACTTTTCAAAAATATTTTCTCGGATACACATATTATTTCGAACGTACATTTTTGAAAAATGTCCGGACAGCTTTTTAAAACGGATTTATGAAATATTTTCTCGAAAACACGTATTTCGAAAGTACATTTTTTCAAAAATGTCTTCAACAAAATAATTTTTAAAAAATAGGTACATTTTCCGAAAATATATTTTTTCGAAAGCAGTATTTAGAAAATTAAATTATGAAAATGTTAGTGAAAAAAAATGAACAAGCAATCGACCCCTTTTTTATTACGTTCGCTCACTTAATCTGTGTATTAAAAATTATTATTACCCCAGCCCCAGGAAGAATGTTAGTATTTTAATTTATTTGTACATACTTTATCTAAGGCCTAAAGAGGTACAAAGAGGCAAATTTAATTGGATAAAAGCTTACTTTTTTATCAGATATTCCACCACATAATCTCCCCTCACTAAAAATTAAATTTTAAAGTAATGTACACCTTATTATGAACGTGAAATCGTTAAATCTTCTAAAACTAAACACTAAAGGGATAAGGGAAAATTAAGGGACAGTCGAAGGGCTGACGCAGGTATCATATATTAGCAGCCACCCTTCACCTCTCGTAATATACACAATCCTGAGAAGCCAACAACAATATTGATCTGGAAGCGCGGGAACAATAGGAGAGAGCTGGAAAGTTTCCCCATTTAATCCATACGCGCGTTTCCCCTTATTTTCTATACACACAATACCAATGTTTAAATGAATGGGGGCGGAAAAGATTTCTTATTTAACACGGCGATCATGGAGATACTTCTATATAGTTCTGTGTGTCTAAAAATATTTACATACATTTATATTGTTCTTTATTAATAAAATTTGGCATCCCATAAATTTATATGACTATAACTCTTTTTTTAAACAAATTGTAACAATTATTACTGTGATCAATTAATAGTTGTTACCGTAAATGCCAAGATATATAACAAAAAGCCATCGACTAGCTCTAATGTAGTGGGGCAGTTTATTTGAGGGGAGGTTTACTAATTTTAGTTCATTAATACCACATGCTAATGACCTATCAATGTACTTACCAAAAGAAAATGTACACTCGTTAACATCATTGGTGTGAGCCAATAAACAGGTTTAATTTGGCGCCACTTACAGCAATATAAACGTATTAAAGAAATAATCCACTGTTTAATAATTAAAGTTCCTGTAAGTAAACTTAAAAAGTGCACATAATGAAACAACCTTAAAAGTAAATTAAATGTTTAATTTAAAAAAAGGAAAGGCATCGTGGAATATAAATTAGATGTATCCAGCGACATGATGTATCAGAAAAGAAAATGATAATTTTATAAATATTTGTAGGAGGTTGCAACGCCTTTACACTACTAGAACGCTATGGTAAATCAGTTTTTTTATATATAAATATGCCTATTTTAAGCATTCGACTTTTCCAAGCGATTATAAAATTAAGTAGGTACTTAGCTTGTTGGTGATGTTGTTCAAAGCTCGAACTCTGGAACACTAAGAGTCGATTTTGAAACAAATAATATTCTTAGTGGAGCGCAGTGGCGCACCCAGGATTATGTCTTGGGGGGGGGGGGCGAATAGTGCAATTCGATTGATTTTTTCAAATAGTAGTGCACTTTTTTAATTTTTGTGTATCTAGAATGTTGGACTGGGGGGGGGGGCCTGCAGTCCCTCAGCCCCCCTGGGTGCGCCACTGGTGGAGCGCACTCCTCCACTAGTCTACTTCAAAAGGCTTAGACAGGAACACAAGTCCAAGACTTCTTCAAACTAACAAAAGACTAATCACGACCAAAATAAGGTAAACTCTTTCTAAGATCTCGCAATATGGTGGCCAAGTCACTTGCTATTTATGGCACCCTGTTGAAGTCTAATCTATATGTATTACATCTAGAGGTTGCCTGCCAAAAGTAAAATGTTTAAAACACACACTACACAAAAAACATCCAGAGAATCACTTAAAAAACATCAAAATCAAACGAAAATAAAACGACGCGACCTGTCGTGTCAGCCTGATACGGCCCACTACTGATCTAGAGACTTTTCGAAGGAACCAATATCAGCTTTTGATGTCATCTGTGATTGTCAACTGTCGAAAAGCTGAGTTGTATTTGTATCATAAATTAAACTACCTATACCTATACCATCAAGGAGGCAGACCTCGAAACACCGTGGCTCAATAAAGTTAGTTTATTAAATAAATCAACTAATTACATAAGCTGATTAAATAATTAGGCTGGGGTTTTCCTAAAAAGGAACAATACTCTTACACGTAAAATTATAGGTTAGAATCTACGCCCATACAAAATATATAATAAAAATCAGAAAAATTAACACTACTCACCCTTTTAGAGTCCCTAACAAAGATTGATCTGTAAAAACAGGAGGGATGATACTAGCTTTCAATTTCCTCTAAAAAAGGGGCCTTTTGTTCACACCAGCCTTTCAGATTGACATCGGACAGATGACAACTCAAAAGTCATAAATGTCAACCAAGACGGTATGATCGATAATTCGACCTTGAGGTAATGATCCTGCGAATTCATGCGTCCCACGTGCTCAATAATACCCAAAACTCAAACAGGAACTGAACTAAGGTACAGACGCCAAATAAGGCCACCTTAGTGTTCAAATTGTTATAAGTTACTTATCTTATAAAATAATTGCGTAAAAACTTCGTTTGAATTAACTCTAATGTATAACGTAATAACTATTAGCAATAAAAATATTTAGAAAAAAATTTTGGTTAAAAAAAATACAAAAAAATAGAATCGTGCATATTGGCCTTATTTGGCAACTGGGTTCATAATAAGGCCAGTACCAATTTAATCTGCAAAGTTATAGGAATTAAACAAATATTGTGCAGTAATAAATAATAATTAATATAGGCGGTAAAAACATTAATTTATTAAAAACAAATATATATATAAATCTAGCAGAGTTTTAACATGGAAATCTGTTACAAAACCAGAAAAAGTCCAATAAAAAATTTTAAACTCCTATTTAGGTACACTTTGGACAGGAAAAAACCTCTTTATCTTGTTTACTTAGTCCTACGCACTCTTCGTGGACATAGGTGCCGCAATTATTACATCTTCTCATGTCTGCAATTCTTTCTTCATCACAAAGAAAGCAGAACCAGGATTCCATTTTTTGCTTACTTTTTTCTTTCCTGTGTTTTTGTTTTCTTCTTTTTTTTCTTTAAGATTATTTTTCTTTGTTACTTTCTTTTTCTTGTCTTCATTATTCTCTTTCATTACGACGGGAAACAAATCTCTAGTAACTTCCTGGGCCTTCGAGTTGCTTGCTGGACGGCGTTTTTTAACAGAAACTTTAAGTTCAGGAGTAGTAAAAAATCCAGATTCTGTGAAGCTCACATCAAGATCTTTGCATTATGCTGAAAACAAAGAACTTACTTATTTATTTTATAGAAAGCAGCAGGTTCCTAATAAGGCCACACAAGTGACCTGTGTGGCCTTATTAAGAGCCATTTTCATAACCTAAAGTATATGATTTAAAATTTTTTTTAGAAATCCTAGCCTCAAATTGGTGTTACGAATTAATAAATAAATGTCTATAATAACAAAAAAAAATACAACCGGTATTTTGAGCAATAATTTTTGGGTGTGATAAATCAAACAAAACTTACCTGATACTATAGGCAGAAATGCACGCGATCGAACACGACAAAGTAAAAACTATACGCGACCAGCTCACTGTTAGTCACTATCGCTACTGAATTATTTCGATTCCCGAGATCCCGAGACGCGGGGGACTAGTAGATCGCGCCCCCTGCTGGAGATATGTAACAATAACTAATTTATCTGGAATTGGCCTTATTAGGAGACTGGCCTTATTTGGCGACTGTACCTTACTTGAAAATACAATAGTTACGAACGTTACAAAATGAATGAATGACCATCCCGTGCTTATCTGTCACGAATTAAAATAATTCGGAGGAAAAAAAGAGTTTAAAAATGTCTTACTTCAGTGGCCTTAAATGCTTTGAAACAAAGTCAGGGTCATTTAAAGCCCTATTATTTAAAATTCAAAATGCACTCAGAGGAATTTCTTGAAACTTGCATGCGGAACGAATCGGAAATTAAAAAACTTTAAAACAAGGAGCCAGCCTTTGCATTAAAAAATTAAGATGGCGGTAATTATAAAATAATATATTATATAGGGTGTTAATAATTAATAAAATATGTGGCCAAACTTAAGGGTATTATTTCTTACTCAATTTTACGACAAAAAGTTCATATAAACATAGGTCCTAAACGACTTTGTTTTTAATACATAGGGTGTTGAACTTTTCTTTAAAGGTTTTTTTCTAAATATAACTAGAAGACAGAAGACGCAAATTAGTATCAAGTTGAAACTTGGTGGCGATTTTTAATGCATCCTATCAGATTATATATATATATATATATATATATATATATATATATATATATATATATATATATATATATATATATATATATATATATATATATATATATATATATATTTAAATTAACCCTCGGGCGTTACCCCTGTGCACGCCACTGGTAAAATGAAAAAAAAAACAGTTTTTGCTTAAAAAACTTTTTAAAAAAATTTCAACACCCTGTGTATTAAAAACAAAGTCGTTTAGGATTAGGACCTATGTTTATATGTACTTTTTGTATTAAAATTGAGTAAGAAATAATACCCTGAGGTTTGGCCACATATTTTATTCAGTATAATATATAATTTTATGTATAAAAAATAGTCAATACGGCTCCTGAATATACCTTAAAACACAAAGATTTGTAAAAAACCGGAAGTTGAAATTCTAGACGATTTTATTAGATAACAATTTATATTTTTTAATCCTGTATTTGTGTCACTTTGTAAATAAAATACATTGAAATCACAGTCTGACGCAAATAACACATACATGTGTGCTCATGCTAATCTGCGTATTCTGAATTTGTCGCACTTCATTCGCTGAATCATTTTTGCGCTCCAGGAAATCTAATAGATTGAAAATAAATATTATAGTTAAACTTTAAAAAAAGACAGTTTGGGCCATAGATTTAGAATCAAGGACATAACAGTATTTACATTTTAGAGCAATCAGAGATTCCAGGGTTATTTTTAATCTGGCCAACTATATGGTCCTCCACCTACTTTTTGAGAACGGCTCTGTTGCCAGACTTTTAGTTTTTTTTCGTGATAATAAAATTTTAGTACTTTGCATCATTGCATGATGATGAAATTTAGAATGAGAGTGGCAACGTCGCTTGTGTCGTAGTCCCGTTCATTCATGGCCTAAACAGTTGTTAAGATGTAGTATTTTGTGTATAACGTTATTTACTGGTCGGAATGTACGTGTTGTAATGCAATTTTACGTGATTTTTGGTTTTTATTAAAAGGACTATCAATAAACTTTGAAAAATAGTGCATCAGTGCCAATTTATCTTGCCTTAAAAGCCATAACGACAGTGCGCGAAGTCGGATGTGTAGCATTCTTCTCGCTCTCCTCTTTCTTTGTCCTACACATGCACAATGTATGAAACGAAACAAAAGGCTAGTTATGGATGAATGGTGTCGTCTCCTTCAGTGTCATAGGGGTGGGGCACAGGGGAGCCTGCCCCCCTGAATTTGTTTGGTAACCCTGAGGTATATTAAAATATTTCATTTTTTCTTCTTACATGAGCCCGGGGTCATGCAATACAATTTCAGTGGGTATTGTGGTGTACGTAGAAATTCGACTTTAGTTTAGTGTTCCACACACTACAGGAGAAACTATGAAAAACGTGCTGAATTTTCTCTTCTGTGACGTAATACCAAAGAAAATTCTTTGGTAATACCATACGTAATGCGTGACCTAATACGATTTTAATTTAAATGCAGCCCCTCTCGACATTCAGCTTGTTAATAAAGAAAACTAACATTGTTTTATAAAGAAATGTTTCTTTAGTTTGAAATTTTTTTCCAAGAGCTGTTCCCAGAATTCCTTGTATTAATAATTGATATCTAATAAATATTATTAATAATATTTGTATATTATTATTTTCAGTACAATCAGTACTATTCCATATTCTGGTTGTTATTAAACACGATCATACGAAAATAATAAAAGTCAAAAGGTTAAAAAGTATGTAAAATTTTTTGAAACAACTCATTTTCTAGGTATTTCTGCATGTGATCTAAATGAGGAACTAAATCGTAAACTCCGTGACGTTAATTCCATGCAAAACATGTATCATAGTAGTATATTCAAGGACTTTCTAGGGAATATATTTAACGTTAGGTGTTTATTACGTCTCTGGAATTTTGCAATGTGTTTACTGAACGTCAAACTTTTTTGGCGCTATTTTTGACCTACATAGCTTATTTTTTGCTCTACTTTAACGACTCTACTTTTCAACCAATCAACTTGCTGCAAAATTGTTTCATTTTGTAGGTTTATTTCTAAATTAATTTTTTTAGAAGCTCTGGCTAAACAATTTTTTCTACTAGTTTTAGGAAATTGGAAATAAACCGTTTTGAAAATACAGGGTGTTGAAAAAATGAAACTACAATATTAAATTCTTGTAGACGTAATTTTGTTGTAGATCGTTTTGTTTTTAGATCGCTGTCGTATCATAGACAGGCGAGATTCCTCCAATCACTCCGGCACTTTCTTTTACTATATCCTCGACTATATCGTATGTAGCGACAAAATATATACCTATAGGTTATTATTCTTGTCATTTCCTCAATATTAATTATAATATTTATAATACTAATACATATTACTGATATTTTTAAAAGCAATTCTTGTTTAAGACAAAGGCAGGTTAATACCTATTTAATCTATTTGAATAATGTTATCGTTATCAGTAAACACCTCTATTGACTAATCAAATGACGTCATTACAAATCTGAAAACACATTAATTTCCTGCTAATTATCTTTTAAAAGAAGAGGAATTTCATAGAAAACAAATTACCCAATATTAAATTTAGTTTTTTTTCTGTTACCCAGTGATCGGCAGACAATGCGCATCATACAATGAGAAAAATATTTTTTGAGGAAATCGCAAGCCAGTTTCAAAAACATTACGACCCTAAAAACAAGTTGTCTAAAAATTTTAAATACTTAATAAATCCTTCTTAAATACACCTTAGTTTTTTATAACTTGCATGGATCGGTATTAAAAACCAAAAAATAAATTTTGTGCCATATTTTTTCTGGCGCCCAATTCTTAAAACTGGTGAATTAATTTTTAAGGAAAAATTGTGTCATTTCCCCTCGACAAGGAAGTCAGCCAATAGCAGCTGATAATATATGTACGTCATTTTGACGTAGTTCTCTCTTGAGAATACCCTAGGTTTATGAATTAGGCCCCAAAAATATATTAAAAAAAACAATGTTTTAATTCATTTTGTTTATTTTTCCATTTATAAATTTAACGGCAGTAACAAGGTTACAACAAATTTACACAATATTATTAATTTTGTCTGATACAATCAAATAACGTTAAATTAATTTAATTGTAAAAAATAAAACACAGAAAAATATATTAAAAAATGTATTTCAAATATATAATATTACTATATATTTTTATGTACAAGAATAAAATATACAGCTCCTACAACGAAGCCAAATACATTGTTAAAAACCATATTATACAGTCTGCGACCCTGAACATTCAGGCCAGCCAGCCCTTCTAGCATTGCCACATCAGACAATGGGTTTTGAATCTGATGCAAATGATTGACTACCTGCTCAGGTACACATAATATGGAATGTATTTAAAGAGATTTTACTATGGGAGCACTTATGCACTGTAAAGTAGTTTTTTATTATTTACAGCGTTTGAAAACTTTGCGTCGTTGTGACGTTAATCTGTCAAAATCGTCCAATTAAAACGTAAGTGTTTCAAACTGATGACGCAGTTTCGAAACGATGTCAATAATAAAAAACGTCTCTAGCCTAAAATTTCAGGTCGCTATTTATTTCCTTTGATACAAATTTATTTATACAAAAATACAATTAACTAGTTAACATGTCTCACTATCACAAGGTCTGAACGGCATTTTAGAAAAATATCGTCCAGATGTCCCTGGCAATTTCCGACAAAATTAACCTTAATCACAATATCACATGAAATTAGCACGAGGGCGCGCCGGACGGTCCAGGGGGTAGCTCGCGACACCTTTTCCAAAGGCACGCGAAAAAACGCTAGTGTTCGTTGTTCAAACGGAGATCTACGTATAGGAAGCGGCACTTGTCAAACATTTGTCCTAAGTACAATTTACAGTTACACCGTCATGGCAAGAAATGGCCGCTGTTGTAAGCTCTCCGGGGAATCCTTTGCTTGAGCGGAACACAGGTCAGGCGTTGACATGGACCTGTTGAGTTTACCGGTTCCATCGCCGCCCATACTGAAGCTGAAGATTGACACCAGCGACGTAATACGGTCGATTTCCATCGCGGAACTACTACTGTTAGGAGCCGTTTCATGGCACCTTTCAGCTTCGACTTCTTTGCTAACTATATCCGATAAAAGCGTTGCGTCATCCAAAAACACTGAATCGTCACTACTACTGCTACTGTCACTATCACTACTGTCATCATCTTGTCTGCTTTTTTTCGGTAGAATAGATTGCACTGCTTCCTCAGTTTCCCATTCTGCCACCGCACGTCGCCTCTTTAAGGACGATGTAGAGGAAGACGAATTACTTCTCTCTCGAAGCACATTAGAAGTTTTGTCCAAATCAATATAGGTAAGTTCATTGCTATAAGGGGGATGGTTTTCCTTGTCCTGTTGGTTTTCCGTGCACCGCACACAAGACGGGTGCAAAAAGTCCGGTTCATGATTGTCACTGCTAGATGATTCCTGGAGATCCTCAGGAAGTCCAGTAGACTCGACACCAGCTTCTTCTGCTGTTAAACCCACCAAATCTTCCTCGGGAACCAACGGCCTACTCTGAACCGGGACTGGAGAATGGTAATGAACCATATTGTAAGCTTCTTCCATAAAAATGTACCGTGCTTTTTGAAGCACAGTCGCCACAAGTAAATTTTTGTGCAAACTTACACCACCACGATGAGAACGAGATTGTGCAATTTTTGTTAGAGAAATTCCAATTAATCTCTGTGCTTCACTAGCCATTGTTTAAAACTGTTTACTATTTATCACGATACGTTTAAGTCAGGAGCGTCACTTTATTCACACCACACGCGCTATTTGTTTTTGTCTCTCACAACTACTACCACCACTAACGATGTTTACCGCTAAAATATAAGGGAACGCGCGCTCTGACATATACTTATAGATTCGTAGTGTGACGTCACAACCTACTTTCAACGTGTCGTTCACCAATGAAACGCGGCCTTGCCGGTGATAGTCGAAGCAGTCCGACGTGCCGACGTCCGATGTGGGCGACAGCAACAGGGCGCGCTAAGTTTATAATACGTAAATACGTCGCACAAAATAACCTTTATTGGCTGGTACACTAACGCTTATTAAAACGGAAGTTGGATACAAAAATGCTGGCGTCGTTGCGTACGCAGATGGCTGTATTTTCTTTGTCTGATATAAATGGTCTTATATAAAGGCTATTTTTTGGATATGAGTAATACATTCTCAGAGACTTGGAGTTTTGTACTTCCCCTTTACTGAAAAATTCTTTAGATTATACATTATCTTCATTCATAATAAAATAAAATCGTTATTTAGATACTAGAAAAGTCACAAATGGGATTATTTTCAAATGGTTTACAATATACATACAAAAAGACGCGTTTGATTTCTTTTTGCAGACAGGGTTTGTTTACATTTTGCCAAACGCTGTCAAGAGATCAGCTTGTTAGGTACCTACTTCGGTGCTTATATAGGTAGGTACCTATCTACTATTGTAAATTCAGGTTGTTAAAAATTGACTGGAGATTAAAACTTTGTTTATTTCTCAATTAACATCAAATATTTTAGAGATATCTTATTTTTATATTTGGTACCTACCTACACCTATTTGCCAATAAATTCGTTCATCAAATTAAGACAATTTCTTCGTCTTAGCGTCTTATTCAAAATTAAACAAGTGAGGTTTGTCTTTGTATAAACGTCAGTTTTGACAATTTGGCAAAAGACATTTAAAGCGCGAAAAATGGCAAATTCTGCTCTAAACAGAGACCTAACCTCTTCTCAATAAACTAAGGGTCGTATTCATAGTCGTTCCTCACACCTTGAGGTATTCTTAAGCATGGGTGAAACCATGCTTAAATTATATCTCAAGGTCAAAGGATCACTTAAGGAACGACTGTGAATACGACCCTAAGGGATTTATACATATTATATTAAAAGTTACATGAACTATAAACAGCAGTTTACAGCTTCAAGAGTAGAAAACAGCTATAAAAATTTAATTTAAAGGTCCAGGACGTGTTGCAAAACTCTAGGCTATTTTATAAGATACAGCATAGGTAACATGCAATGTTAGGGAACAGTTTCAGAAGAAAAGATAACCCATTTAGGTGTTAATATATGCAATAAAGAAAATTTCATACGTAAAAATCTTTCATTATACCCAGCTCTGAATACTCATATTATTGGCTTGTAAATATTATTAATAAAACTGTTATCTTAAATGTAATTAGTAGTAGATTATAGTGAATATATCGAAAAACAACTTCCACGAACCAGCGTGTTTTAAATATCACCAAAGATATACATTTATTATCATCACATATTTGTATAGGCAGGTTATTTTCCAGCGCATGCACCAAACTATGACACCAGCCTCTTCAAACATTTCCATCGGGTCACTATCCCATAAATGGCCGAGCCCGAGCCCTACAGAACAAAGAAAGATCTTGTTAGCATTGCTTTCGGACATGATCTCAGCTGGTACAAACACATTACTTTAATAGCCACATCCGCTGCTAAAAAGCTTGGATTCCTCTTCGGAACCAGAAAATACTTCTTCCCTGCAAAGTTATAAGCTCTCTGTTTCCCAAGTAAAACCTAACCTAGAATAATGTTACCCCATCTGGGGAGCGCATTCCTTGCATTCCTTTATCAATTACATTTCACTTTTCTTCAGACGACTACGGTACGCAGTGGCGTAGCGAATGTTCATAGCGCCCTGGAGCAAAAATGAATTAATTATCATCGAGTAATTTTAAATAGCCTATTTTATTTTGAGGCCGGCGACCTGGGGCGGTTGCCCCGTCTCCCCCCCCCCCCTGGTAGTTACGCCCTGACGGTACGTTAGTACTTAAGCTTACTCAGCTGTCCCAGATAAAAAAATTATTGTGAAAAAAATTAGCTAAGTAACTGATCGTCCAGTGGCTCACAGAAGGGGGCTGCCGGGCTGCAGCCTCCCCTCGAGCGTATATGTTATGACAAAAAAGATTCGACTAAATATTCTATTACTTAACTAAGAAAATATTTTTAACAGTAATTTTCATGATAATGTTTTATTTTAATTAACACTTTTTCATTTTTCTAAAATTAATAATTATTATTTTAGAATAGCGTGACTGGCGTTCGCAAAAGGATACGGAGTTCCGTTCTGCTCCTAAGCGCCTAACCCGAAAGGCCATCACTCACGGTTTTGCATAATTACTTTATTTTTAAAAGCTACTTTTATTTAACATGTTATGTAATAATGCACAAAGCATTAAAGTCCAGATTCGCTAAGAAGGTTTAAGATTTAGTACTGATTTAAATTAAGATCTTACAGTTGATCAGTTATGCTTTGACAGATTTTTGTCCTGTCATTGTTAATAAGTCGTCGTTAAAAACTTATGAATTATTCTATTTCAGCGATTTGCTTGGTTTCCAAATGATTTTCATCTTGGAAAGAGTTTCTGTAATGAATTTAGTTCTCTATTATTGTCGAAAGTACGTACTAAAATTGACCTTTTCGACACAATTTGTCGACGGCCCACCAATAATATCACGCCACGCCCACTATGGAAATACACTCAAATCGCCCCGTACAATATACTCTTTCAAAACATTTGCAGCCAGATTCTCCAACGCTAGTCCGGTCTAATTTGACAACCAAAAGTTTTAAACTGACAAGTAAAAGAATAAGTTTTATGCTATGACCTTATTTCTGAGCTTTTTCGCAAATTTATCAAGAAAAGGACAATTTTAGTACGTACTTTCAACAATAATAGAACTACATTCATTACAGCAACTCGTTTCAAGACGAAAATCATTTGGAAACCAAGTAAATCGCTGAAATATCAGAATAATTCATAAGTTTTTAATGACAAGGACAGGACAAAAACCTGTCAAAACATAACTGATCAACTATAAGATCTTAATTTAAACCAGTACTAAATCTTAAACTTTCTTAGTGAATCTGGACGCAAGTATGTAAAAAAAAAATCTAATTAGGCAGCTAATATGCGCATTGTAGTAATGTATTATTAATTAGCGGTTAAACATGGAAATTTATAAATACGATCTCAGCCACGCCAGCGCTAGTCATCAAATATAATGGCATCGGACCGGTTTTCTTACATTACCAGCGTAGTCCAAAGGTAGAATCTCAGCGAGTTGACCAAGAGGTCGTGGGTTCGAGGCTGTGTTTGGGTAGACTTTTTTTAAAATTTTTCTTTAAAAAATTAGATCGGCTCTAAAAGGTGTATTGGCAACAAGTTAGCACTTGTTCCTCGATAAAATATTTTAAAAATTATTGGCAATCTCATATTTACTACAGCTGGCAGCCTGCACTGCACATTATTAAAGAAATCGGAGTTTCGGCAGCATTCCTAATTTTATTTTACGAATAATCATACTTTTAGCTCAGAATAAACACCACCTTCATTTATTCTGGGCTTTTAGTACAAGGCGCGACCTCCATTGAGGAGACGCTAAACGTATCAAAACGGGAATCTGCTAACAATCTAGAGTACTAAAACACATAGAAAGTCATAAACATCTAGAGTAGCAATGTTCAATATACTACAGTACCTATTTTATGATTTTTGCAGTGTTTATTTGTAGGTAAATAATTTCTTGGCAAAACTAGGCACATTACTAAAAAACCTTCCTTAATTAAAAAAGTGTATTTTGCTTGTTGCGTTGATATCACTAGTTGCCCACAAAATTTTGACCCACCTGTAAAAAACTCACGGGCCGCGCCTGATTGTGTCTCTTTTTAACTTCCTAAAGCGCGTATGTCTGTTTCTCTCTTAGTTTTAATGTATTTATATCGTCCATTTAAACCTATGAGGCCAATTTAAAATACGACCCAGCCCGGAGCAAGATTGGATATCTTTCTACGATGGCTTGGCTTGATTCTTTCTTGGGGAGTTTTCGCATGGAACTTGCACTTTTTTGAAACAAAAGATTATTTTTTGGTTTTAACAAATTAAAAAATAAATTATTAGGTAGATTATTGAAAATTTTAGGTGGGTCAGTGACCAAATGACCTTATGGGAGCCGTGCCTGCTGGTGATAAGGGTGGGGGACAGAAATTTTTAAGCGTTTTTCCCGAAAAATGTTTTAAAAAATGCAATAGAAAATACATGATATAAATCGTTGAATTCAATAAGCTTTCATTTGACACCCTACATGATCCCCTTAAAAATATTTTTTCTATTGCCCAATTTATCCCCCGAAATTAACACCAGAATCAAAATTTAACTTTTTATACTTGACGTCTGTGATTGGGCCACCGCACTCTATCTCTGTGCCAAATTTCAGATTTTTACGTCGAATAGTTTCAGAGAAAATCGCCTGTGGCAGACGGACGGACGGACACCGAAGTAATTCCATAAGTGTTCCATTTCACGGAACATTAAAAATGATTGAGCAAGTTTTAATCGCGTCCTCTTGTCCTCTATAACTTCGTCTATTCGTTCTAATATGTTTTTTTTCTAAAATTAGATTTAAATAAAAATAATAACAAAAAACAAGCTAGTTTATGGGCTATACATCTCATCCATTACTTCAAATTTTCGCCTGCGGCGCATTTTTGAGATTATAAAGCTCTTGGGCGTGGCACCCAAAAAATAGTTTGTTGGTAACCCTATCTAGTCAGCCCGAATATTTCTGAGTGCGCCACTGTCACGGTCTGCAGTACTCTGCAGGCCCCTTCCCTCGGCTTTTGCACAATTTTTTATCGTAAAAACCAGAAAAAAGAGTTTACACTCAATATTAAAATATAATTTAGCATATTTTATAATAAAAGCGAAAATATTTTAATGTTTTCTTTATCATAATCTACGGGTTGAAGGTTAACTAAGATGGAAAACAAATCAACTTTGTTCTGTACATTGGACGCAATTAAGATATAAAAGATAATGCAATTTAAAATGAAGAAGCAAAACTTTAGGCGATTTTAAATCAGTTACCTAGTCATGACTACATCACCTTATTTGGCAACGTTGCTCCATATACTCAATGTTTAACCTAAAAAATCAAAGTATTAAGATTAAATGAGACAGTGTTGCCCAATGGTCTGACTAGGTCATGACTTGATCGCTGATTTAAAAATGGCTTTTATATCAGCCGAGGTCCAAAGGAATTCTAAAGGTTGAAGCACACTTGTCCGGCCGAAACCGGACAGCAAAAATTCCGAAGATATAAATATTTATGTGAGTGCGAACACTGCACCCGACAGGATTCCGTCATACAACATACCTTTTCTTTTCACGTAAATAAATACATAGAACGCAATTGGCAGGCAATTTAACAATATCTATTATTTTAAATTAATTTATCCCATTATTTACATGGTTATTTAAAATCATACACTTTAAAATTTGTATTATAAGTAGGAGGCAAAGTATATTGCCAATACAATTTATATAAAATCGCCTTTAACTAACTTGAACTCTATATTGCGCGGTGTAAATTTCAAAAATAACTCACAGCCTGACGTCATGCGCGAGCCCGGACGAATTTGGCACGGTTTGGTATCATATTTTCCTTTTATTGTATCATGGAAATAACTGAATAAATGATACAGGGAGCATTACCGAATAGAAACGAGAATCACCGAAATAGTCCTAATAACAGAGCGTCCCGTCCGTTTAGGAGATTTATTTTCCTAAATGTTCTAAAATTGCTGTCCGCGTTCGTTCAAGAAAATCTCCGTACCGTGATTTTTTTTCCACACAGTGAGTTTTTTCAACGGTTTAAAATATTTTCATGAAATTTTGGTGAGTTATTAGGGAGATTGGGGGACATACTTAAACATATTTTTGACATTTACCCCCTCTCTCTATTTTGAGGGGTGGGAGGTAACTTTGGAATTTTAAATGGGGATATTATTATTCGTTTCCATGGAAATGCGTTATTTTTACTTAAGTCAGTTGAGAATTTTACGTTTTAACGATTATTTCTGCTAGGTCCCCGGATTTGACCCCCCTTGACTTTTTCTTATGAGGTTTTGTGGGGTTTTATAAAGGACAAAGTGATGGCGACTGCACCTACCACTTTAGATGATATGAAAGACCGAATCCGCTTTGCATGCTTATTAGTGACACCTTAAATGTTACAGCGGGTACGAAATTCATTTAGAAAAAGGGTGACAGTGTTTGGATGTTGAAGGGGGACATTTCGAACAACTTCTCAAGCAAGACAGACGATAAATAAATTTAAATTAAATGGTAAATATTTTTTTTATTTTATAACCTAATAAATCATAATTCTGCAACCAAAAAAGCAAATAAAAAAAAAATTGTACAGACACGTAGTTTTTTTTACGTAGATTCTAATTTTATAAACAAAAGTACATCGTCCCATTAAAAATTCCAAAGTTATCCCCCACCCCTCAAAATAGAGAGGGGGTAAATGTCAAAAACATGTTTAAATATGTCCCCCTATCTCCCTATGAACTCACCAAAATTAACCGTTTTTGAGATATCGCCTTGTAACCCTTTAAAAAACTCATCCTGAATATTACGTGCAAAGTGATCCTCCAGTGAAATAAACAAAAATGGTTTAAAGGACTTAAGAAATCTCGATATTAAAATCAAATTTAACACAATAAATTACTTTCAATTAGATCTATAATTCAGTCTTAATCGTACTCATATATTTGTGGTTTTATAACTTTTCCAAAATATGTGTATAATACATTCTAAAAATCAAATATTACTCTTCAAAAGATAAAAATATAAATATAAAAAATTAGCACATATAAAGGCAAATACACAGTGTAATGTTACAATAAATGCAATGAGACATTTGAATATTTTTGTCTGGATAGTTATGTACAGTCGTGATCAAAAAAGTTTTATTTTCCGTTGGAAACAGCTTTAAAAAGGCAAGTTTTTTGTCCACGGCCATACAGAACACACACTAAAAAAAAAGTAGTCAGATAAGACTCGCTACTTTTTCTGTTTATTCTCAAATCTTTTTTGAGAACAAGTTTTGCTCTCTTACCAGGTTTTCCTACAAGCAACACAAAATATTCCCGTGTCAGTCTGCTCTTTTACCAATACTTGGTGCAAAAAGACGGTGCTATTCAGAAGTCACATAAGCTTCATTTCTAAAAAACAAAAACTTTCATTTGTTCAGTGATGTGCAGGGAGTGAAATAATCAGAAAAAGTTAATCCTCCTTTAAATTTCCGTGGACATTACTGTATTTGAGAATATCCTAAACATATTAATTACCTTATAATTCATCATGTAGCGACGATCTCTTACTACTCGACTTTTCAGGGGGGAAAGCCCAAAATGACGATGGAAATCCCTTTGAATCTCTCTCCCTTTTAGCAAAGGCACTAAACGATGATATGCAATTTCCTATAAAATGATTAGCTTTTCCCAATATTGCTAAATCTACGTGTGGACTAGATGAATTCAACTTTATCACAGAAATCTTCATTCTTTTTAAAGCAATTTGTAAGTCGTCTATCATATGATTACTATCAGAGGCAACAAAAACAGCCTTAATTGCTCTAGGGTTGCTCCCATCAGCGGAATTAATACTCTTTATTATCCTTTTTAACTGTCTTATAATTAATTCTTTAGTAGGCAGACACATTTCAGTAGTAGCCTTGCCTTTTTCGTTTCTGTAACCAAGGCACTGAGGAGCGGCAAATAGATTCGGACTTTCTGGGATATGCTGACAGGCGCGAACCCAATCTATGCCATTTCTTAGATGAATGCCAATAAAAGCACCCTTTGGCATTTTCATTTTTATGAAGTCTTCCGCTTCGGTATCTATTTTATCCGACCAAGCTAAGTATTTATGTAGTTTCCTGTTTTCTTCAGACACTGGAAAACTGGCGGGACTTCCTGAAAAATTATGCTAATTTTAGAAATATTATTTAAATTGTTTTCTTCTTCTTTACTTTTTCCGTCAGAGATAGGATACTTTCCGGTAGAGATATGTGACATAATTAGGGGTATGAGCAATAGCTCAGCCAAATATCTATTCGGGTTAAGCAACAAGATTTTAAATCAAATTAGTGAGGGTATAGTTTTGCCACTTTCAATTGTTATTAATAAATGTTTTGCTTCAGGTGTCTTTCCCAAAAAACTAAAAGGAAGCAGGGTAACTCCTATATTTAAAAAAAGGGGACGAGAATGATCCTAGCAATTATCGTCCTATCTAGATAGTCCCTGTCTTATCGAAACTATAGAAGTTTAAATAATATTTCAATTTATTCAATAATGTATATAAATCGTCTTCATGACATTACACTTGTCTTAAGGTAGTAACTAACTAAAATAAAATATAAAGTTAAAAATTAAAAACAAAGTTAAAATTTAGAAATACAGTTAAAAATCAAAAACAATACACACAGGAAGTCAGAAAACTAACTAAAATAAAATATAAATAAAGTTAAAAATTAAAAATACAGTTAAAAATCAAAAACAATACACACAGGAAGTCGACAGTTCAGAATCAGTCAACAAGTCACAACCAATGACTTACAGATTAAAATGGACTGATAATATTTAAAGTTCCATTCATAAAATGCACAGGTTGCGCACAACATTTTAACTCCACTATGGGCGAAAATTAAGCTGTACGTCAATGAATATGTGCCACAGGAACGCGTGCGCACTATACGAATAGCGTTTCTCCGAAGTCATCAACGACAAACCGATTCCAATCGCTCAGCGTAGTCTCCTTGTTTACATAACGTAGTTAAAAAAGTATAGCATTCTTAACTACGAGACGGGTACGTCCCAATGACTTAATGGTGCTTCCGCCGGTGAATTCTAATCAACACAACTGTATTGCAATAACCGTATGCAACACACAATACCTGGGTCAGGGCCGAAGCAGCCGCCGAAGTCCATTCTTTGTCTGCTTCCTACGGGTAACAGTGTCGCCATGTCTAGGGATTTATCCCGAATCTAGAGATGTTTAAGGCATTTGAAACGCAAGGGATTTTCGTCACGAGATTTTCTTTAATCTAGGCATTTTTATCAATTATAAAAGCAATGATTTTAAACATTATTACATAAAAATAATATAATAGCTACTGTTTACACTTAGTACAGTTACAATAAATAAAACAATATTTCGAAACAGGTTATCACTTAAAACATCAGAAGGAATTATGCACACAAAACAATTATTAAAAAATAAAGCGAGTTATAATTTTCGCGTTGATAATGAGCTTTATAAAAAAATTAATAAAACAATGTACCTATGACAAGAAACCTATTATGTGTTTGTGACGTTGATTCACTATTTCTAAGGCTAGTTTTTAGTTTGTTTTGTTTATTTTGCCATAAGATTGTATTAAAGTATTTTTATAAATCCTCAAATAACAAAACCCAAAACTACAAACAGGGGGAAAGGACAGGTAAATTTAAAGATTTTTTAAAATTTAATCTGGCAATAGCGCCAGTCTGGTCTGAACATCTCTCTAGCTCCTATTTGTTTGTGTCAGTCAGTATCATGTTGGTAGGTGCGTCGAATGCAATAAATCTCATGTTGGTGTGGTGAAAAAATCTGTACGCAGTATTTCGCGTAAACATAATATTTACTTTATTGGGACCGCAAAAGGGTTCTTGGCGGTATTTCGCACTTTTCTCTGATGGGAATTTGCAAGCAACCTTTATTTCGCTTTGCGATTGCCGGATCCATAGACTCACATAGTTTTAATTTATGTGGCTAACATCCATATACACAAATAAAAGCAGTTCAGCTCGGCACTCGAGTAACATGGCAAGAAAACTATATTAACTTTACACTTTACTTGGTCTACTCGCGACTTTGTTAGTGTTGAAGAGAATATGTGTAAAAGGTGTACTAAATTTAATTCTACTGCCCAACATACAAAACCACAATGAGTTTTCTTTAGTAAAACCATTAATTTTAAAAGTTTTGGCCACCTATAAATATTCAGTCTCTTTAAAAAGATTGTTTTTATAAAAATATGCACATTTATATGAAAATTTAGGTAAGTTTATCAAGATAATTTTAAACTAAAAATAATAAATTATACAGGAGTTATAGAAAAAAGTTACCTGTAAAAGCCAAAATTGGCCATTTTGTGGGAGGATAATTTTCCTTCCATTGCTCAGCAACTACCTTGGTATTGCTTACATCATAATTTAGAGGACCATAAAATTCTGAGCCAACAAAATCTACCCCGTAGGTATCCCAAAAAGGGCCAAATGGATTACCATCTTTGGCATTGCAATTGTCACCATTTCCTTAAAGTAAAAAATTTAAGAAAACTTACAGCATTTAGATTTATGTTACTGAAGTTTGCGTCGAAGCAGCAACGAACGGAGCGGGAGCCGTCGACGTACTAACTTCTAGATAACGACCCATAATGAATTATATTTGTATACTTTAATTTATGTATTATGACTTAACGTTAAGGCCTTTAATGTATTAAGAAGTTATAAAACAAACTGTAAACAATATTTCCTAAACCTTAAATATGTTATAACGTTTCGAAGCAGGTCCGGGAAGGCGCGAGTGCAGTATTATAGAAAACACGTAACAGATCATATTTTCCCACTTTTCTCAAAAATACGAAAAAAGTACCTCTTTTTTTATCTCTTAAAATCAAAGGTAATCCTAAAAGACACAAGAGAAAAAATTTTGAGCCATTTAAAGGTTATGGAACACTTCGAAGCAGGACCGGGAAGGCGCGAGTGCAGTATTATAGAAAACATGTATCAGATCATATTTTCCCACTTTTCTCAAAAATACGAAAAAAGTACCTCATTTTTATTTCTTAAAATCAAAGGTAATCCTAAAAGACACAAGAGAAAAAATTTTGAGCCATTTAAAAGTTATGGAACACTTCGAAGCAGGACCGGGAAGGCGCGAGTGCAGTATTATAGAAAACACGTAACAGATCATATTTTCCCACTTTTCTCAAAAATACGAAAAAAGTACCTCTTTTTTATTTCTTAAAATCAAAGGTAATCCTAAAAGACACAAGAGAAAAAATTTTGAGCCATTTAAAAGCTTTGGAACACTTCGAAGCAGGACCGGGAAGGCGCGAGTGCAGTATTATAGAAAACACGTAACAGATCATATTTTCCCACTTTTCTCAAAAATACGAAAAAAGTACCTCTTTTTTATTTCTTAAAATCAAAGGTAATCCTAAAAGACACAAGAGAAAAAATTTTGAGCCATTTAAAAGCTTTGGAACACTTCGAAGCAGGACCGGGAAGGCGCGAGTGCAGTATTATAGAAAACACGTAACAGATCATATTTTCCCACTTTTCTCAAAAATACGAAAAAAGTACCTCTTTTTTATTTCTTAAAATCAAAGGTAATCCTTCCCGGTCCTGCTGCGAAGTGTTCCATAACTTTTAAATGGCTCAAATTTTTTTTTCTTGTGTCTTTTAGGATTACCTTTGATTTTAAGAAATAAAAAAGAGGTACTTTTTTCGTATTTTTGAGAAAAGTGGGAAAATATGATCTGTTACGTGTTTTCTATAATACTGCACTCGCGCCTTCCCGGTCCTGCTTCGAAGTGTTCCATAACTTTTAAATGGCTCAAAATTTTTTCTCTTGTGTCTTTTAGGATTACCTTTGATTCTAAGAAATAAAAAAGAGGTACTTTTTTCGTATTTTTGAGAAAAGTGGGAAAAGATGATCTGTTACGTGTTTTCTATAATACTGCACTCGCGCCTTCCCGGACCTGCTTCGAAACGTTATAACATATTTACGGTTTAGGAAATATTGTTTACAGTTTGTTTTATAACTTCTTAATACATTAAAGGCCTTAACGTTAAGTCATAATACATAAATTAAAGTATACAAATATAATTCATTATGGGTCGTTATCTAGAAGTTAGTACGTCGACGGCTCCCGCTCCGTTCGTTGCTGCTTCGACGCAAACTTCAGTAACATTTAGATTTGAAGAAATAGACATTGGTCAGCCATAACTTTTTGGGCAACCCTGGATATTCAAACTTTATACAGGGTAAGTTTTTTAAAGTGTTACAAGGCGATATCTCGAAAATGGTTTAAAATATTTTCATGAAATTTTAGTGAGTTAATAGGGAGATGGGGGGACATATTTAAACATGTTTTTCACATTTACCCCCTCTCTATTTGGAGGGGTGGGGGGTAACTTTGGAATTTTTAATGGGACAATGTACTTTTATTTATAAAATTAAATAGGTAACCAGTTGGTCCAGGGCTTTTATACAGTGTATACATAGTTTTTATGTACACATACGAATTCATACTATTCACACAATATATTTATAAACATACCTCTAGCCATATAGCAAAAAGAAATTCTTTGATCTGGGGGCCATTCATAGGGTGCAATTTGTTTCATAAACTTCTCCATAGTAATAACTTTATGGTACTTTTGGAGAGGTTCCACTTTAAAGTAGGTATCAAAAGGCACTTGTGTTGACCTCCGCTCTCCATATCTATATTCTATCCATGCAGGTAAAGCCAGTGTCCTATTTAAACCTTTTGCAAATGCAAGAGCACCCAAAAAGTGATCTGCTTGGTTGCCAAACCTCCCTAAATATACCACAATAAAAAACCTAATTAGAATGAATGATATGTAAAAATGTTATTTCAAGATGGTTTATCTAGCACCTAACAGTCCCTCATTACCATTTCAACTTTAAATCTAGAGTTGGCAAGTGACAATGGATTTTTATTAGAATAAACAGAGAAGATATTTTTTGATACCATATTTTATTTCTTTGTTTAAACTTACCCATACATGGACAATATAAAACATAACCCAAGGGATCAAAATCGATGGCTCTAACCGAATTGAAGAAATAAAGTAACAGTACATTAATTAAAATCATTTTTATTTAGAGGAAATTATCTAATAAATAAAAATTGTAATTTACAGTTTTACAGGTTGAAATGTTAGGTTTTCGGTTAATTTTTTTTTAGTGTTATTGGCCTCATCCATGATACAGGTTGGCCAGCTCACTATCCGGTCTGGCGATAGACCTGAGCCCCAGCGACCTTTAGGGATAGCTTTCATGTGACCTAGGTTAGGTGTTTTATCCTTACGGCGCGTATTCATACAGCGAACAAAGGCGAATGCATTCGGATCGGTTGAATGCTTTAGCTATTTACTATTTTATCTCTTTCTACTGTCATTCTTGATTTAATTACGTATTTCGCATAAAGTTCGTAAATTGATTCGGATCGATTAAATTTTTGTCAATGGAATACGCCTCTGGGCTCGAGATGTACACCAATATAGCGTTTTTTGGCGATTTAAAACCATCAAATCCAAAACCATGTGCTCCCTTTGTTTATCCAACGTAATTAAACGTCAACAGACAAAGATAGCGCCACAAAAATCAAAACCATATTGTTATCCTTATTTGTACAATGCAGCCAAATGTAAATAAATAAAGACAACAACGGTAAACCCTTGGGTTTGGCTTTGATGGTTTTGAATCGCCAAAAAACGTCTATATAGTAATAATCCTTTCGCCCCGGAGTGACTCGCCTCGGAGTAACGCGACACCGTTCCGAAAGGAACAATTGGCAAGTTTGACATGCCAGAATTTTTTTCACTTCGGGTATCGATACTTTCCAATCGATATCGTGTGCCTGTAAATAAGCCTTAGACAAGGAAAGAGAGAAATAAACAAAATTTTGACAATACAAAACTTTAGTTCAATGCACAAACATTGTATGGAGTTCAATGGTCATAAGTGATGCACGAGAGGGCAGGGGGGATAGGACTCGAACGGTTCAAGTGCTTGATGCCCCAGTTGAATGGAACAACTGTGTGCCAAAGAAAATAAAAGGGTTTGATCTGTGTGCTGGTCTGGAGCTGTACGGGAGTTCCTCCTTGGGGTGAAAGGAAGACACCTACTTTTAACTCTTAAGACCTAAGCAAACCTGTTGTTTTGTGCTCTTATTTTAGTTCGTTTCGTGTTTTTAAATTCCGACTATTCTTGGGCTTTTTAAAGTTTAGTGCAGCAGCATTAACAAAAAAAAAAACATTCATTACAGGCAAGTGTTTGTTTCGTTTTGATCATGTGATAATCCACTTCAGTTCCAATCCAACTCGATACAACAATCCCCATTCCTGCAGGGCTAGTTGTCATTTCTTCGCAAACTGTTCGACTCAGAACAAAAGGTTCTGTTCAAGGACAATTTTTGCTTTAAAAGGCGTGATATGAGAATTGGCGGAACAATGAATCGGCGGATCTATGCCATTGCCTGCTCGCCGGCATTTTTAGTCCGATAGTCGATGAGTTTGTTTTGTGTTTGGAAAACTATTTTTGATGCTAACTTTGAAGTGTTTAATTTGTTGCCGTGATTTATAAAAATTCTTTAATTATGCTTGGTAATACCTGCACGTTTCGTGGGTGCCATTCAAAAGAGGGGCAAGGATTAAGCATGTTTACTTTTCCAAAGGATCCTGAACGGTAAGTACATATACATATACACCTTTATTACACAAAATTATACCAGCCAACGCTCTATTATTTAGACTCGAGGTCACAAAATTTTTGCCCCCAACATCAAAGATGCCGACGTATTTTGTCGCTTCTCTCTGCTTTGCTCTTCTCGGATAAGTAATGGTAAGACCTCACGGGTGGAAGAAGCGGAACAGCGCAAAGGCGCTTCGTTGTATAATTGATTGAATGCCACCATGTTTATCAAACTTGGCGGCATTCAGCCAATCATATAACGAAGCGCCTGTCCGCTGTTCCGCTTCTTCCGCCCGTGAGGACTTACCATTAGTCCTCACGGGCGGAAGAACCGGAACAGCGGAACGCTTCGATATGGGTGCGTTCCACTAGCTGATCGCAGCGTTAACCCTCACGATCACAGCTATTTCTGTTCCATTAGCTTGTGAGCGTTGTTGTTGGTAATTCAAGTGGGACGGCTTTGGTGCGATGCGAGCGTGTAGTTGGCATGGTAGCTTGAAGATGTTATCAAATCCATATTAGTAATACTTGATTTGATAACATATATATTTATTTAGTATATACAGAATTACCAACTAAAAACATAATAAAATAAATAATGTTGAAACATGTATTTTAGTTTTTAATAAATCAGCATCTATGGTGGTGAAATGGGGGTTCAGTTTGTAATGGAGTAACAACATTGTTATACCGCGGACGAAGTCACGGCGTTACAATGACGTCATCCATAACGTTTCAAACACGATGACAAAGTCCGCGGTCGCCTTCTGGAACGACTCGGGGGACATCACGAGCGTTGCAGTTCCTTAGTGGAACGCACCCTATATGTTTAAAGAAAGTACTGCACTGCTACTCCGGGTGGTTGTAGTTTTTATAATCGACACAAAGCCATCATGTTGTTTTTGTCGGCCGATCATTTGGCAGCGAACGTAAAACAAATCGAAAAACTATCGCTTTGTCGCTACAAATATAATTCTACTACCTCGCGGAGTCCCACTGCTGGTTTTCTTATGGAACACGCTGTAAGAGTCGACATTTTTGTTGAATGTCAAATTTTGAATTGTCAAAGTTGTCAATTGTCAAGTCGATTCTTGCGCTTGCGGTTGCGACGCCTGCCGCCATTTGTATTTTGCCGATTTGGTGTTTGTATTTGGGTAAGTTTTTAACTTTATCTAATTCATCATTTAACATTTAGACGTAATTATAAATTTATTTGGTATTTATGGTGGGATGTTTTTTAAATTTGTTTGTATTTTCCGTGCAAATAAAACCAGTAGTTGTAGGGCTAAGTTTTATGTATTGATATACCACAGAAAAAGTGTGTTTTCTTTACTTGTAGTATACGTTGTATTTTTTTAAAATTGGTATACGATATAAACTATTTCATTTTTGTAGTATAAGAAAACTATAAAATGGCCGATGCAGAAGATCTTCTGGATTATGAAGATGAAGAACAAACAGAACAAACCACAACTGAGGCGGGAACTGAAGTCAAAAAGGGTGTAAAAGGAACATATGTGTCTATTCACAGCTCAGGCTTCCGGGATTTCTTATTAAAACCAGAAATATTAAGAGCCATTGTTGACTGTGGTTTTGAACACCCTTCTGAAGGTATGTGATTGATTAATTTAATACTTTGTATGCTTTATCCTTGAGACTTTTAAAATTAGCTCTAGTAAGTTTTTTGCAGGCAATAGTTCTGTTTATTATTCTTTCCTTAAGGCCGCCACAGACACTCCATCTTGTGTATCAATTTGCTTGTGCAAACCTAAGTTGTAAGATGGGTCGCTGCATTAGTGTCGACAAATCGGCACACTTTGTTACTCCATTCAAATATAAGTTTGGCAAACGAAATCAGGAATTGCTTAAAATTTTCGTACGAGTACAAGCAAGTTGGAATGTGCATGCCTAGTTGCAACTTGGGTTTCAGTTTTTGTAGTCGTTTACACTTGCTTTTTGATTGCACTGTGTAAAAAATGTTAGATCAGCGATCCGAGCCATACTTTAATACCAAAACTGAATCGAAATGCATAGAAAAGACTGAATTGTAAATGGATATTTCGAGTTCAGTCAAACCGTACAACTTAAGTTTGTGCAAATAAACAGATATGCAACATTGAGCATCTGTGGCGGCATGTATACTTAGTTGAAATTTATGTCTCACTAAAATAGAGATTTTTTCTGAATGTACAAGCCAAGAAAAATCTATACTGGGATGAGAAATGGGGCTGCATTGTATGTATGACCACTTTGAAACTACAGAATATAGCTAGTTCCTCTTTGGGTTTAGGAAATTGGCCTTTTTTTTTTGGTTTTTGTTTGCAATATAGAGAATAGAAATATGTTATTTCTTAGTGTGTTCAGCAGTCTATATGGGCTGCCAATGCCCAATTTCAGTTGAGATTTTTGTTTTTTCTCTAATCTTCATACCATTTCATTTGCCTGTAAATAAAAGTTAAATTATTAATAATAAGGCAACATAAAAGTTGCTATTTATATCTAATCAGTTTCTTTATCATCATTTTTCAAAGGACTGTTCAAGTTTGTTTATGTCAATAAATTTATAATAATAATATATCAATAAATATGTCAATAAATTTCCAAGGGCCAGATTCTGCAAGGCTAGGCTGGTCTAATTTGACAAAAAATTTAAATACTAATGTAAGTGCAACGAAAAACGGGTCTCCCTTGAGACATTTGGTTTGTTTACTGGTTTATGGTTTAAAAGTTTGTCTACCATTATATAATATGTATACTGCATATCTACATGTTTGTATAATGGTGGACAAACAAACTTTTAAACCAGTAAACCCACCAAATGTCTCAAGGGAGACCGGCTTTTTGGTGTATTCAAGTGTCTGTCTATATTTATAGTCTCTGCTGTAGGTCACTATATCCAAACACCATATTAGTACTCAAAAATATGTATTTACATTTTACTTTTGATAGAAAAGTATGGTTACAGGTAAATGAGTGCAAAAAACTTTAACAACAAAAACAACATTCTGTTAAAAAACATAAGAAACAATCCTCAATTTATTTTACAAACAGCTTAATTTTTTTTTTAATTTTAATTAAATGTTAACAAGAAAATCAGTTATTTTGACTTGTTTTTGTAATTTTTTGTTTTCTAAAAAGTTTGTCTCAATAATTTTCTTCAAATGTAGCAAGGCAATATCTGTTTTAGACTTTTTTAAGTTTTGATTAAATGATAAAAAAATGTTGAACTGCTGAAAACGCATCCTTTATAGTAGGTGATTGGAATTCGATAATTTCGTCCATTTCTACTTCATCATGGTTTATTTTTGACTCCAAATTTGGATCTGAGCAAGCTAAAATCACCTCCGGTCATATCTTTCATTTCGAGTTTTTCATCAATATTTGCAAAAATTTTCCCAACTCTCCTGTCTTGCCAGGATAACTACAGGTGAAGTGTGGAGCCATTCAGCTAAAGGTAGGTAGCTTGGGAATTCCCCTAGCTAATTCGGTAATTCCCCTAGCTAATTCGGTAATTCCCCGACGTTTTTTTATGTCGCGAGTCCGTCGTTATAAAAGATAATTTGACCCAAAGTTCACATTTCCGTCGCTATATTAGGTTAGTCGCAATATCCGATGTTATTATAAGTGATGTCTCACATAATATAAAAAGCATTATTTCTGGCCGGGCCTATGAAATTACGTCGCAATATCTAATATGTCATTTTGTAGAAAAAGGACAACACTTAATTTTGATTATAAACTGGGTGATGTTTCGATTGATGGTGTGGAATCTATTAGGGACATTGGGGTTCTGATTGATGATCACTTGACCTTTGGTGAACATATAAGTCATATTGCTAATAGGGGGCTAAAACTCATTGGCTTTATTTCCCGAAATTTATCGGATTTTAATGATATTTCATGTCTAAAGAATGTGTATTGTTGTGTTGTTCGTTCCATTTTGGAGTACGCATCACCGGTATGGTCGCCATACTACAGTATCTATAAAACACAGTTGGAGAAAGTTCAAAAGCGATTTTTAAGATTTTTGGGTTATAAGATGGGCATACCCAGGGATGACATTGACTATACTTCTCTCTTGCTTCAACTTAATTTAAAGTCTCTTGAGAGCCGGCGAGAGTATTTTGACTTGCTTTGTCTTTTTAAGATTGTAAACGGTATCATTGACAGTCCACAATTACTTGAAATTATAGACTTTAATGTCCCTCAAAGAATGATAAGGCATGTTGAAGTATTTTCGGTTGATGCGCATAGGACAAATTATGGAATGTATGGCCCTATTAATAGAATGTGTAGCTTGGCTAATAAAATATCCAGAGAACATGCAGTCTTCGACATATTCAATATGTCGTTGACCCAGTTTAAAAACTTTTTAAGGCACTATCTCTAGTGGCTGTGAATTTGTTTGTTTATTTTAATATTCCTGTATTTTATATTTGTGACTGAATTTTAATTTTAATAATTATATATAATTATCTGGCATCTATTGTAAATGTAAATGTAAAATGGCTACCTAATCCGTTAATAAAATATTTATTTATTTATTATTTATTTATTTATAAACGATATCTAGTGTATGAGACAACTAGTTTTATACCATAAAATGTGTTTCTGAGTTTTTTCGCGAACATATAAAGAAAAGGGCAATTTTAATATGTACTTCCCAGTTTCCATGATAATAGAACTAAATTCATTTTAGCAACACATTCCAATATGAAAAGCACTTGGAAGCCAAGCAAGTCACTGTAATACATACATACTCATAAGTTTTTAGTGACAACTTATTAGCAGTGACAGGGCAAAAACTTCTCAAAACTTAACTGATCAACTAGAAGATCCTAATTTAAATCAGTACTAAAGCTTACACCTTTTTAGTGAATTTGAACATACAAGTTTAAGATCTTTTCAGATTTTGAAAAGTCGAGATTTTGTATTTGGCAGATATTTATATCACCTGTACGTTAAATCATAAATTTTATATTGGTTTGATAATCATGCTATTTAATTTGTACAGCTTTTTTATGTATTATATAGGTTGAATTTTTCAAAATGTTACAAGGCGATATCTTGAATATGGTTTAAAATATTTTCATGAGATTTTGGAGTTAATAGGGAGATGGGGAGACATTTAAACATATTTTTGATGTTTACCCACTCTCTATTTATTTTGAGGAAATCATACCAACAAGTCACCCAGGAATAAAATATTACCAAAATGAAAGGCAATGCTTCCATTGCGACCAGAAGTTATCTTCTAAAAAAGAAAACTAAAATAGAATTTTATTTTTCCTTGCTTCTTTACAGTGTCACCAAAATAAAAATCTAATAAAAGTCCATGTAAAGCATTTATCTACAAATATTATTTTTATTCACAGTTCAGCATGAATGCATACCACAAGCTGTACTTGGTATGGACATTCTGTGCCAAGCGAAGTCTGGTATGGGAAAAACTGCAGTATTTGTCCTAGCTACTCTGCAACAGCTCGAACCAACTGAGAATGTTGTCTATGTACTTGTTATGTGCCACACTCGTGAGCTCGCCTTTCAAATCAGTAAGGAATACGAAAGATTCAGCAAATACATGCCCAATATAAAAGTCGGAGTGTTCTTTGGAGGAATGCCAATTCAGAAGGACGAAGAAGTGTTGAAGAATAACTGCCCCCACATCGTTGTAGGAACCCCTGGACGTATCTTGGCGCTTGTCAGATCAAAGAAACTTAATCTTAAACACTTGAAGCATTTTATTTTGGATGAATGTGACAAAATGCTTGAATTATTAGGTAAGTTTGTTCTATTTCAGGCAAAATACTTGTTATTGTATGTTTTTAAAAATTAACCGTAGCAAGGTTGGAAAAAACCTGGGTTTTGTATAAAGTCGGCCTATTATTTTTTTGGGTGTTATTGGTGGGTTTTTTGTTCAATATAGCAAAAAATCTACCATGGGCCTGTTACATCATTTTTTTGTTTGCTTATTGGAAAGTGTGGTCAAAGTTGAGTGCAAAAAGCTGCTTTTGAATTTTTTTAACGCTAGAAATCGGCGGCATAGAAACAAATTGACCATCAATATTAAAAGTTGCATTCAGAAATTGTATAGGTTGCGCAGTACACTTCAACTTAAACATGGGCAAAATCTATGCCACAGATGCGCATGCTCAATATTTTAGAACATATTTTATCACAATATTCATCTTTTCTTTCCTGATAATCACGGACGAATCCGATTTCTTTCTATCCGTGTTGGCGAAAGTGCATGAGAAAAAGACAAATAAAAAAAGAATGTGTTCAAATTTTTATTGTCTCTTTGCTTGTGGAAGTATTGCTGGTTATATACTTCAAAAGATTAGTCATTGCAAAATTCTTTTCTTTCCTGATAAAATTCCCCATTTCCCATTTCTTTCTATCCTTGTTAGCAAAAGGGGCATTAGTAAAAGACAAATAACGATGTTGTTGCCAGTAAAAAAGAATAATCAAACATTTTATCACAGCCGCCTTTGTGCAAGTATTTCTGGTTGTCTACTGTGAAAGTTTAATCAGAATTGTCATAAAAAATAAATTTCTAATCTGGCAAAATACTTATGTAAGTTTTATGATTTTATAGCAAAAGACCTTTGTTTTTATTGAACAGAAACAGCATTTGCAAAAATCTCGTTTTTATTAAGCAAAAACAGTGTTACCATAGCCACATCAACCCACCAAACCCAAGCAAAAATGAGTAAATATTTTCATTATGATATCAATTTATGATAAGGTTAAAAAATATTCCCTATTCTCCGATATATAATGAAAATGGATCTATAATACAGCCTACCTGCGAACAGTGACGTTTATGTGAGTTAAAGACGCGATAAAAATTGTTTAATCAAATATACCAAGTAGTTCCCCAATTTTTAACTGTAAATGTTGAAAGTCTTAGTTCCAGAAGGATAAACACACTTTGTAATGGCACAGTGACTTCAGCTTTAACCTGAAACCAAACGTTTCTAAGGCGCAATTTTCACTCCTTTCTCAAACAAAATAATTATTATTTGTTCATTGTTTATTTGTCAATAAACTTATTGTGTTGTTAGCTACAACTGGCATATGTGACGTTGCTATGTCATTATAAATGATTTTGCGGGCAATAAAGGAATTTATTATTATTATTATTATTATAACTAAAGAAATCTTCTGTGGTGCCATCTATTCTCAACTTTATATCGGGTCGGCGTTCCTGTTACTCATTCCCATAACGCCCGGTCCAAGTAATGTAAAGAAGAACAAATATTTACCTTGTGTAATATTTCAATAGTTGTTAGTCAATCCCAGATCCATAGAACACAGGAATTTAAGATGCTAATACTTTATATAAATCTTTTAAGTATATTTTTACACTGCAAAAACAACTTATGCTATGGGACAGGCTTCAAATAATATGTCATGTTATGTTTTATGTTTCTCATAACCTAAATTTCTACCAGCTGTAAAAATTTTACGAGTATGGTAGAGAAAGAAGACGAGAGAGAAAATGAGATAGAAAGAACATTAGAGAGAGACATAATTGGTCTCTCCGTTGTAAAATGAGTTTCTGTCATCATTCTCAAATTAAATTGGCTATGGTGTAGTGTTCCTTGCAAAACGGAACACTTCTGGAATCACTTTCGTGTCCGTCTGTCACAGGCGATTTTGTCTGAAACTATTCGACGTAAAAATTTGAAATTTACCACAGAGATAGAATGTGGTGGCCTAATTATAGACGCGAAGTATAAAAAGGTGAATTTTGATTCTGGGGATTAGTATCGGGGGGTAAATTGGGAAATGGAAAAAAAATCAAGGGCATCGTGTAGGGTGTCAAATGAAAGCTTATTGCATATCTTAATTTTCGAGTGGATCGTGTTGCAACCGATCGGTTGTATCCACCCGTGATTGGCGATCTATTCATTGATAATATAATTTGTTTCAGATATGAGACGAGACGTTCAAGAAATCTACAGAAACACTCCACACGGAAAGCAAGTTATGATGTTCAGTGCCACATTGAGCAAAGATATCCGGCCAGTTTGCAAGAAGTTTATGCAAGATGTAATTCAAAGTTATTATTCTACACAATATTTGACGTGCTTGCCCATCAGTTCAGATTGTATAATTTGAAAAGTCGCACACATGAATCGAATTTTAAAAAGTGATGGGGTTCCCGCGAATATAAAGTAAAGGGGTTAGTGTACGGTAGCCCAACGTGTAGGTCTGTCAGAGGGTGGGCTAAGAAGATAGGTAGTTAATGTATTGAAGATAAAGCCTGAATTGTCGTGACAATGTTTTGGCCGTGCTACAGTACATCAAAATTTTATACGCTGCGTTCTGCTCAGTTTTAAGCTCTAAACGTCTTGGTTTACATTCGTCCTTTGAAGCTAAATAAAAATGGGGTTAGTGTACTGTAGCCCAACGAGTAGGTAGGGGTGGGCCGTGCTGAGAACGATGATGGCTGTATGAAGAACAGAAGAAAGCAAGTTTGGGTTGGGGAGGCATATACTATCATTTTGGCCGTGCTACAGTACAACAAAATTAATCTTCAATACGAAAACGAATCGTGACGCAATTATATAATATTATTCCTTTGGATGTAATGAAAATACGAATTATCCAACGTCCCAATCGTGAAGTTCCTTTCGAGATGGAATAGAGATGGTCATGATGGGATGCGAGCAATTCTTCAGAGCTGTATGTACGATGGAGCCTAGAACGCCCCGTGACTGCAGTACCTGAAAAAAAAATGAATGGATTAGAAAAGATTTGTAATGATAGATTTCTTTGGTTTTTTTTTCTTTTTGTTTCTAAAAAAAAAAGATTCGTTATTTCTTTGCTATTCCATTGGATATATTTGCAGAGTTACTAAAGATGTCGAATTTTTTGTGTCCACTTTGTTCTTGTATAAAGGCACTTGTGAGCTAACAAACGTGAACAAGATTATAAAAAAGCAAACCATCGTGATTAGCTTGGCTTGAACATCTTTAGTAATTTATGATATTAGTGATTTACTTAGGTTTGCTTAGGTTTCTGTCTTTGTTACAGGTCAAATTTAAAAAAAACTAAATTAAAATTTATTAGTACAAATCCATCACTTTACAAACGCTATTCTGAAAAAGGGATGTCCATTTTATTGACATGAAAAATTTTCACCGCTTGTAAGTCTGTGTGTAGGGATGTCGATCTTTTTGAAAAAGATGTAGATCTAGATTGAATAATTGAAGATCGATTGTTAGAAAAAAAAATCAATAATAAATCCTATAGCTAAGCAAACATTTAGAATAAAATACCTTTATTAGGTAACTACATACAACTTATTTTTTTAAATATCAAAAAAAAAACTGCTATATAAATTGTTGCTAATGTTTAAGAAAAAAAGGTTTTATGTCCTGATCTAACAGCAAATCACTAATATCTTTACCTACTTTAAACAGCGTGTTTTTGAAGATTGTAATCGATCACGATATCAAAGTTTACAGTATTAAATAGAAGTTGTGTAACTCTCGACGGTTCCTGTGATAATTTAAATATACCGGTTGTTTTTCTTTGGAGACGCGCTCGGTGTCTGTACTACGACTGTCGACTACTTGTAGGGAAACTAAATTTTGGTCAAAGGGCAAAGCGATTTAACTTTTATTGAAATTCCGTAAACTTTGATAATATTCAAGAATTGGCAGAAGAGTTCTTCAGTTAAAAATACAGATCAAAATTATTTTTTACATTTCAGTTTATTTAGTATTAAAAAAAAAACTGAAAAAATCAGTTCTGAAGTCAAACAGCTAATTTATTGAACTATTTGACACGAAACTGACATTTTTTGTCGAACTTCGACAATAATAAATGTAAAAAATTTCACTAGATAAAATTGCCCTCCCAGGCAGGGACAGTAATTACTGACAAGCACAGGACTGACATTTTACGGTTAGTGTATTTAAAAAGAGGTTTAAAGTAAAAAATAAACTTTCTTAAGTACACATATTTTAGTATCCAAACTAACACTTAAATTTTTGTTTATAATTTAATATTTTTCTAAGCAAGGCAACAGAATAACTCGCAGAAAAATAAACTAATAATACGTTTTATATGAAAAAGATCAGTAATTATATACAGTGACCGGCAGAATTCGCGCTGCAATAGTAAATTTTTTCATTAAAAACTTTCCAGAAAATGTTATTCTTGATAAAATAGAGACTGAATCCGAAGAAGTAAATTCTTTTAAAAGGTTTCTTTGGACGTTTACTTTTGGAGAATAGCTCAAATTTTAAATTTCCAGACGTTTTTAAATTTGTTTAAACCACTTAAACCACCAAATTATATAAAATATTGTTTTTTGGAGCAATTATTTTTAGATAATATGTTCAATGTTGCTTTAGTTGAAAATGTCGGATTTATTTATTTATTAAAAATAATTTGGTTTCCTGGAGTTCGTCTTTATACAGGGTTAGATAAAAATATAAGCTTTATTTTCGATTTGTGAATAAATGCCTTGACATCATATTGGGACATAACTTTTAATTCTAAACACGTTTTGTAAATTAATATTTTAAACAAATTGATTAATTAAGGTATATACTTTACTCTTGATCTAATTTTAAAAATTTGCGTCTTCGTATATCCTAATTTTTTTTAACTTTTTTTAGCCGGTCTTTTAGTTTAAGGACATCCAGTAACTTTTATCAAGAATAACATTTTCTGAGAAATTAATAAAAAAAAAATTACCATATGGAGCGCAAATTCTGCCGGTCACTGTATCTATAAAAATGGGTAGCTTCAGCAAAATATAACGAAAAAACTAAAAGTAAAAAGATATGCAAATACTACAAATTTAAGTTCGCATATTATAGCGAATCTTTCCTACTATGTAGTATTTGAAAAAAGTCCTTCAATTTTACTTTGACATGAAGAACCTTCTTCCAAAAATCTTGGGAAATTTTTTTACCTTTATACAAACAATTTCAGCCTATGGAAGTATATGTTGATGATGAAGCCAAATTGACGCTGCACGGTCTTCAGCAGCATTACGTTAAACTAAAAGAAAATGAAAAAAATAAAAAGTTGTTTGAACTGTTGGATGTTTTGGAATTCAACCAGGTTAGTATTCAATTTATTTTTTTTTATTTCAAACCGTTAAATTTCAAGTAATTTAATGTTAGCTTGTGTTAATTTACTATATATTTGAATGATTCCTTTGAGATGTTTAATTTGTGGTTCAGCAGGGCAGTACACGAGAAACCTTAGGATTTTTTTTTGAAATTAACGCGCGAGTCAGTATAATATTTTTCCTCCAATATTTACTTCAAGATTAAACATCTCGTAAGAATCAACCATTTATAACTGATGAAAATACTTACTATGATTTAACATGATATATCATAGAACTCTCTCACTGATCAACCAAGTTTGGAAATATTAATACTTTTTTAGAAAGAAAAAATATTAATTACTTTCTTGCACTTCTAGGTTGTTATTTTCGTGAAATCCGTTCAACGATGTGTAGCCTTGGCGCAACTACTGACTGAGCAAAACTTCCCAGCCATCGGTATCCACAGGGGAATGGACCAGAAGGAAAGACTTTCTCGTTATGAACAGTTTAAAGACTTCCAAAAGGTAAGAATAATTTATTTACAGGATGGCGCGTTCTTAGGGAAAATGCAAAATCAAAAGCATTGCCTTACTTTTTTTTTGTGTGATGATAAGATCGTAGGGACATATGATGTACCTTGATTATTTACGTAAATGGGAATCTCTCTGACAAAATTCTCGAACATTTTATTTAATAGAACGGTATATTTCCAAAATCATACGTAAAAATACTATTTTTCAGAGGATATTGGTAGCTACAAATCTCTTCGGCAGAGGAATGGACATTGAGCGTGTTAATATAGTATTCAACTATGACATGCCTGAAGATTCAGACACATATCTCCACAGGGTGGCGAGAGCAGGTCGTTTCGGAACGAAAGGACTGGCCATTACCTTCGTCTCTGAGGAAAGTGATGCTAAAATCTTAAACGAAGTCCAAGACAGATTTGATGTTAATATAACGGAATTGCCGGATGAAATTGATCTTAGTTCTTACAGTAAGTAATATTTAATAATATATTTTGTTGCACTTTACATATTTATATTAGGACTTAATTGAAACTAAAAATAATGCTATATTTAAATTCAGCACTACCATGAACCTCATTCGAATTTTTTTATCAAAATTTATACTTGTGATTATAGGGTTTGTTAAGTCAAAGAAAAAGGATAAAATTTCATAAAGTTTAGACCAGTTTTAAGTTTAAGGCCTTCTAGTTGTCGAGAACTTTTAGTTATGAAACTTTATGCGTTTTCTAAATGGATTTTAATGTATTGATAATACGATTTTACTTTTATTAATGGGAAAAGCCTACTTAAGGACGGACTCCTGTGAAAGCAGACATTTTTATTTTTGATCAGAATTTAAAAACATATTTTCTTTCGATATAAACTTTATATACAGGGTGTCCGATAAATCTTAATATGGGCAAATATCTTTGCTATTAATAAAGATAAATCACCAAATTTTAGATGTATCTTATTGGTTAATAAATCTACTTTTTTATGTAATTTAACTTTGAGGGGTGACACTAGGGAGTTAAGGTCAAAAATTTTAAATGCAACCCTATGCCGTGTGGTACCCCATTTTAAAGGTATTCAAAAAAGAAACATTTTACCGCAAACACAAGGTCCATATCTTAATTCGTTTTTAAATGGCGAGAGGAAATTAAACTATCAGTATTTTTCTGTGTTTTTCCTGCTTTTACTTACATTTTGTATCTTTTCTAGTTGAAGGACGATAAGGAACCTAGAACCTATCAGTAGCATGGAAGAAGTTTCTTTTATTGTGCGAGATTGTTGTATGATTTATATTGTAATGGGTGTGATCCTTTAAATTGTTTGTTTTTTACCTAAGAAAATATTGATTATGTCAGTATCATTGTATTACATATAGACTTAAGTTACAATTTTAATGAAAATAAACTGTTAAAAAAGGGTTTGTGTTTCCATTGTCCCCAAACCAAACTAAATTTTAGGTTGGAAGTTGTTCATATGGGTCATAACCTGAGAGATAAGTCGTTCTTGACGCTTTTGAAGTCTAATTGGAATCCTCAATATCAGGTTAGTAAAGTTTTGTTTCTTATTTTTCACCTAAACTGAAAAATGAATTTGAATAGTTATGAATTATTTTTTTTGCTGTGACACCCAAACTAAACACATTTTCCAGTTCATATTGTTATGAGTACCATAGGTGCAGTGGCGGATCCGGGGGGGGGGGGCACCCCTTGGGATTATAAAAATTGTCGAAACAAAACCAAAACTTTCCATAAATAATAAGAAAAATAATTTTTATATTTCCCCTTCCAGTTTTTTTTTAATTACCGATTTTTTTGCGCCCCTCCCCCTGAAGAAAATCCTGGATCCGCGCCTGCATGGTTTTTATTTTATATTATACAAGGTTGTTTAAAAGATTTTTTTTGTAAATTAACTGTGTTTTCTAATTGGAACGTCAATTTTGGCGAAATGCAGTTTAATATTTAAGGTCGTGACTTCTGTGTTTTCGGCTTGCAATAATGCGTTTACATATAAAGATATAATTTATAGCAAATTCTCCATTTGGTAAAAATTAACTTGCATAAAATGTTGGTTCTGAAGGGACTGATTTAAATGTATTTATATGATGAAAAAAGTTTTATGATTTCTGTGAAATAATCATGAACTCTCTCACTGAGTAGTGTTTTTAAATGATGAGGATTGTATGAGGATTCTTAAAAATCCTAATAAAGTTTAATTGGTTTTAGGGTGCAACTATTTGGAGCAAAGTTACTAGTTTTGGAGAACACTTCACCATTATTTTGTGTCATTTATAAGCTTGTTTAAGTTCAAAGGAAAAATTTTGTGGCATCAAATATATGAAACAGTTTATGATCGTTGAGGCTGACAAGTTTAAGTTGTCCACAGTCCTAGTCTGGTAAAAGAGCTTCATAATTCTGGAGAGACATGACATTATGAGGTAAGGGTCGTAATATAGTAAAAACTTCAGCTAAGTATCCTTAGCTCAATCATAATCACTTTAGCTACTGCAGTAGTAAGTTTACAGAAACCCTGCAAGTCAACTTGCAGATGCAATGTTCAAATAGTAATTCTAGATAAATATAATAAGCAATGTTCTAAAATATTTGCATATGGAAGTTGACTTGTTTCTGTAATTTTACTACATGCAACTCTTAGTAGCGGAAAAAAATGCAAAGTGTAAAAAATTCTAGGTAGTAAAATTTTTTATATGTATAATGTATTACACGATGATAAGTTGCAGTCAACAAAGGTAAACTAATGCACACTAAAAATGTTCAGTAGTTTTGGGAAAAAAAACACAAATTCTAGCAAGGAATATTTATACAGGGTGTCCAAAAAGTCAGTATGGGCAAATAGCTTTGCTATTAGTAAAGATAGAGACCAAATTTTAGGTGTATCTTCTTGGCTAATAAATCTACTTTTTATGTAATTTAACTTTTTTAAGTTGACGTCAAAATTTTTAAATGCAACCTTATGCTGTGTGGTACGGTACCTCATTCTAAAGATCTTCAAAAAAGAAACATTTTATCGCTAACCCGAGGTCCGTAACTTCGTTTTTAAATGGCAAGCCTATAAAAATTAAAAAACGTGAAAAAAAAATTAAAAATTTAAGTACCTCGCCGTGTACAATGTATTACATGATGATAAGTACGTAGGGACATATGAAGTACCTTGATTATTTACGTAAATGGGAATCTCTTTGACAAAATAAATCGGCAGTACCTGGTATAAGTTCCATTTATAAAGCAATAACCCTTTTTTTTGTTACAGAACCAGACAAAACAGTGTTTGTTGGATGCTGTGACCGCACCAGTAAGCTGCCGGTGGTCTTGAGGTTTCAGTCAACAAAGGTAAAATAATGCACACCAAAAATGTTCTGTAGTTTTTTTGGGGGGGGGGGGGGGGAATAAACCCTTAAAAATTGCAGAAATGAATTTTTATATGTATATAATGTATTTTACATGATGATAAGTACGTAGGGACATATGATGTACCTTGATTATTTACGTAAATGGGAATCTCTCTGACAAAACAAATTAGCAGTAACTGTTATAGTTCCATTTATGAAATAATAACCGTAGTTTTTTTTGTTACAGAACAAGGTGAAACCCAATTTGTTGGATCTTGTGGCTGTACAAATAACCTGCCGCTGCTCTTCAAATTGCAGTCAACAAAGGTAAACTAATCCAAACTAAAAATGATCAGTCCCTTTGAGAAAAAAATAAACATTTACAAATTCTAGCAAGGAATTTTTATATGTATATAATGGAACGTAAGATAAAAAAAACGACCTCAAAGTATACCGTGGAATCAATCATGCATGTCTTGAAAGGTAACATAGGTAACATTATAAATTATAAATTAAATATGATAATCACGACAACAAAAAGCTTTTATGATCGAAAGTTGTCCTGAAATGTGACCTGCATATATGCACGCTTATCGTCTAAGCTCAGTCCAAGAATTGTTACCAAACGACAAGCCGCAGCGAATTTAATTTTCAGAGTGGTTCATGGGTAATTTGCATAATGACATACTTGTAAACCTTTTTTTTTTACTGACGAGGCATGGTTTTACCTCTGGTTATTTAAATTCTCGACAAATGAGAACGTGGAGCTCTGAAATCCACATTTCTTTATAGAGAAGCCTCTGCATTCACAGAAAGTGGTCGTGTGGGCGGCCATACCGAAAAGAAAAGGTTAATTGGTCGATTTTTTTAAAGAACGCGATTCGGTGCGATACTGGAATATAATTTTAGAATATTTTATAAACGCATTAGACGATGAAGATATGCGACAAGGCTACTTCCAGCCTGACGGTGTACCAATTCACGTAACTCTTGATAATTTAAATTTTTTGGAAGTATTTTTCGAAGACCGAATCATTAGTCGTAATGTGGCAGTTAAGTGGCCACCACGGTCCTGCGATCTCACGCCGTGCGACTTTTTTTCTGGCTACACATTAACCCTCCTAATACTAACAGGGGTAGTTTTGTACCCCAACTTATCTTTTTTTAGGTTGTTTTGCAATACCTTTTTTTCCGTTTGTTATAAATTGAAATCGTCCTAGAAATACTCATTTGAAGTAATCTGCATTATCTACAAGTTTCATAAAAAAATATATTTATACTGTATGTAATATTACAGCACAAAGTGGCTGGTGTGCAAGAATATCCCAGTTCGTATTCCGTATTAAATGATTTAACGCCTATGGTGGGAGTACTAAACACGGTACTATTAGTTTAGTACTGTACTAAACGGGTTATTTTTAGAAAATATGCAAATTGAGTAAAAACTGCATTTTGTTAAAAGTATAAAAGACTGTTTTTCTTTACTCTTTTATTTGTTATTATTATAAATCATTTTGTAATTAATATGTTTAATTGATTTTTAGTAATGGGGGTTGTTTTTATTTAAATAACAAAACAAAAAAAGTTTTGTTGACAAAATAAGCTGGGATCGGTTGGGGTACAAAAATACCCCAGTCAGTAGTTTATGTTGGTTAAATATGTCAGTATTAGGAAGGTTAAAAACTTTTCAAAACCCCTTGTGAAAATTTAGAAGACCTGTGGACTAGAATTACAAATAAATTTCAGGAGATTAACAACTCCCCCCAGTGCTTACCAATGTTTTTGATGCTATAATAGAAGAATGAGAACATGTTTGAAATTAGACGGTGGGCACGTCTATCATTTAGTTTAAATTTGTAATTTTCAGGTTCTTTGTTGTATATATATTTTTTCTTCTGTGTTATGCAATGACATTGACAATAATGTAATTTTCTTAAAAATAAAAACCAGTTTTATTTTTCATTCGCCTATACCTTTTACTTATGTTACCTTTCAAGAGTAATAATTCAAGACATGCGTGATTCATTCCACGGCATACTTTAAGGACGTTTTTTATCTTGCGTTATTTTACATGATGATAAGTACGTAGGGACATATGATGTACCTTGATTATTTACGTAAATGGGAATCTCTCTGACTAAACAAATCAACAGTACCCATTATAAAATTAAATTATAAATAATAACCATGGTTTCTTCTTGTTACAGAACATCCAGACAAAATCCAGTTTGTCAGACGTTGTGGCTCCACAAATAAGATGCTGCTAGTCTTTAAATTCTAGCCAACTGAGGTAGAGGCAAATTAAGAAGAAATGTATTTTCTATTCATGTTGAAAGTAAATAAACCATAAGGTCATTTGGTCAATGACCCACCTAAAATTTTCAGTGATCTACCTAATAATTTATTTTTTAATTTTTTAAAACCAAAAAAGAATTTTTTGTTTCAAAGTTCCATGCGAAAACTCCCCAAGAAAGAATCAAGCCAAGCCATCGTCAAAGGATATCCAAGCTTGCCCCGGGCTGGGTCATATTTTAAATTGATCTTATAGGTTTATATGGACGATATAAATTCATTAAAAGTAAGAGAGAAACAGGCGTACGCGCTTGAGGAAGTTAAAAAGAGACACAATTGGTCGACGGCCCACCAATAATATCTGGCCACTCCCACTATGGAAATACTCTCAAACCGCCCCCTAAAATATACTATTTCAAAACATTTGGTTCGGAAAAAGAAAAACTGATTAGGTACCTAATATGCGCATTGTATTTGCATTGTATTAATAATATTAATTAACGGTTCACCATAAATTAAAATATAAATACGATTTCTGTCAGGCCAGCGCTAGGCATCAAATTTAACGGTATCGCACCGACTTTCTTACATAACCAGCGTAGTGTAGAGGTACAATCTCTGCGAGTTGATCAGAAGATCGAGGGTTCGAATCTGTGTTGGGGCAAAAACTTTTTTTAATTTTTTATTTAAAAAATTAGATCGGCTCTAAAAGGTATATTGGCAACAAGCTGTTCCTCGATAAAATATTTTTAAAATTGTTGGCGATCTCATTTACTACAGCCTGCACGTGCGTAGACAAATATCGCATTACTATGTTTAGTCGCCAGCATTGTATTTATAATCGTACTTTTAGCTCAGAATTTTGTTCTGTTTATATTCTGGCACAGATTACTCCTACCGGATGCGAATCTCTTAATAAATTTCCTATATCAAGATTCCGCGTTCTTGGCGCTTCAGACAGTGCGGCCGGTCGCTTTGAGCGTCGATGCCGTGAATGGAATTTTCCACGCGTTTGGTAGGTTTTAATTCAGAGAAATTATGGATTATATTTCAAAATATTAAAACATGATATTGTGTGGCATTTTATATAAAATTATATCATTAACAAATACAAAAACGTATATCGTTTATTAAAATTACACTACAACCTAGTACAACCACAATTTAAACCATAAAATCAACGCAACAAAACTGATGTAATAACATTAGCCTGCTATCTATTCCACCGAGACGCTCGCACACGCTAACACCGATGAATTCAACGTTTGGCGACAGACTAGATATTGTGACTGCCGGCACGTTATAAATTCTCTAAATTGAGCCACCGTCGAAAGCGTAAGATTCGCATCTGGTAGGAGTAATCTGTGATTCTGGGCTTTTAGTACAAGGCGCGACATCTATTGAGAAGATGCTAAACTTATCAAAACTGAAGCCGCTAAAATCTAATCTAGAGTATTAAAACACAGAAAAAAGCCATAAAAATCTAGAGTAGTAATGTCCAATATTCTGCAGTACCTATTTTATGATTTTTGCAGTGGCTATTTGTAGGTAAATAATTTCTTGGCACATTATTAAAAAACCTTTCGTAATTAAAAAAGTGTATTTTGCTTGTTGCGTTGATATCACTAGTTGCCCACAAAATTTTGACCCACCTGTAAAAAACTCACGGGCCGCGCCTGAAATAAACATTAACAATATGGAATACATGACATCAGTTTATTTTCGACAGCTTTCTTACCACCAGTTAGGCTAAGAATCGGAGAATTCCAACCTGGACAAATTTTCGACTGATATAAAAGTATTGTGTTGGGAAATAAAAGGTTTTGGAGAATCCATTTTATGGAATAAAAATTATTGACTTTGAGACAGTTTTTTCATACCCATAAAAATAATAAAGTTACTAGATAAAGACTTGGTGTGCTATAATGAAAAATAATCGAGAAAGTTTAATCTCGTGCGCTCAACTGTAGTTCAATTCTACTGTCAAAAAACCATTGAATAATATGGAAAAGCATCAATTTCTTCATTATCAAAAGTTGGTACATAGTGTAACTGACGTTCTAATCAATTTTATATCTAAAACTATTTTAATTTTATTCATGCACGTGTGCTATAATAAGAAAGACAAACAACGGTTTACTTATATTTTTATTTAATTACAACATTTAGAACTCCTAGTGACTACTTTAAAATCCTTTTTAGTGGTGATCTTCCTTGTAAAATCTTAAACCACAGTATCCACAACAGTGATTCCCAGGTTTATCCTGCAAAGTTTAAGCTTTTGTTAATAAATTTGAGAAAAAAATATCTGCATAAAGGCAGTGATATTTCCTATGCGGCAAATGGCGAAATTGAAGAGTGGAACAGATAAGTCGGCCAAGTGCAACAAAAATCGTGTTCCTTGTTTTTCACGTAATAACTGACTGGGTATCAACACGGATGTGATAAGCACAAAGAGTCTCGCCCGTTAAATATGGGGTATTGGGCCCGGCGGCTTATTAAGCTATTCTTTCACATGAATGTTGCTCAATGCTCAATAAAATAGATAATAAACCTCTATACTATCCCCTATATTATCAGAGTTATTATTTATTAAAAGTTAAGTTATTTTTATTAAAATATATGACTGTAATATCATAAAATGATAAAACTAATTACTACTTCCAAAACTAATAAAAGATACTTTTTCAGCAATATTAAAATTATATCTAATTTTATGATAATACCGCGCCGCGACTTTGTCCACGGTTTAACAATTTTACTCCATTACAAACTTTGAACCCCCATTTTACCCCCTTAGGGGTTGATTTATTAAAAACTGTAAAACACGTGTTTAGTCATTTATTTTTTGGAGTATTTCCATGAAGTTTCAAGTTAATAGGACCAATTAAAAAATTTTCTCCATATAAACTTTCAACCCCCTTATGACCCCTTTAGGAGTTGAAACCCAACCAAACCAGTTTGGTTTTATAGAGGGTCTAAGCGCATCAGATGCCATGTATTCTCTAACCTCGGAAGTCATGAATGGCCTAAATAGCTGTGAAAGAAGCATAGGTGTTTTTATCGATCTTGCGAAGGCTTTTGATACTGTACCCCACGACAAACTCCTTGATGTATTATCACACTATGGAGTTCGAGGTGTGGTGTTAAAGGTCTTCGCGAGCTACCTGTCTGATAGAGACCAATTCTTGAGAGTGAATAACACCAGCACGCTGAAAATAAAAATTGGAGTACCACAGGGTACAATCCTAGGTCCAATACTCTTTATAACATACATAAATTCTTTATCCAGTTTGAATATTAATGGTAAAATCATATCTTATGCAGACAATATGGCCCTTATTTTTTTCACTGGCAAACGACTGGGACAAAACTAAAGAAAAAGTAATAAATGGTTTTAAAATAGTAAAAAAATTATTAGACTCTTTTAAATTATTCCAAAACTAACTACATAGAATTTTCGTTGACCAGTGTAAACAGACCTGAATATATCAATTAAAATTGAAGATCAGAACGAGATTAGTGGTGTGCCAAAAACAAAATATCTGGGACTTATAATTGACCAACATTTGAAATGGATAGGTCATAATCCAACTTAACACAAAATATTCACAATCTAATTCATAAGTTCTATTTATTAAGAAAGCTTCTTTGTTCTAGAATATTAACACTAGTATATAGGTCCTTAGTGGAGTCACTGATTCGTTATGATCTAATAATTTGGGGTGGTACCGTACCTATAAGAGTTGTCTACAACCTATATTAATAACACAAAATACAATTTTAAAAATAATGTTTAAAAGAGATGGATTACATCCAACTCAACTGTTATATAAGAGGATATCTGCAGTACAGGGTGTTTGTACATTCACTGTTTGTATATACTTTCACAAAAATGAAAAACTTTAAAAATTTGTCAGTCATCAATATTAGACGAGAAGTAACTTGAACAGACACTTGGTGATACCAGGGAATAATGTAACTAAAAATTTAAAATTTATTGACTACCTAGCTCCGAAATTATATACCATTTTACCGAAAAAAATTAGAGATAATATGTCTGCAATTGGGCTGTTCAGTAAACATAGCAGGACGTTCATCATTAACAATTATAAAAAATTCACTACAGCGGTGTCATGAGCCTATTACTGCGTGGACTCGTGAGTGTTGTTCTGTTTCTATTCTTTTCTAATTTCCCTGTAATATTGTATCATAACTGGACCTAATGATTTGTGAAAATTTATACACGTTGGATTAACAGTGGCACATACAGATGAGATTTTTTCATATAGGTTCCCATGTCATAAATTGTGAATAGTTTAGAAACTGTAACTACCTAGTTTTATCATTGTACTATATTGTATTGTATGGTTATTAATAAATAAATAATAAAAAAAAGCAGCGCAAGAAACTGTTTGCATGTAAGTAATCTAAAAAAAGTCACAGCAAAAATGCAATTTTAGTATTTTATGTTTTTTGAGGTGTTTATTTGTGGGTAAATAATTTCTTGGCGGAACTATTCCACATTATTAAAAAACGTTCCTTAATTAAAATGTATTTTGCTTGTTGCATTGATCCACAAAATTTGCCCCACCTGTAAAAAAACTCACGGGCCGAACCCGCAAGCAAAATATACTATCTTCCAGTTTCTTACAAAAATAGTCTTTTCTAGTTTTGTTATTTTACATTTTTTAAGAGATTAGATTGACTTATAATTTTTTGTCACGATGTACACACAGCTCCTATAATGTGCCTTACAAAGGGTTGTTTCCAATAACTCAACACTGACTTTCTGGCATTTAGCCAACTTATCTATCCCACTCTTTGATTGTCTGATTTTAGATTTATTGCAAGAATTTTTATTATTGCAAAAGACACATTTATTTCGGATATCAGTATTTAAAGTATGAAATTCAGTTGTAGTGAGAGTCGATAACAAGAAATAAGGAAATCTAACCTTACATCGGCTGACAAAATTTAAAATTTTTAAGCATCCATAGGAAGTGTTTTGTCTTACTGAAACAAAAATAATTCAGAGATTCAGGTAACAACTTACAAGATTTATAAATACTCTTGGGTGCCCTTCAGGTCCGCTGCCTCCATCGCACCATACTACTCGCTCTTTACAGGCTTTTGGTGGAACTTCATCGATAAGTTTATAAGCAAAATTTGGATTTACATGTTTTGGCCTATCTACAAATCTTGATAATCGGTAATCATTTGGTTCCCATTTCTAAAAAGCAATTTATACTTGGAATTGCATACTCACCTACTGTAACTTACGAGGATTAAAATAAATTGTAATTTAGAATTATACTGTTGGAAATAATTAAACTATTGATTTATTAATTCCAAGTTAAAGTATTTTTAGTTCAATATATGGTTTAAGAGCACTTCGCTTAGCTGTTGAATAATTGACTCTGTTTGCCTATGGCCACTTATGAAGTCTTAACATCGAAATGTAAAAACATTACAGTTTAAAATACATTTTGTTGTGCTCGTGTCATGTTGATTACGTTGTTTATAGATGAATTTATAAAATTTCTGACGGACCCTAAATTGGTTACTGAAATAAAACAAAAGTTTACCTGTCCTGTATGAGTTTCTTGTTCTTGTGGAACCCAATCGGAAGCATATCTAGCACTTAAAGCGGAGCATCTTGTTTGATTAAATAATATGTTTCGGAGATTATTTGATAGGGCTATTTTGGACATTTTCGTTTTTCTTTAATGATGTAACAAATAAAAAATAAACCATAAACTCCACTTTTTCTTCTTTTTTTAGCAAATAGATTATCAAAAAATAAAATAGGTTATGTTTCGGCTAGAAATGGCGAGATATCGACATGTGTATTTTTGTCGATAATACATTCACAAGATTACAAGTGAATCGCAGATTCGCGCTAGAGCGTTTGTTTTAAATCAGTTTTAAATCTCAATGGTTTTAAAAAATTGCAGACATGTTTAGGAATTCAAACAAAATTTCTCTTGTGCGGAAATGTTGGTTACTTTAAAGCTCAAACGACTGTAATGACTTTTTGAAAAAACTTTTCCTTGGCCCACAGAAAACCGAAACGAAGTTTCGGTTTTCTGTGCCTTGGCCTTAAAAAGTCGCTGTCGTTTTATTAAAGTACAGTCGTGGCCAAAATCAGTCGCTAAAGAAATAAAAGGGTTCTGTGTTGTAAATTTGGTTGCAACTAAACTAACCTTGCTTTTCACTTACTAAGTTTATCATTTTGGATTGGTTTCAAGCTTGAGAACAACGAAGAAAAAACAAGTTGAACACGGGCTGCACTGGTTCGAGAATCCGGGCCTCGCTTCTTTCGAATCGATGATAAAATGATAACGCATGAGCATCATGCCCGCCTGATAAGTAAAAAAAAATATTTACATTGGCCATGCCATAAGTCATAAGTATGAGATACGTCCATCAAAGTGGTTTTTATTAATCGAGTATTTATTGGGATTAGCACCTCATAAATTACGTTGGTATGTCTATTTCTCGTCGATAAAAATAAATCGAAGATGATTACCAGCCAGATATTTCAGTTCTATAGAGGCAATTTACTTAAGAGGGTAGTTTATCATGTTTATGGTTTTAATTAATTTAATGCAATAATAAATCTCTTCATATTAAGCAAATCAATTTGGTAAATGATTATGTGACATCACCATGACACTGTTAATATTAAACTATCAATTTATTTTATCTAATCTTTAAGCAAAGTTAATTAAATTATTAAATTCTCTGTGAATAAAAAAATTCCACCAGTTTATTTCATTACAAAACATGTCTAAACAAGAGTGTATACAACCAAAAGCTGATCTCTTTATCACTCCCTCCTACTGCAAAAAAACTGGAAGTCAAGATGAAGACTCCCAGGAAGAAAGTTATAGTATGTCTGAAGAAGTAACCCTTTCAAAAATTGAAGTCTCTAACCCAGGAAAAATATTACGGCTCATTGAAAATCTTACAGATAAATCTACAAGAAAACTTGAAGCTAAACTTAACAGATATGTAAGTAGTAATAGGTAGGTACAATTGAAATTATAGTGTTTTGTTTATTTTCCTGTTTTTAGATTAAAGCTGAATGTGAATCAAATTTTGCATTTCTAATAAATCTCCACCGTCTATCTGAAGAAGCCATTGTTCAAGTTATACAGGAAAGAACTCTTGAACAAAATATACGAGTGGTTTATTCTGAAGAGACCATCAATTCAATTATACAATATCAAACAAACAATAACAGTCTGGAAAGTTTGGACCCCAAAATACAATTTCTCATTAAGGAAGTTGTTCCCGAAGGATCTGGTGAAGTTATCATTGTGCCTGTTTTAACCAGGGGACTTACGGGTAAATTTTATATTTTAAAAGGTTTTTTTAGGTGCCACATTTTTAGTATCCTTAGAGCTAATTCAGTTTTTAAATGATATAATACCAACTTTTGAAGGTGGTTCACCCAGGGCTTTTTAGCAACTTAAAATAAAAAATACATAATGTTTTAATGTGGCGAAATAAACATAAAACACATCCTCTTAAATAATTTCAGTTTTTATTTAACATTGTGCAATTTATATATCATAAAGAACAGTGAAAAGGAATAAAATACAAAAATAACACGGCATTTCTTCCAAGTAACAACAAAATAGACACTAATAAAGAATGAAAAACTAAAAGAAAACACATATTACTTTTTTTGCGAATGTTGCTATGATGCCACGTCTTTCAGGTGGTCTGAAATTTTCGGTACCTAATATTATTTTATGCCTCTTATGCCTTCTACCTGGAGAAATAGACATACACGTAATCCAGAGCCCGGAGAATGGTTGTGAAACTCCGGAGACTCCGGGTGAAAACAGGAGTGTTGGCATCCCTATGTATAACAGTTATCCAACTAAGTCAAAAGCTACACTTAGGTGCATGCATAGAAATCGACCCGACCCACCTCACTTTTGAAATTAAATGCGTTTTTTTAGAAACCAGTCAGTTCAAATTTAAAAAACACCTTCTTGATTGGTACAGGCTCACTTTAAAGCGTATTAAATGGTCTTTCAAACTAGAGCTGCACCGAGTCCTGTTTTTTCACGTGGCTGAGTACTCTGCAACGGACAGTGGCCGAGTACCGAGTACTCGGCCACCGAGTAGTTACTTACTTAACTGATCAACCCAAAGATCTTAATTTAAACCAGTACTAAATCTTAAACCTTTTTAATGAAAGTAAATATTTTATACAATGATCTTAGTAGTGACTAAGATCTTCCTTTTTGTTTTGTAACTTGGTGTACTCTCTTCCAGAAAAAGATGTGGCCTATCCAGTGTATTTGGTATGTGTGGTAAACCCTTCAAAAGACAGTGCATACATATCAAAAATAGTCAATGAGACTTTCAGGTATTGTCTGACAATATTTCTTAATACAAGAAGATCTGAAGAAGAAAGGCGCCTAAAGGCTGAATGTCAGAAGTTATTACTCGTGGCACGAAAGTTGTTCTCACATCTTGGTAAGTTTTTTTGAAGGTATTTGCAATTTTTGGTAACTGGTTCTTCAAGGAGGACTGTACGTTTTCTTATTGTCTACACTCGATTCTGAATATTCTCCGCACTTTTAAAGTCAGACTTATAATCTCACAATATCTAATAATAAAGTTAATTTTTGTAATATTCAATTACTCATCAGAATAAACAACACACTGATTGTTTAATAGTCAGTGATAAGTGATAATTCTAACAGGTGTCGATTTATTGCTACTGTTTCTTAAATAAAAAGGAGAAAGCTTATGACTGTCCGACTTTATCAATTTTACCAATATATTTTTTTAATTTATATGTATTAAGTAATGTTATGTTATGTTACTATATCAAGGCTTTAGGTATTATGTTACCACTTGAGAATTTTTACTGTCGGTAAAAATTAATTAAATACAAGTATGATGGCATTCTGTTGGCAGATGTGTCAAATTAAATGTTTTCTGTTTTCTCACCAAAAAAATTACCATATGGGGCGAATCGCCTCAGATGTCCCAGTGCGGCGCGCGAGCCTGAAAACATGCCATTTTAAACTCCTGATCTCGCAATGAAACGCCGTTAAAGAAATAACTGAAACATACTTTTCGATGTATATGATATGCGATTACTTAAAAATGTCTTCTTAGTAATTTAAAATATTTTTCTTTGTGTATTTTCTTGTTATTGATGTGAATTGCACTTCTATGTATTTCGATACTAGCAGAATCACAACCATTAGGAATTTTATATGTTTGTATTAGGTCGGCTTTCAATCTTCTTATCTTTAAAATTGTCAATTTTAATCTATTTAATCGTTTTTCATATGGAGGGTTTTTGTAATTGTTCTTTGAACTCTTTTCAAGGGTTCTTTATCTTTCACATAATAGGGATTCCAAACACACTGCAAGGATTCTAAAATAGGACAGATGTGACAGAATAAAAAAAATTAGGCTTTCTCATATCATCAAAAAAATCAATCATACGCAAATTTTCTGTCACTATTTCCCATATTTCATTTAGTTGCTATATCTGAGAACCCTTCCTTTATCACGGATTAATGCAAATATTCTGTTTACTAAAACGTTAATATTAAACCGTTTTAGCTTCTCATTTGAATTCTCAATAGGATTTCTAGATACCTGAGCAGACTAACTAAAACAAACCAATAAAATTTACCTTATCTAGCACCAGCTATTTATTTATATAAACCCAAGGTGTAAAATGAAACATTTGCAATCTTTATAAATTAAAAATTTACGTTTTAATACCCGCTATCTTATTAAAAGAAAAAAGTTCAATATTATTTTCTAACAAAAATTTACATTATCACAACACCAGACATTGTAAGAATTTTCAAAGTATCTCAGTGAACTGTAATTTTCGGAAAAAATCTCTTATTTACGAGGGAATTTTAATTTATAACGGTCTTCCAGACAAAAAAATTAGCATTATTTAAAAGGCAACTGAAAAAAATTCTGTAAAATAAAATGTGTATTTGTCTTTATGATTAATATTAAAAACAATAGAATTAATTTTATTACATATTCTTTTTTGAAGTTTATATTATTTTTATTTTGTCATATTCTATGTAATAATACATGTACAAAAAACAGGCCAAGTTCTCGTCAGGACTGCGTGTTTTGTTATCTGAAAAAAATAACTGAAATGTAAAAATTATGCCAAGTTCCTTGCCTACACGTTATTAGCAGTGTCTTGAAAAAAATATTGTGATAATAAAGCAAGTTTGCTGTTGCACGCAAAAAGTTTATGAAATCTCTTTGTCCAGTTTGTTACCGGCTTAGCAATTAAATTCATTAAAATTCACCCTTTCGTTCTGTGCGGTTCTGTGAGCCTAGGCTGGGGGCTTACCTAGCCTAAGAACCCTCCTCGTTCACCTGGACTTGTTAACAAAATTACTATTACGCTATCCCACCGGCAGAAATGAAAATATTGAGGGCAATAACAAGTAAATCGCCAAGAGACAGAGTCGGTAATGAGACTAGCAACAAATGAAAAATGTACTGGTATGAACATGTCAGCAGAATGGGAAATACAAGTCTATGTCACATTGTAGTAACAAACTACAGTGGACCCACGGTAATCCGACAAACGTTTTGCAGGGTGGTGTCGGACTATCGAATTTGTCGGATTATAGAGTACTGCCTAAGACCCCCTATAGTCCGGAATTTTTTGAAAAAGAGTACCTTGTAATCTGACAAATTACAAATCAAAGATTCTACATATTTGAACTACAAATCATACTACATATGTACTCGTATACTTATATGTAATATGTACATATGTGGAATTTAGTAAATTAAACATCACAATAGAAAGCTTACATTTTATTATAAAAATATCATAAATGCTATAGAACTTACAAAAAATAATAACTAAACTTATTTACGTTAGAAAATAATTATGTTCAAACAAATGTACATATGTACTAAAAATGTAAGTGTTTCACAGGATACTACGAATAATCAAAAACTATAAATACAAAGGATAATATGAACCAATCAATTTATAAAGCATGAAAATATTCATCAATTTTTTTTGTTTAACGTTGTCGGATTACAAGGGGCGCCGGATTAGACAGGGGCCGGATTACCGGGGGTCCACTGTATATTGTACTTGACCATCAGAAGATCAGCCAAGAAATGGAAAGTCCCAAGAAAACGTCGAAAAATCTATGTACAAGGAAGAAGAAAATATTCTTAAGAAACATGTTTTGCAGGGAGATTTATAATTTGAAAGTTGGCAAAGTTTTAGTTGTAAATTATAATATTTAATACAATAAAGTGACATTTTATTCTACTTTATTTGTAATAGATTTTAAAATTATTATATTTAATACAATAAAGTAACATTTTATTCTACTTTATTTGTAATAGATTTTAAAATTAGCCAAAATTGACCTTTTTGGTTTCTGCGGTATTTTTTTAAATATTTAATAACTCAATAGTTTAATAGTAACAAAGTTTTTGGAAGTTTCTAGGTAGTTTATTTATAATGAATGGCAATTTTTTCTAGCTTTTCAGCTATTTTAGGTTTTTTTGTCCTTAAATTGGGTGTTAAAACTTCAGAAATAATAATCCGATAATAGATTGATAGGAAATAATTTTATTGTACTTAACTAATAAACCAAAGTTATCAAACTGTCTCTAAAGAAGAAAAACTTCCGTAATTTACGATGATTATGTTGTTAAAAGATATAACCGGATGCAAGTCCATTTTAAAAAATTTTAGGGGGGTTATTTTGAGATTTTGTCTTTTGCAATAATAGATTCATTTATTTCTGATATATAAAATAAATAGGCCTTTAAAAGTCCTCTGTTTTTTTTTACTTTATAAACAGTCATTACTAAGCTTGACCAGTCGGATCTGTTACCAGAGGCGTCGATGCGTACATATACGGTATACAGGGTTCCGTACCACATACAATATTGTGATTTTCTCACAGAACCGCAATCAGTACTACGGAATCGTCGAAATATATTCTAAATAGTCTACTCACTTGCTTATTGCGCTGTAAATCCCCCCTCTGCCGTTGCTCGCCTCTCGCCTAAGTCCGTAGCGCTGGATTCCTGGCAAAACCAGGCACGGGTTACACAGGGTAGTTTGTGCACGTGAAATGCATGTCGCTAAAAGTACTTAGTGCTCCAAATAATTTTTTTTAATGGCGTCTCATCCTTGATATTGTAGTGTTGATGGGTGAAATAGTAGTGATCGTAACGGTTCATTTTTTCGCTAACTTAAGGATCCTGAAAGGTGGACTAAAAAAGTGTGTAACTTTTATATAGTTCACATTTTTTTATCTATTAGATTTGAACGTTAACTTATTAAAGATATTGTCACCTATGACTTGTTGACACAATATCATATTAATATCGTTTCACTTACGTTTTCCATCAGTTACCCGAGTACCGGATGTATGCCCCGCCAGGACGGTAAAATTGTGTGCCATTTTGACTTTTTTAATGTATGTTGCATGTAAGACTACTCCGTAGAAAAAATTCTTTGAAACTACGGCACGCCGTCCGGAACCCTTTATGAGCGAGTCGAACTCGCACTTGACCGTTTTTTTTATTTCGCATGAATATACGTACGTACTTAATTTTCGGCATCGACGCCTCTGGTAACAGATCGAAAATGGCCAAGCTTAGTCATTATTATTTCTATTTACCAACAATAGTCGAGCAGTAGCAGCTAATAAACCAAACACTATGGTATTTTCAAATAAATTTTACGAGTAGAAACATAGATCTTGGTCGTATAGTCCTAGGATGACCTCAACTAGGTCGAAACGTCGACTAATACAAAATTTAAATCTTCTAAGTAGTTTTAATGACCTCAATCCAGCTAACCTCCCGTAAATAATCAACCGTTGGCCACCAAACAAATCGGCTATCTTATAAAATATTTACGATTGTTAGTCAAAAAGGGACAATGGCAAAAACAAACTTTGCGAATCTTAAGAGGAGTATTCAGTTCCCATTACTACTGTTTTTTAACGAATGCTGTTTCCCACAAAAACCTGTGACTTTCCAGTGTAGGCACAAAAGAGACATATTAACGTTAAAGAAATATAAATTGGAGTTTGTAGTTTTTCTTTAAAGCCACGCGCCAAAAAAATCGACAGACTTATAGCAAATAACAGCAAACAACGTTAAAAAACCAAAATAGTAAGAACGGACGTTAAATACTGCTCTTAAGATAAGATGGGTCGATAAAACGTACAAAATATTGCAAAAACCTGCTAGATTTATTGATAACGTTGATTACTGTGTTCATATGATTTTGTTTAATAACTTAAACGAAATGAATGTACGATTGTAATCATGTAACGTCTTTCGCCATTATTAGGGCCGAAAACCGATCAGGCACGTTTTACAACACTAAACTAACTTTTATGTCATGACATTAAAAAATAACATAAGATAGTGGAGCGTTTGACTTTCTTATTTATCTTTAATTAAAACGGTAAACATTACGGTTTATACTTCCAGGAGACTTAAGTGACCTTTTAAAAGAAATAATGTCCGAAGCAAGAAGATTGACAAACGCAGAAAGATGTTCTTTGTTTTTGTTGGATCCAGATCATATGCACCTAGTAGCGAAAGTGTTTGATGGGGTTAGCCCAGCAGAACGTAGCACTGAAGTGAGAATAGCTGCTGATCAAGGAATTGCAGGTACATGTACAAATAATTCTCTTGTCATTTAGTTAAAAATTCTTAGCGTATAGTAATAATAGCGTTGTAGCAATCGTCGGAAAAAATGCGCTATGCAAACCTGAAGAATCACAGCCAGCCTGCACCAATTATATTTCTTCTTGACACCAACGAATCTATAAAACGTTTTTTGAAAAAAAAAATTTCGAAATTTTTTCTTCGGGGCGGCATCATCAGGTATTTTTTTAATACAGACCTGTATCTTATTGCAGTTTTGCAATCTTCATGGCTAATTTCGTCTTAGAACAGTATTATTTTAATTAAATTTTCACGTTTCGAACTAAATAAAGCATCTTCATTATTTTTTTAATGCATTGTATGTGTAAAATTAAACTAGGTATTATTTTAATCCACACGTTAAGCTTACATTATTGTATAAATTAAAGTGAGAAAAAGAAGCCTAATAAAAAATACGAACAATGATAAAAATATCTACAAATAGAAATAATTCTTACATTCAATAACAATACTTATTTGAGATCGGTAAAGGAGTTTGCTCTTTATATAGGGTGCAACATGATCATCTCCCCAGATTGTCAAGTTAGGAAGATCCGGATTAATAGGAAAGCTTAATTTTTAAAGATAAAACATCAATATTACTGAAGATATTTTTATTAGGTTCGAAACGTTAAAATATGATTAATGTAATATCTTTTAAGATGTAATCAGCAATGGAGATTATAAAACTGCAATAAAAAGTACAGGCTTGTATTAAAAAAATAATACCTGATGATGGCTGCCCGAAGCCGAAACTTCGGACTTAAAATCTGAGGACATCATTTTGTAGAGGACAAAAAGTGGCAATGCAAATGTAAAACTGATTTCCCGTCAGTCCTTTAAATAGTCTGGAAAAAATAAAAACCAAAATGCCAATTTTCAGTTTTTATAAATTTCTTTGGAAGTACTCGGAATATTCTAAATTACTTGATATTGTATACGATTTACATTACACAATAGTGATGATGACTCTAAAAATACCGTCCTTGTAGGTCATGTGGCTGCAACAGGAGAACTTATCAATATAAAAGACGCATATAAACATCCATTATTTTACAAGGGAATGGATGAAGCGACAGGTTTTAAAACCCGAAATATATTATGTTTCCCTATAAGGGACGAGGACAATATTGTGGGCGTTGCACAATTGTGCAACAAAATTGGGGGCCATTTTGATTATTTCGACGAACAGGTGGCGAATGCGTTTAGTATTTACTGTGGTATATCTATAATGCATAGCCTTGTCTACAAGAAAATACAGGATGCGCAGGCTAGGAGTAGGTTGTCCAATGAACTTATGATGTACCATATGCAAGTAAGTAGAGTTTGACCAAAAATAGGAAATCTGAAGGATCGAAATTAAACATACATTCTGTAGGGATGATCACCACAAAAGTGAGTAACTTTTATACCATTTTTGTCCCCTTAGAAAATGAAAATAAAAAAATAATGCTTTGACGAATATGGCAGAACCTATACACTCTTTTGTTGCACGAATCGGTCAAACTATTAATTATTTTATAAAGCGTCAGATTTATGACTACAATTTGGTACAAACTGACGGCCACGAAACTGACTTCGTAGTGCTGCTTTCGTATTATTGTAATTGCCACATGACACGGTACTGACGTTGTTAACCAAGGACTTTCGGCATCGATGGAAAAAACATGTGTTATTGCTCTTATTCAAAATTGTTGATACTCTTTAGGGAGGAAATATTAAAATAAATTACTGAAGCTTTCATTTCAAAGAAATTATTATTATTAATTAATTAGACTTATTACAATTTATGACTGGGACAAGTACAGAACTGACATTTTACGAATACTTTGTTTACGATTCGTGTTTAAAATTTGGTTATTTTAAATTCTAAACAAGGAAACAGGATGGCTCACTTTTGGAGTAATCACCATCAATCATAGCTATTTTAAAAGCTTACTTTTTAGGTTAGCCCTCAAGACGTATTAAATGTAACAATGTGCCCGAGTGAGCATTACGTTCCCGATTTTTCGAACTTCAGCTTCACTCCTAGGAAGATACTATTGAAAGAAACACCATGCTTTATTGTAAACATGATGAAAGATCTGGGTTTAATCGATACCTTTCGTATCAAATCGGATACTTTGGCAAAATTTGTACTATATGTGAGGAAAGGTTATCGAGACCTTCCCTACCACAACTGGTCTCACGCTTTTTCTGTAGCACATTTCGCCTATTTAGCTATGAAGAATTTTCAGCTTGTAGAGAAAGGATATTTCACGTAAGTACTACGTCGTCAAGTATAAATTATGTGTTGTTTTATAGTATTTATAAGCTTACCCGAGTAAATCATTTTAAATTTCGTCATTGTCTTATAAGTAAAGCTGGACAAATAGGAGTCGAGTCAATAGTCGCGAACTCGGGCGACAGCACTGCGGCGCACCGTTTAACAGGAAATTTCATTACAACTTAGCCCTCGATCGATAAACCGTTGGCCGTCGACATGGCCTAATGTTTGCTAGTTGCGTTAAGAAAATTATTTTTCGGTTCCTGGATATAAAGTAAGACGGTACAAAGATATACTGCGGTATATGTCGGTGTAGTTTAACCGGGTGGTCATCATACAAAGACATGTTATACGGCGGTCTATAACACCGTCTATAACCCCGTCCGTGACGAAAATGTTCGCCGGTTGTCGTCGAATTCGGTATTCCCATTTTCAATTTTTTCTCTCGAAAACGGTCAGGCTGGGAGCACTCTAATTTTCTGGGTTAATAGAGGGATAGTTCATCTAGCTTCGGTATAAAAATCAGTTATACAGGGTGTATCGTTTCGAAGCTATTAAACGTCGAAGTAGAAATTTCCGCGATTTCATATGATATCGATTACAGGTCGCAAAAGTGTGATAAATCGATATAAATCTTCGGAGGTTGTAGAGGACCGGGAGCTTCAGAACCCTATTGAAATTGGTGAGTATCGGAAAATGACAAGTAATTTTTTTGAATTTTTTAGGTCGAAAATTGCCGTTTGACCCCTGTTTGGTGTCGAAAACTAAACGTCGCATCGAAAAACGGATTTATACGCGAAACTTTAAAATCGCAAATACCTTATTTTTCCAATACATTTACCTATACCTAAAACGACTGGAAAATGGATTTATTTGGAAAAAACTGGAAATTTCGATTTTTGACCCAAATTTTTCACGGTTTTTAATTTTTTTCGGGGTCAAAATAGATCCAAATCAAAATCCCAAATACCTCGTCGGAAAGAGCTCGTCGAAATACGTGTTATCCATATTCTTTAGTTTTTTCTTTCTTTATAGGAAGGGAGCAATCGACGATTAAATTTCGATTTTTTTTTTTTTACTTTTTTTGCTCTCGACATCGGTACAATTTTTCAGCGCTGTCTTATAGAGGGATAATCAGCTAGGCTTTAAAATAAATGTCGAATGGGTCATCCAGGAGCGTATTTAGGGGGTAAAAACTGATTTTTTCCAACAAATCTTATTTTTAACCGGCATTATTATTTATACATTTATTTATTTAGTCATTCTTTCTAAAAATACCTCCCAATGATTTAAATCGCTTATTATTTCGTTTCAGTTATAAATAATTAGGTTTATTTGCATCGGAGACGGGCAAAAGTTGAAAATTTTTAAATTTCAAATTTCCGACGATTGCATTGTCATGAAAGAATTTCAGTTTCTATACGTAGAAATTATTAAAATATCAGTGGCGGTTGGTGAAATTTCAAAGTTGTGTATCTCTGTTCATACTTACAGGACCCGTACCAAATTGAGGGGTTTTAATAGTGAGCCCCCTGGGAATGTTTTGGTAAAGAAAAAATACATTTTGTAATTTACGAAAAAAAGTTAAGTTTTTGGTGCGGCCCACCCAAGAAAAAAATGAACACGTCTAGGTATTTGCTTTCTTTTTTTTTCTAAACAAAATTCAAAAAGAAATCACATACCTAGACGTGTTCATTTTTTTCTTGGGTGGGCCGCACCAAAAATTTAACTTTTTTTCGCAAAATACAAAATGTTGTTTTTCTTTACCAAAACATTCCCAGTGGGCTCACTATTAAAACCCCTAAGTTTGGTACGGATCCTGTAAGTATGAACAGAGATAAACAACTTTGAAATTTCACCAACCGCCACTGTAAAATATGAAGTGTCAAAATTTCGCAAAAATATCAGTTTTAGTTGCGAGATTGGAAGGTTCCTGGACCGATTTCGGCTTGAAATATACAAGGAAACGATTTTAGGGATCTCCTACTTTGAACTCTAGTACATTTCATTGGATGAGTTACGCATTAAATACCATTTTTATTAATTTTTCGATGACCCTACAAAATGCATCATAGAAAATACCGAAACGGAACACAGTGCATCGAAATTTTTTTATATTACCTCAAAAAATGATTTTTTATTAGATTCCATAGGCGGGTAAAGCTGTGGGCCAATATATTTATTATTGAATAATTTTAATTTTATTTTAAGTATAGTATTTGATTGGGAGAGTTTAAAGTAACAGAAACGATTTAAAAATAGGTTTTATTCCGTTCGGTGGTATCACAATGATGGGTCTGATTTGAATTTTGCTTAGGCTTGTTCTTAACGGAGTTGGAGAGTTGAAATTTATACCTGGGTACAACTCTGTTAATCACTCAAAAATAGTTTTGTAAATTTCGATTCCGATGGTTGCCATTGCAACGAATGAGGATACAGCTGACAAATTATAATTAGCGAACGGCTTCTCCGATTGAAACGAGTGAGGTGGCTATCGAAAGGGGAAGAAGTAAACTACTTATCTAATTGAAAATATTTTCAACATTCCGTTGATATGGCAACGAACAATTTGCTATTTCCGTTATTTATTGAGTTTGAGAGTAGAAATTTGATATCTGGGTAGAATTCCTCATGTCACTTAATAAAAAATACTATCAAAAGCAAATTACGTGCGAAAACATTGGAGCTATGTCTGGACGAAATAACTGAGGCACTAATCATCGATTATAAACTCTATTTTGTACATTTTTAGACAACTAGAAGCATTAGCGTATTTTATCTCATGTTTATGTCACGATATAGACCACCGAGGAACGACGAATTCTTTTCAGCAACAATCGAACAGCGTATTGGCCAGTCTGTACTCCAGCGAAGGCTCCGTAATGGAGAGACACCATCTATCACAGGCCATCTGTACGCTTAATACAGAGGTGACATTTTTTATATTAATGTAAGGTAGAAAAAAGTGTATTGAAACGAATACTATTAAAATAGGCTTGTGACAGCTCGTTGTCCTTGTTAAAAATGTCATTTTAAGACATCAGTTTCAAAAGTAGGTAAGGGTGATTGCCACAAATGTGAATCATTCATTCATAAGTAATGCTGGCCAGTTTGGTTTGTCACAAGAGGCGATGCCGGAAATATGTAAGTGTGTATACGTTATATATCTGATAAGGGATATAGTATTGTGAAATGCTTACCCGGTAAGTATTAGAAATTTGGATGTGCTCGGCTAAGCACCTGCAGCATTGAAAATGTATCCACAGTAGTTTCCGAAAGCGGAGAAAAAATATGTATATACAACGAAAAGGACTGTTCCACATCTAATGACGTAATAGGGGCGTAGTTAAAAATGGTTATGCACGGCGGACACTAAGGAAACTCCCGTAAAATACACTAACAGCGCATCCAGCCTCACCAACCGCTCTCGGAGAGGAACTGTTTGCTTTGCGGTTTGCGAATCTCGCGGTTTCGGTTCGGATGCTTTCCGCCGCTGAAACGCCACTGCGAGCAGATCAAAAGTGGCCAGCCTTACTCATAAGAAATATGAAAATAATAAAACCCAAGCAAGGATACAAGATGACTTGATGATCACTCTTGAGGCCACCACCCTCAAAAACTTTTTTACTTTCTATACTGTTTAATCATTTTTGTTTTAGGGCTGTAATTTTTTGGATTCTTTGTCGAAAGATGACTATGTAAAGTGTTTAGATTTAATTAAAGATATGATTTTGGCAACTGATTTGGCCTCGCATTATAAAATTCATTCAAGGCAATTGGCTATGGCACAAGTAAGTTTTAAAAAGCTATTGGTCTTTAATACCTAAAGTAATATTCACACATCTTGGCACAAAGGCAAATTTGACCCTTTTTGCAATTTTTGATCCCGACTAGTTCCTCTGGGAATTTTAATAAATAAAAGTGAAAATCTGACTATTGCTCAATTCCCTCCAAGCGGCTTTACATATTTGGCTGGAATCTTACATAGAGCTTCCTTGGGAACGGAAATAGGATATAGACTACTTTTTATCCCGATTTGTAATATATAGGGTGCGTCCTATGATGCTTCAAAAAATTTAAAAATTCTCTTGATCAATTGGCTTAAATTTAGCAGGGATATTCCTTAGTGACTGGATTAGACAAAAACAGCTTATTATCCCGATATGTAGTATACAGGGTGTCACGACAGAATACGCTATAAATATGTGAATAGAATTTGACATGTGCTATGATGATTTTTGAAGCAATTTATTCTTTAATTCGCACAAGTGTGTTTTTTGTTTTTAGGACGGATATAATAAAACAATTCCTGAACATAGGTATTACTTAGCCAGCCTCCTGATGACTTGTGCCGATTTATCCGATCAAACCAAGGTTAGTATGCAAATAGGATGCTAAGCCTATTTCTCTTATGCTTAAGAAGTGTAAGAATAAGACAACTAAGTTTCGTACTATAAATTTATTTCCAAGTCTTTTGGCAGATTTCTAAAGAAAAGGGCACTTTAAGTATGTATTTCACAAAACAATGAATTTTTATATTCTAGTGATATTTAGTAAATGTATTTACCTTAAATAGCATATACAGTATGTCCACGGATGGGGTAGACAAGAGGACAAATTGACCAAAAAGTGAAAGATACGAAAAAAGGTCATTCTTTATAAAAGATTTTGCTTGCTTTAAAAATAAGATCCACGATGCCAGGAATTTGATTTTTTGTACAGGTTATGCAAAAAAATACAAAAACGTAAAATTTGGTTAAGAGTAAAGTTGCCTTTTTTAAAATTTTAATGCAAAACGTTTAAAAAAGTTGTTTTACAGCTTTGATAACTGTGACGTATTTGTCAAAATAATAAAAATGTCTTTAGAGCAGTGAATATTTGTAATCTAAAATTACACAAATGACGAGAATTGTTATCGCTACGTTATCGAGAAGTTTCAAGAAAAGTTTCCAAATGTACAATTATGCAGAAATTCAGTACATCGCGCATCGGTTAGTAATGGATCCGTTAGTGATTTAAAGAAGACCAAGAAAAGATACGATGGAAACGATGCTTCTACAGTATTAATTTTGCAATCTGTTGATGAAAATCCTATTATGTCTTTAAGAAACCGAGCAAAAAAGTTGTTTAAATAAAAAAATAATTCTCATTCCAGATTTTCAAGTAAAAATTTGAAATTTGTTTGAAAATTTTTCTGTCACATTGTCACCTTTTTTATTTTATTACACCTTTGATAACTGTGGCGTACTTGTCAAAATAATATAGATGTCTTTAGAGTGAAAAATATTTATAATCAAAAATTACAGTCTCATACAGCTTAAAGAAAATTACCAATAGAATAATAAATAGTTGTAATATTCGATAAATATTTATTTTATTAAACTTTAAAAAAATTAAGGGCACATCATATTTATTTTTCAAATATTTCTCCATATTCTACGCATTTTTCTAAGTGACGCCACGTCGAAAATGATTAAATTTTATTCTTCGCTATTAAAATTCTCTCATATATTAGTCGTTTAATGCGCCCCCAGAAAAACATACCACAAATTGTCAAATTGGGACTCCTAGGGGGCCACAAAATTGGACCATTTCGGCCCATCCATCGATTTCCAAATTTGCGATTGGGCCAATCCCTTACTTCTGCAGCATAATGTGCAGGACACCCATCGTGCTGAAAATACATATTTCGCCGATATTAAAGAGGTAATTCTTCTAACTTGTCGGACAAAAATGACTGCAGCATATGTAAATAAGAATGTCTGTTACATTATCAAAACATTTGTTATAATCCCGGAAATGGCGCACCAAACATTTACTTTTTTAAAATACTGACGGCGGCGGTTGTTCGCAATTCTAAACTCTGGATTTTTCCTACCCCAGTATCTCACATTCTGAGAAGCTACAGTGCCGTTTGTACTGAAGGTTGACTCATCTGAGAACATTATCAGCTTATGCAAGTTCACGTTGTTACTTAGAATTTCATCACCGACCCACAAATAATGATCCAAGCGTTTTGTAACTGTCCCCGTCTTCCAAAGTTTGATTAAAAATTGGTTTAAAAGGACGAATTTTATTTTCCTTAAACACATTTTGAATATGGCATTTTTATACAATTGTAAACTTCGTGCTCGGTTTCTTAAAGACATAATAGGATTTTCATCAACGGATTGCAAAATTAATATTAGAGAAGCATCGTTTTCGTCGTATCTTTTCTTGGTCTTCTTTAAATCACCAACGGATCCAGTTTTTTTAAATTTCATTACTAACTTATGTACTGAACTTTTGCATTTGGAAACTTTTCTTGAAACTTCCCAATAACGTGCGATAACAATTCTCGTCATTTGTGTAATTTTGGATTATAAATTTTCATTGCTCTAAAGACAACATTTTTATTAATTTGACAAATACGTCACAGTTATCAAAGATGTGAAACAACTTCTTTATTAAATGTTTTGCATATCCTGTACAAAAAAAAAACAAATTTCTGGCATCCTGGATTTTATTTTCACTTTTTGGTCCATTTGTCCTCTTGTCTGCCCCATCCGTGGACATACTGTATAACCATAGAATATAAATATCAATTGGTTATGAGGTAGTAGTACTTCATTTTAGCAACACGTTCCTAGATAAAAATCATTTGGAAACCAAGCATACCACTGAAATATTATAATACCTCATACATTTTTAATGTGCACTATTCAAATAGCGCGTGAATTACTTACGGTAAAGGTAGTGGTATTGCCAATCTCTATTATTTTCATCATGGTCCATTTTTAATTTAGGACTGGACAGAAACCAAAAAGGTGGCACAGTTAATATACGCAGAATTCTTTGCACAAGGCGACCTTGAGAAAAAAATGGGCAAAGAACCGGCCAACATGATGGATAGAGAAAAAGCATCCATTCCTGATCATCAGTTGGAGTTCTTGAATCAGTGTTGTATATGCATATTTAGGTAAGTTAAATTAAGTAAGTTAAGTAACACTGGTTTTATCCAAAACCGTATTTTTAAGTAGTGTATTTGGGTGATTATCTCGAAAGTGAGTCATTCTGTTTTCGTGCTTAGAAAAAATTGAAATAAAATATAAACCAAAATTTCGAGGTGTTCTTTTCGATACTAAAATATGTGAGATATATCTAAGGAAGTTTATTGGTATTGTTTACTTTAAATCTCTTTTTTTTTAACACATTATCCCAGTCGCGAGGGGAAATGAATTTACAAATTGTTCTTTAAAAAGGAGTTGTAATTTCTTTTAATATTTCCTCCTTAAAGAAAGTCGAAAATTTTGATTACGGGCAACAATTTTCAAAAATTCTTGCCTTTTCATCGCGGCCGGAAGGTTGTCCTTAGCTAATAACGTCAGTACCGTGTCACCATGTGACATTCGTACAATTTGGGGGTAACATGACGGCGGCACTGAGTATTCAGGTTAAGGATTTTTGCATCGTTGAATATCTCGTCTGCGGCATATGAGTGCACATAAGGGGAATTTTATTATCATTTTTTGCACAAAACCAATGTATTTTACTTGTCATAATCTGCTGCCCGTCAGTTTTAGACTCGATGATATTTATTGTTTTTTATATTGCTTTTAAGTTTTTTTATTGTGTTCAGTTAAGACAAAAAAAGTCAGTTTCGTGTCAAGTTATAGTCACAGAACTGACTATTTATAAAATAATTTAATAAATTTGCTGTTTGTCTTGTTATCAGTACAACAAAAGTATATGGCAAGAGTATAGGTTCTATTGTATTCATTAAAAGCATTATTTTGTTTTTCATGGAGGACAAAACAGTGTAAAAATGAATTACTGTTGTGACGTGTCACTTATTTACTGTGTTTTGGTTGATTTAAGGTTTGCAAAGTGCACGTCATGTTTTCCAGTTTGTATTTTTTAAATATATAAAACAAAATGTATGAAGGGTGTTACTGGTAAAACCACAAACCCCAATGTCCCGGAAACAACGAACTAAAATTTTGGTAAAAAGGGATTTTTACAGGGTGGGTTTTTTAATGTTTTACAAAGCGATATCTCGAAAACGGTTTAAAATATTTTCATGAAATTTTGGTGGGTTAATAGGGAGATGGGACGACATATTTAAACATATTTTTGACATTTGAGAATTATTATTCGTTTCCATGAAAATGTGTTATTTTTACTAAGTCAGTTGAGAATTTTGACGTTGGGGGTTAGTTTATTTCTCAATTAAACATGGAAGCGAATTTTAATGTGCAAGTTCATATGTTATTAATTTTGGGGGAGTGCAGAAAAAACTACATATTTGAAAACAGGTGAATTAGACGAGCTGGTCCAGTCAACTGGCCTGCTAGGTCCTCGGATTTGACCCCCCTTGACGTCTGTTTTTTTTGTGGGGTTTTATAAAGGACAAAGTGATGGCGGCTGCACCGACAACTTTACATTATATGAAATACCGAATCCGCATTGCCTGCTTATTAATGACACCTGAAATGTTACAGCGGGTACGAAATTCATTTAGAAAAAGAGTGAGAAAGTATTTGGAAGTTGAAGGGGAACATTTCGAACAACTTCTCAAGCATGATAGACGATAAATAAGTTGAAATTAAATGGTAAATAATTTTTTAAATTTTTTAACCTAATCGTAATTCCGTAACCGAAAGAGCAAATAAAAAAATTCTACGCATACGTAGTTTTTTACTTACTTTCGAATTTTATAAACAAAAGTAAATCATCCCATTTAAAATTCCAAAGTTACCCCCACCCCTTAAAATAGAGAGAGGAGGTAAATGTCAAAAATATGTTTAAATATGTCCCTCCATCTCCCTATTAATTCACAAAAATTTCATGAAAATATTTTAAACCGTTTTCAAGATGTCGCCTTCTAACACTTTAAAAAACTTACCCTGTGTAGGTGGGATTTTTACCTGCTTTTTTACTTATCGACTGTTCATTATTATTTTTATTTTATTTCAGAATACTAGCGACAATATTCCCGAATGCTAAAGTACTAGTAGACGCCATAAAACAAAATATTTTGTGCTGGGAGTCGTCAAAACGTATTTTCGCACAGCTTTGCGTAGAAGGTAAAACTTCTTATGAAGTTTTAATTAGTGAAGAACTAGAATCTGAAGTACAAAATACTTTAGATAGTCTCAATGAATGAATGGGATCAAACATTTATCATAGGAAACCGCTAAAAGACGTACCGTGCAATAATAATAAAATAAGCTTTATACAGTGATAAAAGAATTTTAGAAGAATAGTTGACACTTTATTTATATGCATAATATATTGTGTAAATTTTTTTCTTTACAATAAAGAATATGAATATAGATCAATAAGTGATTTTATTTTATAATAGACGATTTTAAATTAGCGACCACGACTGCAAAGGTTGGGTTTGATAAAGGCTGCAGAGCTACCTGCAGAACCACAAAAATTTTCAAGCCACTCGACTAATTTTTACATACTTTGCAGTAAATAATTAAAGATTTCTTAAAATAAAAATAAGTAAAATTAAAACACCGAATTTTCGGCCGAGAATGTAGTATAATAGGCCAGAGCTAGTCAACACAACGCCGCGCGGAAAACTTTTTCTCTATAAAACCAATGGTTAAGCAGTTATAAGGAAATAAACAATTACATTGTTTAACAACAATCCTACCTATTTCCAATCTACACCTAATTCTGAATCTCAATGTTAATGATTTTTTTTAGCGATCCTTTTAGTGATGAGGGTGGGGGACAGCAATTTTTAAGCGTTTTTTTCCGAAAAATGTTTAAAAAATGCATAAAAAATACATCATATACAGGGTGATTCACGGTCGATGGTAGGTTAGACGTTTATGGAGAACGGAACGCGGGATTTTTTTGAAAATTTGGCAACGTGGGTAATTAGCTATGCTCTGTCCATCTAAAATATTTTCAGCATTGCGACGTTGCCGCTTCTATCAAAAAGTCCTAGCAACTTTATTTTTTTAAATGGAACACCCCATATATTAATAAATTTTTAGAATCGCTCTTTTATGACAATACTTTTTTGTTAATATTACCCTATACCTATCTCTATCGGTTTTCGAGATAAAAATTAGTTTGTGTTAAATATGGTCCAAAACATGGCCCTAATTACACGTAAGTAAATTAGTGCTCTCAATTCATGGAAAGTTGATATTTTGGCGGTAGTTTAGACAGACCCGATGTATTTATTTTTCACCATGAAATCGACTCCATATCATACAGGGCGTGCTAAGATTACTATTATTTCCGTTGTTCATAAAAGGGGTCAAATGTTCGTTTTTTTAAATGAAACCCCCTGTATATTAATCAATAAATTGAAAGACGAAGAAAAACGCTTTAAGATGGTACATCATATTCCTATACCTAAATCATCAAGTTTTCTTAATAAAAGCGCTTTTTTGTGAAAAAAAAAATAAAGACTTTAATTTTAAGTAACCATGGATATCAAACATCAAAATATCAAACTTACGACATTTTGACGACTGTGTTTAAAAAAATCTCCCAAAATGAACGCAGATAATCATTATTCAAACGAAGTTCTTATGAAATTATTTATTTTACACGGACAATGTGATCAAATCATTGCCAGAACTTGCAGAAAATTTAACCAAATGTATCCTGAATTGACACAAATGAACGAAAGGAAGTTTGTAAGATTACAAAATAATTTCATTAACATGTGAAAATAAATTAAATAACAAAATTAGGAAGGTTCAAAAAACAAAACTGTAAACAAAATAAGAAATTTTTACAATAAATGCTGGAAATGTTGTCCATTACATTCTAAACATTTTAGTATGTGCTTTTGTACGCGACTCGTAGTTGCTTTTTCAATTTCATGGGGATCCAGATCTTCAATACACCGAACTATTCGCCGTCGCAGTTCTTCTTTGGTAGGCACTGGAGTACTGTACACTCTTTCTTTTAAAACACCCCATAAATAAAAGTCAAGCGGCGTGAGATCGGGGGATCTCGGTGGCCAATCCCACGGCCCTAAGCGCCTAAACCAACGATCGTCAAATATTTCATAAAGTACCCTGGAAACTTCCTGGGTGCAATGAGCTGGCGCTCCGTCCAGTTGAAACCACGAATTCCTATAATCCTCTAAAGATAAATTTTCGACGAAATCGGTAACATTCGTCCTTAGTATTTCGAGATATCTCTCAGCATTTAAAGTGGCATCATAAATAAAAAAGCTAATTTTGTGCTTTTTTAAAATACAAAAAACATTTAGGTCAAATTTTTCTTGAAATCCCATTTCTTTTGTCACGTGAGGATTATGATCAGCCCAAAAATGCTTATTTCTTCTATTAAAAATCCCATCCCTTGTAAATTTTGCTTCGTCGCTCCAAATGATTTTTGACAAAAACTCCGGATCCTCTTGTATACGTATTAAAAGGGTTTCGCAAAAATGCACTCTACGTTCAAAGTCTTCTGCTTTGAGGGCTTGCACTTTAGTAAATTTAAATGGATGCATTTCTTGATTTCCCAAAATTCGTTGTATTGAAGCATATGATACACCCAAATCTTTTTCTGCACTACGAATGGAAGCCTCTGGATATGCATAAAAATATGCCAAAACGTTGACAATATTATCTTCATTTGAAGTAACAGGTTTTGGTAATGTTAGAGGCGCTTTTAAATTTGAGCCATAGTTAATGAAATTATTTTGTAATCTTACAAACTTCCTTTCGTTCATTTGTGTCAATTCAGGATACATTTGGTTAAATTTTCTGCAAGTTCTGGCAATGATTTGATCACATTGTCCGTGTAAAATAAATAATTTCATAAGAACTTCGTTTGAATAATGATTATCTGCGTTCATTTTGGGAGATTTTTTTAAACACAGTCGTCAAAATGTCGTAAGTTTGATATTTTGATGTTTGATATCCATGGTTACTTAAAATTAAAGTCTTTATTTTTTTTTTCACAAAAAAGCGCTTTTATTAAGAAAACTTGATGATTTAGGTATAGGAATATGATGTACCATCTTAAAGCGTTTTTCTTCGTCTTTCAATTTATTGATTAATATACAGGGGGTTTCATTTAAAAAAACGAACATTTGACCCCTTTTATGAACAACGGAAATAATAGTAATCTTAGCACGCCCTGTATGATATGGAGTCGATTTCATGGTGAAAAATAAATACATCGGGTCTGTCTAAACTACCGCCAAAATATCAACTTTCCATGAATTGAGAGCACTAATTTACTTACGTGTAATTAGGGCCATGTTTTGGACCATATTTAACACAAACTAATTTTTATCTCGAAAACCGATAGAGATAGGTATAGGGTAATATTAACAAAAAAGTATTGTAATAAAAGAGCGATTCTAAAAATTTATTAATATATGGGGTGTTCCATTTAAAAAAATAAAGTTGCTAGGACTTTTTGATAGAAGCGGCAACGTCGCAATGCTGAAAATATTTTAGATGGACAGAGCATAGCTAATTACCCACGTTGCCAAATTTTCAAAAAAATCCCGCGTTCCGTTCTCCATAAACGTCTAACCTACCATCGACCGTGAATCACCCTGTATACATATATTGTTGAATTCGTATTAACCATACCTATATCATATCATCATATTACCAAAGTCTACATTTTATTCTATAGACTTCGATATAAACTTTAGTGCCTAAATTCCTTAACAGCAGTTTCAAGAAATCGTGACATTATCGGGTACAGCGGATCATAGTTTGCTGAATTCTTAACTCTAACAATACTTTCATATTTTTGTAAAGCTCCAGCTACTAAATCCAATCTTTCAGATTCGTTTTGGTGCTCGTCCAACCATGCTGATAATTTCGGTAATGACCAACCTAAAACAATATCGATAATAAACATTGATGTCGCCTCTTTTTCCAATATACGTGCAAAACTCATTCTGTGAAAAAATTGGAAAAACTGACAGCACAAGATTGTAATGCAAAATTTCACAAGGAATCGAACAACTCACTCGATCTGAAGGAAAAGTGACTTTCATAACGAGAATTGATATAAAATTCAGGCGCGGTCCGTCCATAAGGTCATTTGGTCAATGACCCACCTAAAACTTTCAGTGATCTACCTAATAATTTATTTTTTAATTTTTTAAAACCAAAAAAGAATCTTTTGTTTCAAAGTTCTATGCGAACTTCCCAAGAAAGAATCAAGCCAAAGGATGTCCAAGCTTGCTCCGGGCTGGGTCATATTTTAAATTGATCTTATAGGTTTATATGGATGATATAAATTCATTAAAAGTAAGAGAGAAACAGACATACGCGCTTGAGGAAGTTAAAAGAAACACAATTGGTCGACGGCTCACCAATAATATCTGGCCACTCCCACTATGGAAATACTCTCAAACCGCCCCCTAAAATATACTATTTCAAAACATTTGGTTCGGAAAAAGAAAAACTAATTAGGTACCTAATATGCGCATTGTATTTGCATTGTATTAATATAATATTAATTAGCGGTTAAACATAAAAAATTATAAATACGATTTCTGTCAGGCCAGCGTTAGGCATCAAATTTAACGGTATCGGACCAGATCGGACCAATTTTCTTACATAACCAGCGTAGTCCAGAGGTACAATCTCAGCGAGTTGATCAGAAGGTCGAGGGTTCAAATCCGTGTTGAGGCAAGAACTTTTTTTTTAATTTTTTGTTTAAAAAATTAGATCGGCTCTAAAAGGTGTATAAGCAACAAGTTGTTCCTCGATAAAATATTTTTAAAATTGTTGGCAATCTCACATTTACTACAGCTTACAGCCTGCACTTGCGTAGACAAATATCGTATTACTATGTCTAGTCGCCAGCATTGTATTTATTTAAGAAAACGGAGTTTCGGCAGCGTTCCTAATTTTATTTTACGAATAATCATACTTTTAGCTCAGAATTTTGTTCTGTTTATATTCTGGGCTTTTAGTACAAGGCGCGACATCTATTGAGGATATGCCAAACTTATCAAAACGGAAGCCGCTAAAATCTACCAATCTAGAGTATTAAAACACATAGAAAAAAGCCATAAACATCTAGAGTAGTAATGTTCAATATTCTGCAGTACCTATTTTATGATTTTTGTAGTGTTTATTTGTAGGTAAATAATTTCTTGACACATTATTAGAAAACCTTTCTTAATTAAAAAAGTGAATTTTGCTTGTTGCATTGATATCACTAGTGCCCACAAAATTTTGACCCACCTGTAAAAAAACTCACGAGCCGCGCCTGATAAAATTAATGATTTGTTGTAACAACGCGTGACTCACTTTCCTGTAAATTAGGACTCGATACGTACCTGTGTTTTGATGTGGACTAGCCAAATCTTGACCAGCGAATGAAAATAGCATTAATAAAATTGTACTGTGGGGAACAGAGCTTCCAGAAGCTTGACCGGCCACTATTTCTTCGGGTGATTGCGTAATCAAGGAAGCCATGGATTTCAGTAGCCTATATGGACGTCCCAAATTCGGTAAATGCGGGCAAATAAGCTTTAGCGCCTCTTCTAGATAATAATAATCGGCTTGCAAGCGTTGACGACCGCCCTGCGAGATTGGACGTAAAATTGCCGAATGACGCACAAAAAGCTCGATGCATCTAAGAGCAATTTCATTGCATCTAAAAAATAAAAATACAAAAAGTTGATTGAAACTGATTTGCATAGCGAAATGAAGTTACAGGGTGGCCACATTCTGGAAAAGTCATGAAATAGTCCTGGAAAAGTCATGAAATAGTCCTGTAGAAGTCATTGAATTTGAACATTTTTTTGTTGAAAATCATGGATTTAATCTGAAAAGATTTCACCAATGGTCACGATAATTTTTTGTAAACAATAATTATTCTTGAAATGTATGTATGTAGTAAATAATATGGAAATCATGTGGTTTGAATAATATACTTTGGTGGCCCCCCTGTTTATACAAACACCCCAATAACTCTGGAACCATTAGGTTTAGATATTATAGTGACTGTAACATCATCGTAGTCTACAATTTTAAGCAGAATCTGGAATTAAAGCAAAAAATGGGGTATTATTACATTTAAGAAAATATAGCTTTGATCTGTCACGACTTTTTGGGCAACCCAGTATATTCCAATTAGTTTTTAAATCATAGATTTTTGAAAGCCTTAAAACTTTTATCTGAAACATTTGTCGCAAAGTTTTCTAGTTTTTAAAATACTCAGCCAATCCGCTACTTTTTACACATTTTACTCCTATTACTTTTGACAATTTAAAAGATAAATATTACTTTTTACGGGGGTTATCTCAAAAACCATCGAGAAATTTGAACCAATATTACTTACTTTTCACACAACACATCTTTATTTTGAAAATTGGCAAGATAAGTGTTATACACTCTCGTTACAAACTGAACTAATTCCCTCATATATGGACTGCTTGGCAAAGACTTCGTCATTGAAACATGTAACTTCACCCAATCGGGTTCTATATGCATCGTCACCATAATTGTTTCAACTACAGAGTTTATCGACACTAAAAATTAATAATAAAACATGAGAATTTTTGGAACTAATACTGGACATTGCTAAAGAGCGACCGTTCTTAAATTTCCGCTGCATTGTCTTCGTGGGCTGTCAGAAGATAAAAAAAGAACTGTATGAAATACATGACATCATATACAGTGTGTCCGAAAAGGGCGAAAAGTCTTAGTATGGGCAAATATTTTTGCTATTAGGAAAGATAGAGACACCAAATTTTAGGTGTAGCAGTAGCAAATAACGGAGCAAAAACAATGTTAAAACAGATTAAAATAGCTAAAAAAGAAAGATAAATCTGCATACTTATTAGCGCTGACCTTTAGACAGATTATTCAACAAAATATATATCAACCATTACCTATTAATGGTAGGATGATGGCCCCAGTCAAAACATTAAGGCTTTGTAGGCTCTCATTTATTTTATGGGCTCCACTCTCTGGCAAACTCTCCTTCATGTTTGCGAGCATTCTTTGTACTTGGGTTAATAAATAATATAAAGCATTTACGTACTGAACATTTTTTTGTTGACCAGCGTTGGGGGCCCCACCTACAAAAAAAGGTTTGTACAAGGGTGAGGTTATAAAAAAGAAATGTGCAGCAGTGGACAAAAAAATCGTACATCTCAGGCACAGTCTAAGTGCCAGCTCCCCCCAAGTAAGTTCAATGCGAAACAGTTAGTCTGTGAATTAGATGTAAGATTTTTTCACGACGATTGTACAGTGATGCGCCTCGGCGGCGGACGTGGATAGAATACTTTGAAAATACTGTTTTCATGAAAAAATATTTTGCCTATCTCTAAAATTTTTCATCTTATTGTTATCGCGCAAATAAGCATTAAAAAAATTTAATTAGCATTAAGTATACGTATGCCTAATTCGGTTTTGGAATTGTCGGTGACAAGTTGGTAAGCGACGACGCGATTCACGCAATCAAGCATGTTTTGACAAAAATATGGGAGCTTGTTATGACTTGCTTACAGAGCAAGTGCACCGGCATCGCAAACAAGCGAATGAGTGCGATGCGTGCACGACATCAAATCTATAAAAGGCATTGATAGCTAGAAATGTCTCATTATTATTTTTGTGTGCTTCGCCAATAATCCTTATTTGTGCGCCGGCACGTAATATTAGTTAAAGAGGTGCTTCGGCTTTCCTAATTTTGTTGTGTAATATGTTTTTGGATATTATTTGATATTTGTGTTGTGTACTTTGTGTAGTAGTGGTGTAGTAGTACTGTAGTACTTGAGTGCTTGTGTTAACAATTGGCTTTAACAGTGCAAGAAACTATTTGCACGTAATTTAACAAAGTCAGCAAACATGCAATTTTAGTATTTTATATTTTTTGCGGTGTTTATTTGTAGGTAAACAATTTCTTGTCACAGATAGGCACATTATTAAAAAACCTACCTTAATTAAAAAAATTTATTTTACTTGTTACGTTGATATCAATAGTTGCCCACAAAATTTGCCCACCTGTAAAAAAATTCACGGGCAGCGCTTTGGAAAACATTACATTATATAAAGTCCAGTCATTTTAAAGAATTAAAGTATAATAAATTACAACTTAAACATAAATATACCTATAACTTGAGCAGCCTCAGGACCAGTTTCGATCTGTTGTTCTGTTTTCACAGCAAACATATTGATACATTTTCCAACATTTTTAGATACCTGCTCACTAAGATGCTCTTCCACTAGAGCCATACTCAGTTCGCTAGAAATTATATTTAATACCAAAGAATAATTTGTAATATATATAGTTGAAAAAGAAATATTAAATAAAATTACAAACTTGTAAGGCTCTATGTACAGTTGTGGCCTAAATAAAATTTCTATTTTAAGCTATGTCTACCGGAAAATGAAAGTACATTTGGACCACGACTGTACATAAAATCTTACCTTGTTACAACTCGTATAAGGGAATCGATTTCATCGTGACTAGGAACGCTGTTGTCGGCATTAAACATAGATTGAACAGGATCTAATATTCTTGTAAGGGAACTTGATAAATATGAATTTTCTAGCTTCTTTATTACCGAGCGACTAAAATAGATGGTACGTTAACTATTTCATAACTACAACTAGTTATCGGCCGATACCGATACATCAGCCGACACACAGTGGGCCCAAATTGGATTTTGTCGATCGAAATTCTGAAAATTCGTATATTTGCTTATGGTATTACAATACTGAAGAAAAAATTGTCATAAAAAATTTTCACCCCCTAGGGGTGCGGTTAGGGTGTGGAAAATATAAACACAGCCTGATTTTTGGTATTGAGCTTTTATGGCATTAAAGTAATAAAGGGGAAAATTATGAAAAAATATTGACACCCCTTGGGGCTCGACTAATGAAATAAAATGCGGGACAAGGCAATTTACCGTTTACTTGCCACCTCAACCGGCGCCGCCGCGCGGGCTGGTATTGTACAAGTATGCACATGTCTGCAGCATTTCTTGGTATAATTGTCTTCCTTAGACACTAAACGAGATGACCATAAGCAATTGATAAATTCCTGGTGGTTCCTTTGTATTGCAAGGCCGGATTCTCTTTTACATTTATTGTAATCTGTAGGAATTTCTACGATGACGTATTTTATAACTGTATATACAAAAAGGAACAAAAAGTAAATATGCATTTTGTAGCCCAAAGAATGCTTTATAAGGTAATGTATACACCAACAGTGAGTTTATGAATATAAAATAAAAGAAAAATATACTTGCTTTAATTTGTGTATTATTAAAAGTTCTTAATTTGTTCGCACTTCGCGCGTAAAGCATGAAGTTGGAATGCATATGCTGATGTTAAATACTAGTAATATAAGTAATTTACAGGTATTACTAGATATTCATGCAATTTTAACTTAATTGGTTAAGATAAAAAAATGATTTTCGATCGCGTTTTCTTAAATCTGGCCCACCGTGCGACAGGCCCATTATCGGTATTGTCCGATACTCGCAACGTATATCGGCTTATTAGCCGAAAAAAGTGAGAATTTGATTATTTTATAGTTGCCTACGACATAGAATTAATAACAAGGAGATAAACAATATTTCAGAATATTTGGCTATGACCTATTAACCGCAATAAAACTACCTGGTCGGCCCCGTTGTGTACTACAAACTTGCGGTGCAGATAGAAGTGCGATTATTTATTATCTTAATATTGTTAATATTTAAATGCACAGTTAAAAACGTTTTGACAATGCCACTTGGAAAAATTTGATTTTAAAAGCGGAATTTAGAAATTTCAAATTTTTACTTGAAAACCTGGAATAAGAATTCTTTTAAAATTTAAAACAACTTTTTTATTTAATGTTTTGCAATTTTACGTTTTTGTATTTTTTCCATACCCTGTACAAAGAAATACATTTTTGGCATCGTGGATCTTATTTTTAAAGCAAGCAAAAACTTTTATAAAGAATGACCTTCTTTCGTATCTTTCACTTTTTGGTCCATTTGTCCTCTTGTCTGTCCCATCCATGGACATACTGTATACAATATCAGCACAAAATAAATATAACTAACCAGAATGATGTTTCTCAGGCGGTACGTTTGATCTAAGCATCTGATGCCAAGGGACCCTGAGTCAGCGCTGAATCAAAATATTATAATATTGCCATAGGCGTCTAGGAAATAATATGTTATAAATATTTTTTCTAATGTAACTGACATCGGTCGTTGTAAGTGATGCTGGCAAGGGCAAGCTAATGCTTTACAAATAATTTTAAAAGGCCTTTCAGATATATCTTCTTCAGCTTTCCTTTTACACGCATTAGAAAGTTTTTCTATTTAATTTTTGTTCATGTGCCTCATGATTGTGAGCGCCATCGTTTCTTAAGATTACGTTTTCAGGACCAACCAGTGGCGCACACAGGGGAGGGGCTGCAGCCCCCCCAACCAACATCCTAGACACACAAAAATTAAAAAAGTGCACCTCTAATTGAAGAAATCCACCAAATTGTATTGTACAAAAAGGCAAATCAGCCCCCCCCCCCAAGACAAAATCCTGGGTGCGCCCATGGGACCAACAGCATAAACTTTGGCTTTACAGTTTAACCTTCTTTGAATACACCTCCAGGAAATTTCTCCACTTTTTAAAACTCTTGTCTTTTGAAAATATAAAATTTTCTAAGTAACAATAAATTTAGAACACCCTGTACTTTATCTACATAATATGTATTATATTACCTTTCAACCTCTTGCAAAAATCTATAAAATTTATTCCCACCATCATACAGCGCGCTTTTGATACCTCTTGACGTGAAAGTCGCTACTGCACTGGCAGTTTAGGGCTAGAATTTCGGGTTAGATCAATAACTACTTGAATACAAGGACACAATGCTTATCTGTGACGTCATCAGCCGTGGTCATATGAATAAATGAATACAATATTATATTATATGCTTTTTTTGGATTTATGTTTTTGTGTGACTTATAAATTTGCACTTTAGACCATCATTATTTAAATATTTAAACTTGCATTTGGGCAAATTATGCGTTAATAAGATCTAAAATATGTATAAGTGATAAAAACTATAATGATTTTAAAAAGAACTACTTTGTGTAAAATGTTTTACTGTAGTTTTTTTAGGTACATATTTTAAGGTGAGTATTAATACCAATTATAAAAAATAATATCTTCTATTAAACTAAGAGATCCTAAAGATTTTGCCTCAGATATTGTGTATCCTCAGATAGCAAAATTTTCCAAAAATTTAGGTACTCGAGGATTTACGAGTAACTAAGTACTGAGAAAAATTTACTGAAAATCATCATTGGATTACCTAGCCACTTTAAAGTTAAAGTTAATGTATGTCCAATTATTTTGTATATGTATTTAATTTCCTTTTATGACCTTTACCTAATCGGTTATTTTTCTTGGCACAGTAATTTTTGAGCAGAGTGTTGGTAATACTGCTAAGTAAAATATCAATAATTGTTTTTGCTGAGTGTGTATTGCAGCCATCAAAGTATATTAAAAATTCTTGTTTAAGGATATATTTAAATACGAGATTAGTCAGAAATGATTTTTGAGAAAAAATGTTTAAGAATGTATTCTCATGGTCACTAAGTATTTTCTGGAATAAAATATATGAAACAATAACTATTTCAATTACATGATCTCTAGGATATTGCAGGGCACCTCTGCTTAAGTTAGTTATGAGATTAAAATTATCTTCAACAATAAGTTCTTTATTGCATATCAAAGAATTTTTGCAATAATTGCATTTCAGCTTCTTTAAAGCAATATGGCTGCAATATCCCCCCAGATACGTAATCACAGGCATTTCTGGTTTAAAGTTGTCCATATCAGATTTTTGAATAATAATATTTTTAAGAATTTCGTCAATTTCTTTAGAACAGTCTTCAGCACTGTCCTGTTCGTCACAATCAGGTGATTCGTAGAATTTTTCAATTCTTAACTCTCCAAAATTATGGGATTTTAGTGTCAATATTGATTGAATTCGTAGTCGTTTTTCAGATTCATAAAGTTGTCGAATTGAGATGTGATAATGTCCACCCGCTAACTGTCTATACTTTCCAAAGCGATTTTCTAAGGGATCAGTTTGCAATTTTCCTAACAAAATATAATTTAAATTTAATTCCTCAAAACAATATTTCACAATTTCCAGCACACCATAAATTGTATGGGACAAAGCTGTGTGAGTTTGGCGTGTTAATTTTTTGAAAAAAATTTCTGATTTCCAGTTATCTAACCAAATCAACATTTGTTTGAAAAAGTCAAGTTTTGGGTCGTTTACTATTTTACCTTTTACAATAGGTTCCTGGAAAATATCACGCAAACGCTTTCCTTTTAATGGTGTTTTGACGTTTATTATATTCCACCACTTTACTATTATTTTCAAAAACTCGGCTGTGTCCTGAGCATTGGGGATATCTTTGTCAAAATTTTGTAAGCCCTCAATTACAAAAGGATTAAAAACTTTTAATGCCAGTTTTACATTTTGTCTTTCCATGCTAGACGGATACAGAGCTTTTAAATTTAAAGAGAAGCCAAATTTTAGTAACATGTTGTGTTCCGTCATGCAATTTTTTAAGAGATGCAAAACATGCAACTTTTTCTTCGCCAGTAAAAAAGTCGGGATATGTAAATGTCTGATCAGGTTTTGAGTTTAGCCAGGCATTGAATATACATTTTAAGAGATGGACAGAATCAAACAAGTAAAATAAAGGTCTTTTAGCATCGACAGGGTGTGGGAACACTATATTAAGTTCTTTTTTTGGTGAAAAATTTGACATAGCTTTTCCATTAATGGCATTGTTGTCACTGAGTACACAAAAAACTATATAACCGATAGCCTCTAAATGAGTTATTATTGTTTTGATAAAATGAAAAAGCAATTCATGGTTAATTTTAGATATAGGGGCAATGTGAACAACTTCTTCCAAATCTGAACAAATACTTGTAATCATGAAAGTATATGCAGATGTTGCTAACAATTCGTTATTATTTACTGATGCCCCCACCAGGTTTCCCCCTTTATAGTCTAAATAAGGGTTAATATGAATTTCATCCATTAGCAGACAAACATTTTTGTCTTGATCATTTAAATATTTAAAAATATTTTGTGCGTAAGTCAAAAAAATTTTTTTCTCATCAATATGGGGATCAGTTAAAAAATTATTACAGACGCCTTTGATAGTTTCAGGATGGGGTAAAATTATTGGCCAGTGATTTCTTAAATATCTGTACGCATGAGGACTGATTGTATATACAATTGAACAAAATACCATAGTTGTAGTGGAATATCTGTATCGTTCTTTTGGCAAAGTTCTTAATTTTATTTGTTCGGAGATAAATTGCAAAGCTTGTGCTAAAATATCATTGTCTACTTTTAAGTTTTTTAGCAAATCTGAAACAAAGTTCAAAATTTCATTAATTTTTGACATATCCATGTTATTTTTTCTGTAGTCATATTCGGGATCGCGGTCAGGATTCGAGTTATTTTCAGAGTTATTATTGTCTTGTTCGGAATCTAAAGGAAGAATATTCATCGAACAATCAAGTAAATTTCGCAATTCATCCAAACTACTTGACAAAAAGGGCGTTTTTAGTTTATCAATTTGTATACTTACTGGTTGTCCGTACAAGTATGTACTTATTTCTAAATTATTATTTATTTTAACAGCCCACGTAATTGAAGGCCCCGGAATATGCTTAATCTTAAAGAGAGTCTTTGAAGTTTTTTCATTAATAATAAACCACCCTTCATTTAAACTAAATGTTTTAAACAAATTATTAAATTCTTCAAAAGTTTTATAATTTGTAAGTTCTTTATGTATTAAAATTTCACGCTTGCTTTCTTCAATAATTCAATACCTTTTTGAAATCGTAATTCGTCTAGTTCTTTAAGTTTTTCTTCTCTGCTTTTTCGATGCGTTAAAGTTTTTGATAAGTATTTTGGACAATTGGGAAATTTACTAGGTACACTGTGCTCTTTTAATCTTGGTATATTTAACTTTACAGAAACGACCTCACCGGTTCTCGTGTCTTGCTGACTATACTGCCTGATAAAATCATCTTCTGTAAAATGAAGCTCACATACTCGGCTACTAGCATTTGGAATAAAATTTTCACGATGTACGGCCTTCTGCCATTTCACTTGCCCTTCCACACTCTTAGGAAAACGAAATACTCGTACTGTTGGTCCGTTTGGGTAATTACCCTTACAACCGACTACACAACATCTATAAGGCATTTTAATAATTATTTAAAACACTATTGAAACCGGTAATACACTTTGTTTTTTCACTAAATACACAAAACACTTGTAGATTGTTAACACGAAAAGGAAAACTGCATGTCATATGGTACAACGTTGCCAGATCGACGGTAGCGTTTTGTCTGCTGACTGCACGTTTACTAAAACTTATTATTATTGTTATTTTTTTATTTAACTTCAAAATACTCCCAATAAAATACTGCTGTAAAATTATATTAGGCCTGTGTTAATAACTAAGTTAACGTAGTTATAAACACATTACACAAAGAAAAGTTATTTCTAAGCTTATCCTAATTAAGAATTATAGATAATCTGACAATATTGTTTCAAGCACATGTCTGGACGCACAGCTGACTATGCTGGACGTAAAGCGTATTCGATTGACAAAATCTAATCGATCCGGATCAGGTTACAAACATTAAGTTAGAGGAATACGTAATTGAATCAGGAAGGGTAGTAGAAAGAGATGAAATGTGTCGGAAAGTGATCCGGATCGGTCCAAATTTTTGTCAATCGAATTCGGGTCGGGCGGCTGGACCTGAAAGGAGTTTTTGCGTATGGCCATAGATTAGGAGTTGTTGCATAGATATCCGTATATGTAATGACTTCGGGTGATGACGTCACATAACGTTAAGTCATAAGCATTGTGTCCTTGTATTCAAGTAGTTATTGGTTAGATGCGCTCGAAGGCCAAGAGCAGGCGGCGATCACGGGATCGGAGATATCCTTCTGGTTAGTATATTTATTTTGTGATATCAGTACGGTCAAGAAACTATCGGTATCAGCCAAAAAAATCTTGTCAACTAATCACTACCTACAACATTATTAAAACTTACTCAAATTTGAACTGATCATAGTTCAATTTGTTAGTCATCTCATGATAATTTTTTAACAGCTTCGGATAGTCTTCTTCTAACATTTGTTGTACTGCCGGCGAAGTTTGTTTTATTTCATTCTGGATAGTTTTTCCAAGTTGGCTCCAAAACTGCGACGCTAAATTTGTATCAATGTTTTGTATGTGAAGTTCATTTAACGTCGTTTGTAGAAATTTTACCTAGAAGGTGAAACGTTAAAAAACGTTCAATAGGACAACGTGAAAGTGGTCGAACCTGTTTACAAATCTGATAAATATCATCCGAAAAACTTTTTTCCAGCTCTGACCAAACTTTGCTTCTGAAACCCTGTGAAGATGTTAATTGTATGCGAGCAGGTCCTCCTTTGGACTTATTTAAGCCAGCATTTAAATTCACTTCCAAAGCCATTTTTATAATTTCTTTACACTCATCGATATTTTGTTTGATAAAATTGTCAATTGTCGTTTTAATGGTTCCCAAATTAATAAATATCTAAAAGCAACTTATAATTAGTATTTCTTTAAATTTTTTTAACAAAATTCTAATTTTTCAGAATTGTTTCTAGTCATCTGGATAGAAACTAAAGTTTTAGGCAGGGTAATTTTTTGCTTCAGAAATAGCTTTGCTTTTTTAAAATTTTAGTTTTATTTTTTGTATTTTCTGCACCTGTAGGGCTGTTGAAGTCTGAATCACATTTTCATTAAGGATTCCCTGATTTAAAGATCCTGTGGCTAACTTTACTACTTTTTGTTGCTGTATTCTTATACTTCTCAATTCTGTGGTGATGGCATCTATATCTGATAGTTCAGGATCAATCGCCAACTGTTCTAAAATATCATAACTACATTATTGGCGACTCAAATTAAAGAAGCCAGCTGCAATCAGCTGATTTTTAATGGGGAAGAAGGGCTTACTTGATAACAAAATTGACAAATATGCCAAATAACACAATCATGAAGGCAAAGATAAAACGAAAACATTCTCCATTATGTTTCTTGAGTTTGAGTTTATAGTGAGCAAACCTATGCTGGTATTTATTAATTTATAAACCACATACTTAACAACAACAAAATATAAACAATTCTAAGAAATATAAAAGCAAATATAAAAAATAATTCTGTATATAGCATACCTAATTCTTGTAACAGAGTGGCTTTTTGTACTGGATCATTAGTATTGGATAGTCTTTTACTCAGTTGTTGTACTCTGCTTACTTGTCTTAGGATGTGACTTGCTCTGTGTAAGCGACTCAATACTTTTGTATGAGTTTCCAACTGTTCACACGGAATTGTAATCTAAAATATCCCCATAATATTCCCACTTTTAACTTAGTTTTGAATTTTTACATTGTGCTTAAAAATCTTTTATCCACACAATACTAATTATATCAATGCATGTAGTTGGCATAATATAAAAGACTCACTTTATATTTAAAGATTGAAGGTAAGATTTTATCACTTACTTGTGTTCTTAATCGCTCAGCATTGGCAAACAAATTTTGTATATGTCTATTCATAGTATCCAAGACATTCTCAAGTTTGCTGGCATGACTTGCTTGCCTTAACAGATCATCATGATTTTCTAAAACTTGCTTTTGAAGCTCTCTGTTTAAAATTTCGATTCCTTCTCCTAACTTCTTTACTTGTTCAGTAAAACCTAACGAGTTAGCTATTAAAGCTTTCGAACTGGATTTCAAGAACTGCCCGTAGAATTCTACAAAATACACAAATTATACTTTATGTCTATCGTTACTTTCCAAAATATATTTACCATCACTTTCGATTTCTTGTATTATTTTTTCTTCGTTTTTCATCTTAAAGAAATTTTTTCGTGTACGAAATCTACGTACACAAATCTTTTTAGGTTAAGATAAAAAAAGCAAATTTCTTTGGTGGGTGGCACCGACCTCGACAGCCGTGAAACTACGCCAATCTTATTTCTCCGTCCGTTAAAGGCAACGCAAGAACGCTATTCATAGAACAGCGAATGTGCGAATCGGAACATCAATAATGGATCAACAATACCATTTTTCATGATTTTGATAGACGCTGTTCCGAATAGAATCGAAAGAAAATCATTTCTTGCAAAAGCGCTGCTTCCCATTTCTACGGGTTTCTGGGAATTATTCAGAGCAAAACAAAACTTAGCCGCACATATGTCTATCAGTTATTTCTATATGATTTTTAAATATGCTCAACATAGATGAGAGTCGTTTAGATCGCGCTTGGAGCTCTCCGACTATAATACAAAACAAGCTCTACCTAAATGGTGAACTTGCTTGCCTGAACGAGCCTCTAGCTTTACGCCATGAAACAACAAAAAGAAGATACATGTGTATTGTTGTTACTTAACCCTATTTTTCTGTGTCTTAACCTTACTAATTTTAGCTGTCTTATAAGTACATATTTATATTTTTATTATTCTTATTATTCTAAGCAATAAGATTGCAAAAAGAAAGTAAACATGCAGGCTTCGGAACCAAACGATGTTAAAATTTATAATTTAAGTGCAGGAAAATCTCTACCTGAGGTAAGCAAGTAATTTACACACCAAGAAGATTCTTATAATTTGTTCTTTTCAAATTAATGTAGATTGTTTACTGCTAAATTTATACCATTTAACTTTTGTATCAATCTGTTAAGTTTAAATTTAATCATGTTATAAATAGCATACATCTTGAAAGTAATTTTTAATTATCTATTTTTCAATGGAAAATCCATTGTACAAGTTTAAAACATAAGGAAAACACTAAATTAATTAGAGTGAACATATTTAAAAGATAATATACAAATCAATTGGCCACAAGTCTTTGCCTAAATTGTATGTAGGACATCATGCAATTTCCCCTAAAGGATAGGGTACATAAGAATTTTATATTTGTAGTGGTTATCAGAAAGGAAGCGAAGAGCATTACTTAAGAAGAATGCAGATATTAGAAGAAGAATTGAACTTATTCAAGATTTTGATATGCCTGGTCTCAGTACAACAGTTAAAGTATCTCGAGATGGTAAATATGTGATGGCCACTGGCATCTACAAGCCACGAATAAAGTGTTTTGATGTAAATAATTTATCTCTAAAATTTGAAAGATGTTTCGACTCTGAAGCAGTAACTTTTGAGATACTTAGTGATGACTACAGCAAAGTAAGTGTTACATAATTTATTGAACAAGTGACTGTGATAATTAAATACTTACTACTTTTTTTGTGACCTTGTCTTCACTGTGGCACCCATTCCGCTTTTATTGCTCCAAATACTTAATATATAGGTAAACTAAAAAATTAAACTGGCAAATGTGTTTTTAACGATAATTAAATTTCATAATTTTAAAATTGTATTCATTTATTTCTTTGACATGAGATATGTTCTCAGTCATGCACTTAATTTAAGTCAAAGTCAAAAATAGCTTTATTGTCTGAAGAAATCGATTCTCATTGACAAAGCACTTACTTACTAAAACAGATAAGTAATATAGATCAAAGAACAAAAAATAAACTATTATACAAAATTAATGAATATAATAAACAAAAGTCAACCTAAATTAGGAAGGCTTCATTTAATAAGACATTGACAAGTTGTTAAGACCTTGCCTATAAATTTAAATTGTATGTTATTCTTTATTTTCCCCAAAAAAACTTTAAAATATAAGATAGGAACATGGAAAATTTTATTTTTCCTGCTGCAGTGCCACCAAAATTAAAAATTCATGAAAATTGTAAATAATAGGTAATTAATAAATATATTTTTTTAATACTTTTCAGTAATCTGTGAACTCAACTTGAATATTTTGATTTTTAGATAGTATTTTTACAGTGTGATAGATACATAGAATTTCATGCAGCTTATGGAAGATACTACCGCCTTCGGATTCCAAAATTTGGAAGAGATATGCAGTACCATTACCCTAGTTGTGACTTATTTGTTGTGGGTGCTTCACCAGATATTTACAGATTAAATTTAGAAAGAGGACAATTCATGACCCCATACAGCAGTACTGCTTCAGAAATAAATAAGTGTACAATAAATCCAGTTCATAATTTAGTAGTATGCGGAACTCAAGAAGGTAGAGTAGAAGCGTGGGACCCTAGAGTCAAAGAGAGAGTTGGAGTTCTTGATTGTGCTTTTACTTGTGTTAACGAAAATAAAGAGTACGTAATCATTACATGTGGTAAAATATTCTAAAATGCGTATTAGCATAACTGCTTTCATAGGCTCGATTGAATCAGCATAACACGTCGAGTAAAGTTGTCTCTCCAGACCTGTTTACCATGTATTTTAACTTTTTTGTTGCAATAAGGTGTTTTGAAACTATTTTAATAGACCACGTGACTGATTACTGTCATAAACATGTCCTGTTATGTGTCTGGGAACATCTAGATAACAAAAATAATAATAATTATAAACTTTATTAGGCACAATGGCCCAAAAGGCTAACGACCGGAGTCTTCCTGCCAGTTACAATTCTAATTATAATGTACAAAATAAAACTGTTTAATAACAAAAAAGACAAACAAATACTAGATAACATTAATGACAAAAATGCTACAACTGTGATGTTTTTGGTTTGAAGTTAGAAACTCAACAGTTTCTTTATGTCAGATTGGACCGATTTTGGTCATAGTGATTCCCCCTTAGTCACTTGTCATAACCTATAAATTTTTCTTCCCCTGTTATCTATACAGGGTGTCTGAAAAGTCTAAGTATGGTCAAATATCCTTGCTATTAGTAAAGATAAGAGACACCGAATTTGAGGTGTGGCTTATTGGTTAATAAATCTACTTTTTTATGTAATTTATCTTTTTCAACCCCCTTGAAAGTTGGCACTAGGGAGTTGAGGTCAAAAATTTTAAATGCAACCCTATGCCGTATGGTACCTCATTTTAAAGGTCTTCAAAAAAGAAACATTTGAGCGCAAACCCGATGTCAGTATCTTAATTCGTTTTTAAATAGCAAACCTTTAAAAATTAAAAATCGTGAAAAAAATTGAAAGTTTAAGTACATTATTACTTTAAAAGTTGTTCATAATGACCACCATAAACTTCTTGGCAGCAATAAAGTTGGTTTTGGAACTTATTTCTCACATTTTCGTGAATGGCAGGTGTTACTTCTTGGCAGAGTTCCAGAATTGACTTTATTGCGGCCAAGAAGTTCATGGTGGTCATTTTGAACAACTTTTAAAGTAATAAGAGAAATAATGTACTTAAACTTTCAATTTTTTTCACGATTTTTAATTTTAATTGGCTTGCATTTAAAAACGAATTAAGATACTGACCTTGGGTTTGCGGTAAAACGTTTCTTTTTTGAATACCTTTAAAGTGAGGTACCACACAGCATAGGGTTGCGTTTAAAATTTTTGACCTCAACTGCCTAGTGTCACCCCTCAAATGGGTTGAAAAAGTTAAATTACATAAAAAAAGTAGATTTATTAACCAATAAGATACACCTAAAATTTGGTGTCTATATCTTTACCAATAGTAAAGATATTTGCCCATACTTAGACTTTTCGGACACTCTGTATGTTTACCGAGGAATAGCGGAATTCTTGCAGAATCACGTGATATATTAAAACAGTTTTCCAGCACTAGTGAATGCTTCTAATATTTTAATGTAATTGGAAAACTAAAAAAAACCTAAACACCCTGTATCTTGCAAATGAAGCATTGTAGGACTATGTCGAGGACTATGTCCATAAAAACATTTTTACCTAAAATTCGCCAAAGAATCACTCCCTATCTATGTACTAAACATAGGAATATCCTTTATATTTTAAGTTACATTTTATTGCATGATTAAAAAGTTATTTTTACTATCTTTCTTTTAGACTCCAAGGTTTTCCTTCAATATCAGCTTTAAAATTTAACGATGCAATACATATGGGCGTGGGTACTGCCACAGGTCAAGTACTTCTCTATGATATAAGATCAGATAAGCCATTTACTGTTAAGGATCACATGAATGGACTACCAATAAAGGATGTAGACTTTCACTACCAACAAGATCTCATTTATTCTTTGGATAGTTCTGTTCTCAAGATATGGGACAAAAATAATGTAAGTTTTCAGTCAAATTAATTATTTGTGTATTTTGGAAGAGTTTTTAAATTCATCAATATCTAGCACGGTTGAGAAGATTTAAATTAGTTGATCAAAATCAGTGACTAAAATCATAATTTTAATCAAGTGATTTTTAATTTAACAAACCATGATACAAATTAAGCTAAAATTAGGATACTTAAAATCATATTTATTCATAAAAAATAAATCTTTCAACTCCTTTTGAACATAAATTTTAAAAAAATAATAAAAAAAAACATTTTGATTTTTGATTTAAAAAAAATCATTTTGATCAACTCTGCTAAAGCGCATTCTATCAACCCTTCTTAAATTGACTACGAAAAATGCTCATCGAATTCATCACCCTTTAGGACTGATAAATAAACATTTAATAAGCCATAATACTTCAGTATATCAGTTCAGATATATTTTCATTTTCAGGGTAAACTGTACACTTCAGTTGAAGCATCAACAGAGTTTAATAATTTATGTTTAGTACCAAAAACAGGTCTATTTTTCCTAGCTAATGAGAACACAAAAATACAGACTTATTACATTCCTAGTCTTGGTCCAGCTCCTAAGTGGGCAAGTTTCCTTGATTCTCTTACAGAAGAACTGGAAGAATCTAATTCAGAAACAGTTTACGACGATTATAAGTTTATTACCAGACAGGAACTTGAAGCCTTGGGATTAGATCATCTCGTTGGTTCTAAATTACTTAGAGCTTACATGCATGGGTACTTTTTAGATGTAAGATTATATAAAAAAGCTAAATCGGTCGCCAATCCATTTGAATTTGAAGAGTACCGGAAAAAGAAGATTAGAGAAACGATTGAAAAAGAAAGCGAGAATAGAATACAACTTAATAAACTTCCAAAAGTCAATAAAGATCTTGCCCTTAAGCTTATGGATGATCAGACTAAATCTAAAAAGAAGAAGGATGAAGCCAAAAGTCTTCTTAAGGACAGCAGGTTTAGTGCGCTCTTCGAAAACCCAGACTTTCAAGTGGACAAAAACGCTGATGAATACAGGCTACTTAATCCTGTTTTATCAAGGTTAGATAAAACAAAGAAAAAAGAACTTCAGCAAAAACTTATTTCCCAAGAATTTGAACCGGTCGAAGAAGAACTTGAAGGTAAAAACAGTTCAGAAGAATCTTCGGAGAATGAAAGTTCTGATGATGAACATACCTGGACAAAAGACGTTAAGAGGCAACATAGGCAAATACAAAGAGAGCATAGAGAAAGAGAAAGGGCTGAACGGTTAGAAAACGAAGAAATTAAAGAACCAAAGTTGTATGAACTTAAACAGGGTGAAGAATTCAATGGTATACATGGTGTGATAAAGAAGGAAAACAAGTAAGTAAACGAGATTATCTTTTTAAGTATTTTTAGCCTAGAAAAGGGCTTTTAAAAGGACATTTTTGAAGGGTCGTTTTTTCTTTTTACATCCAGGGGACATATTTTCCTTTGGGTGATACGAAAAATATAATTTTTCTCTTCCTGCGACGCAAGACAGATGTTAAAAGATGAAATCGTATAATGAGTTCTTTCACTAAACCTGAATTTCATATTATTTTAATAATAATATTTACATATATATTTTTGACATTTACCCCCTCTCTTTATTTTGAGGGATGTGGGGTAATTTTGGAATATTAAATGGGATAATGTACTTTTGTTTAAAAAATTCGAATCCACGTAAAAAACTACGTGTCTACAGTTTTTCTTTTGATTTGCTCTTTCGGTTATGGAATTATGATTTATCAGGTTATAAAATAAAAAAAGTATTTACCATTTAATTTCAACTGATTTATCGTCTGTCATGCTTGAGAAGTTGTTCGCAATTTAACTTCCAAAGACCTCACTCTTTTTCTAAATGAATTTAGTACCCGCAGTAACATTTCAGGTGTCTCTAATAAGCAGGTAAAGCGGATTCGGTCTTCCATATCATCTAAAGTGGTAGGTGCAGTCGCCATCACTTTGTCCTTTATAAAACCTCACAAGAAAAAGTCAAGCGGGGTCAAATCCGGGGACCTAGCAGGCCAGTTGACCGGACCAGCTCTTCCAATCCACCTGTTTGCAAATATTTCATTCAAAAGCTCCGCCTGTTGAAACTACATGTCAGGATTTATATTTTGGTTTAATAATTGGGGTAATTGGTTTCTTAAAAAAGCTGTGTACATTTCTCCATTTAAATGTCCTTCAGAGAAATGCAGACCAATAACTCTATCCCCTATTATACTACACCAGACATTATTTGACCAGGGATGTTGATTTGGCAGAGTTCTCATCCAGTGGGGATTTTCCGACGCCCAGTAGTGCATATTCTGTCTATTTATCTAAAGAAAACAACCAAACAAAAAGTAAAGAAATTAAATTTCTACTGAATAGGGATAGCTTAAAATCCTACCTGCTCACAATTATTACTTATGGAAATGAGCTTCGTCAGAAAAAATAACATTTATTAACCCAACTGCAAAATGTAACGCGATTTTCAAAGTCTTGACAGTATAGCTCTTGATGGAGTATAATGTGGTATGGATGAAACTTGTACAAGTGGTCACAACTGATTTTTGACTCATTCCAGCATCTCTATCAAGCCGTCAATCTCAATAATTTCAACTTTCGGGCTTAATTAGTGATACTAAATCGTAATGTTTTAATGCCAGAAATCCACTGGTGCCCTATGCCTCCTTATTTCTGGACCACCCTGTATAATGGCAGCAAAATAGAAAGTTACTGAAAAAACTCATTATGTTATAGAAATAGAATGTCAAAAACAATTTTGTTGTTATAGGGCTTCCTTTGGCGAACGGCTGCAAAACGAGGACGTATCGGTCAAATTACTTAGTTTTGGAAACAGGGAAATGAAATTTTCAACGCGTAAAAAACACGACTACAAAATACGAGAACAAAATATGAAGCATAAAGAAGAAAGAAAAAAGCTGGTTCGCCCTACTATAAAGACTTCAAAATTTAAAAGAGGTTTTTACAAAAGATAGTTAAAAATTCATTGATTTGTTCAGTAAATTATTAAGTTAAGTAAAGTTGTTAAGTTTTATGTTTTATTTTTATTAGACAATTATTAAGGAAATTATTACACTGATACCATAGATTTAGAGACGAGGAGATATCATTATTGTAGAGCAATCGGAGATTCCGGGGTTACTCTTAATTTGGCCAACTATATAGCAGGCGCGGCCCATGAAATTTCAAAGTTGCATATCTCTGTTGCTACTTATGGGACCCATATCAAATTCAGGTTTTTTAATAGTGAGCCTACTAGGAATGTTTTGGTAAAGAAAAAAAATATTTTGCAATTTGCGAAAAAAAGTTGATTTTTTGAACTGACCCACCTGGGTAAAAAATTAACACGCTTTTAGATATTTCATTTATTATTTTTTCTAAACAAATTTTACATCATTTTGTCGACAATTCTTAAATTTTAAGAGAAAAAAATGTGTTAGTAGAAAGTTATAGTCATTTGAATTTTTTGCAACCGAAAATTTAAATTATTTTTGGGTTGAAAAAATTCAAATGACTATAACTTTCTACTAACACATTTTTTTCTCTTAAAATTTAAGAATTGTCGACAAAATGATGTAAAATTTGTTTAGAAAAAATAATAGATAAAATATCTAAGCGTGTTAATTTTTTACCCAGGTGGGTCAATTCAAAAAATCAACTTTTTTTCGCAAATTGCAAAATATTTTTTTTCTTTACCAAAACATTCCTAGTAGGCTCACTATTAAAAAACCTGAATTTGGTATGGGTTCCATAAGTAGCAACAGAGATATGTAACTTTGAAATTTCACGGGCCGCGCCTGCTATAATATAGTCCCCCCACATACTTTTTGAGTGAGGGCTGGGTCATTGATAAGTCGAATGGCTCTCTTTTGGATAGAATCAAGGATCTTAAGTGTCGAAGGTGGTGCCGCTCCCCAGATGTGGGAGCAGTACTCTAGGTTAGGTCTTATTTGGGAAACATAGAGAGCGTATAAGTTATAAGGGGAGAAGTATTTTCTGGCTCGAAAGAGAAAGCCAAGCTACGATATACGGCATTTACTGTTTGTCGTGATCAAATCCCTTCAATTCACAGTCTAAACAGTCTCAAGGACTTTCTTACGGACATGTCGCTTAGACGGTGAATTAAATGGACGATTTGTCTGATCCACAAGGTTACATTTAAAAAATTGACCTTTTATTTTCTTGCATGAGGTGATAATCAAATGTTCAATGTTCTTAATTAATAAAAGACATATCATTAAAAAACACATAGATTTAAGAGGCTTATATTGTAAAGTAAAAATCATCGAATTTTTTTTTTTAATTTCGCTAGATCATTGACATCATAATAATATGCCATTAATGTCATACCTTTCTCTAACTTTTAGGGGTTGAGAGAAATTTCAAATATATTCTATCTGAATTATATTTTCTATATTTTAAAATACATTTACATGAAAGACAAGAAAATTAAAAATTGTTTAAACTTTTACAAACACTAATAAACTATAACAAGAAAGCAGTGGAGGCTTGCCGGGTGAAGCAAACTTTCACCTAAAAAAAATTATAGATTTTTAGAAGCCCTAGGACTTTCATCTGAAACATTTTTCGCTAACTTGTCCAGTTTACCGGTCCCGGACTTTTTACACGCACTGTATATCGGTAATTGCGATTGCGTAGGACTCTTAAATATTTACGTTTATAGAGGTTATCAAGACAAAAATAATTAATTACTACTGTGTCAAACAGTAATGTCTTGAAATGGATAAATTTATTTTTCTCATAAAAACACAAAACATACATAGGTATGCAGACATGGCATTAAATACTTTTGTATTTTTTGTCCAGATCTGTTTTTAACGTTAGGAAGAAGTTAATGTTTATTTTTATTTGTTAAGAAGATAGTTTAGTAGGTTCTCTTCTCAAAATTATCAATGGATACTAATAGTAAAGACTTCATACAAATAAAAAATAATTCACAAATTTTCGAGGACGACGATGTAAGTTCGGAACATAACTTGGTGACATCTACAAACTTGGTAAGTTTTTTTTATTTAACTGTTTGAGTAAACAAAGATAATTTTTGCCTTTATGTGAATAAATGTTTATGTTTAGGTGAAACATTTTGATTTGGCAATAAAACTGTAGGAAATATACCGTAATGTGGAGTAATCAGCATCTTTCCTCACTGTTTTGTTGTTTTAACATTGTTGCTGCTCAGTTATTTGCTATAAAAAAAAAACAATGACCTTAAAGTGTATTCATGATACAACAACATTTTTTGTTGTATCATTGTTGTTTATTCATATAAAAAAGATAGACGAGTATAATCACAGCCTTATTTTTAACAAAAAGCCATAAAACACAAATGACAACCTCGCAAATAGCTCCGCCCGGCCCGTGGGCTGATTTTATTTCGTTAATAATATGTATTATACAGGGTGTCTAAAATAGGTGATACCACTATTGCTATCTCCGAAACGGTAAAAGATACGAGGTCGGTTAAATTAGAGAAAATGTGCCATTTTTAGTCCCTACTCATATTTCGTTTACGAAGTTGCCAAATTCTCTATAGTTTCTTATCTACAGGGGATTTTTTAAAAATAGTCAAAAATTTAATTCTTAATATCTCGAAAACTATTATAGTTAGAAAAAAATTGTTTTAACAAGTATCACACGATTTTTTACCTTCTCTAAAGCAACGTTACTGTTTTGTTTATATCATTTGTTTTTATTGGGTTACTAATACTAACTTGTTTTTTTCAAATACGGACCTGGACTTCTTGCTGCATTTTTTGAAAGAATACTTCATACCCTTTACATCTGTGTATCACTTGATTATGTTTTTCGACGTTTTGGTTAAGAAAAGCATCATCAGGATATTCTACCAGTACGGACCTGACATTTTTCAAGTAAATGCGCCATTTCACAACCACAAAAACCACCAACCATAGCGATAGATTATGAATTGTGTCTTAACATGGAAGATCCCAGGTCCGTATTGTTAGAAAATCCTGATGATGTTGCTATTCTTAATCAAAACGTCGGAAAATATTTTCAAGTTATACACAGTTGTAAAGGGTATGAAGTATTCTTTCAAAAAATGCAGCAAGAAGTCCACTTGACTATTTTTAAAAAATCCCCTGTAGATAAGAAACTATAGAGAATTTGGCAACTTCGTAAACGAAATATGAGTAGGGACTAAAAATGGCACATTTTCTCTAATTTAACCGACCTCGTATCTTTTACCGTTTCAGCGATAGCAATAATGGTATCACCTATTTTAGACACCCTGTATAACATGGACAATCACATAGGGGAAAATAGTGAATATAAATTATATAAAGACAAAATATCACCCTCTTTCAATGCTATAAACACCCAAACAATTTATAAAACTTAAGAAACAACACAATATTCGGGAATATTTTGGCTGCTTCTTATTGTAAAACCTCGTAAAATTGTGAATATACATAATATTGTCGGTGAAAAGTGTTAACCTGCTATCTCCATTTTAACCAATTTTACAGAAGAGCATTAAAACCGCCTAGATAAATTATTATACTTGTTATAACTGTAAATGTGCGTTCTATTTATATTATGTGCTTACCAATAATATAATATAATGCACATTTACATTTTATAACAAGTATAACAATTTATCTAGGCGGTTATAATGCTCTTCTGTAAAATTGTAATTGGAGATAGCAGGTTAACACTTTTCACCGACGAATGTTCTTCATATTTAAACTAAGAAATAAATAATTTAATAATTTTTTTCAAAAAAATGAACCGACTTTACAAAATAAAAAGCAATAAAAAGTATCAAATAATATATTTACGTATTTATAACGGTGGTTAATGGTAAACTTAATTTTGTTCAAAGTTAGGTAACTTGTACACCGAAGTTCTGAACTTTGAAGTCGGCGCAATTCCACAGTATAAGGATGCGTAATGATAATCCATAAACAATTAATAAGGAGTTGCGCTTACTTTAAAGTTCAGAACTTTTGTGTACAAATTAGTTAAATTCGAACGCAATTAGGCTGACCATTAGGCGCAGTAATAACTAACTAAAAATATTACTCTTTATTAACAATTTATTAATGTATTATCATTTAGGATTCCTATTATACTTTATAATTGCGCCGACTTCAAAGTTACCTAACTTTGAACAAAATTAGATTTACCATTAACCACAGTTACAAATACGTAAAAATATTATTTCATACTTTTTAGTGCTTTTTCCTTTGTGAAGTCGGTTCGTTTTTTTTTTGAAAAAAAAAATTCTCTTTCTCCCTCCCCCCTTCATCTCATCGCCCCCTATTAAATTTGTAATGTCCATGTAATATTGGATTTTCAGACCTTAGTATCCCCGAAAATGACATAGTTAACATTTTTAAAGAATTTGTCACCCGCTCAGTTTGCCTCACTCCCCCGCCGTAATTTTTTTTACATTCCTGACATAAATTTGGCTTTTCTGGCCTCAATAACCCCGAAAATGACCCATTTTTGGAGAAATTGGCAGTCGCTCCTCTTAGGTTGGGTTGGGTTTCAACATTTTCGGAAAAATTCGAAGCAGCTCCGGTTTTACCCCTCTCACACGCTCCCGTTTCTTATTTTTTTAAAGTCGAATACCAGCAGGACCACCTGACCGTCATGCTAAACACAACGGAGAAAATATTATTGAAATCGGTGCTGCCATTCCGAAGTACACACGCAAAAATTGTCGATATCAAGAGTTTTTTTTAGTTTATCGCAGTTTTTTTGGGTTTCTACTCACTTCAGCAATAAACCCTTAAAATGGGACCATTCGGGAGAACTCATCTAGAAAACAAAAAAAAATATCGAAATCGGTTAATCCGTTTTTTTTTATCTAAGCCATCCCACGTAGACTTCAAGACTTCAAGCCTAAGTACTAACGTACCGTGGGTGTCTCAAGAATTGTGCGAATTATCCTTTCAAGAATTATTACATAATACATCAAAAAATACATACGGGTCGAATTATTGATAACCTTCTCTTGTGAAGTCGGTTAATAATCTCCTCTTGTAAAGTCGGTTAAAAAGTGGTAACACATTTTAAATAGGGAATATAAAAGTTTTACTAACCTTATACATTATATTGGTTTAGTCCAGTACTATGTTAGATTAAGATTTTTTTGCACTCTCTTGCACATTTCTTGACCTTTGCAAAATTACACTTGTCACAGCTAATTTTTCGAAAAGGTAAGATGTCACACAGGGTACAAATCTGAATTGGTTTTTTGTAAGAGCTTCAGTTAATTAAGGTACAAAGTTTTCTTTTTTTTAACATCTTTTTTGGCATTTTTAAAGATGTTTTAGAGAACACGGCATTATTTTTATTTTTGCTAATTAGAACTATATTACTAAGAATTAGTGCAGCTTTTCGATAGATTTTTTTAAAATTCTACACCACATTCACATTTGCTTCGCTTAAGCGCGATAAAAAAAAAGGACCACTTTGAAGACTAGCTATAGTAAGAGAACAAATTATGATGGTTTTTTGTTGTACAAAATTTGGTTCCAGTTCCAGAAGACACTGACCCTTTGTCACCATATAATATCACGACTACTCTTGTAGCAAGTAAAAGTTTTTCCTTGAACTAGGTTTCTATATATTCTTTTCATTAACTAATACAGTTGATAATATTATTTATTTTAAGTATTATTGCTATTGTAAATATGTTATTCTGGACGCTAAGTTCAAATCCATTTTTTTAACCTTACAATAGAAAATAAATATATTTTGTTTTAAATATAGACTTATAGCCGACAAATTTGGGGCAAATAAATTATATGATAATATTAATTTGTTTCCCCATAAGATCGCCGCACTATGCGACGCACCATATTCCATGTATGTAGTTTTAATTTAGAAATAATTAGAAACCAAGTAAATTTGTTAAAACTTGGGCAACGAGTAGAGGATTACAAGCAATTCACATCGCACTTGCCTTCCCTTTTTCATTAAACCTGACGTGGTCACATGACTTTTCGAACATTTAGCTAAACTGTAACTCAACAAAAGAAGCGGAACTTATAAAAATCTTATGTGATACAATAGCATGCGTGGCATATTATAGCCAAAAGTAAGTAAACTGCAACTTCTAGAGAAATTGTGCAAAAAGGTCAGAAAACCGTTATGATCGTGATCGTAAATTTTAAAACGATTTTTTAAAAGCTATTACTTTGTTAAATTAATTTTTTAGGGAGATGACAACATAATAATCGTTGAAGAGTCGTCCGACCCACACAGTACAACAGGAATTTTAAATATATGCAAAAAGAAACTGTTAAAGCCGTATATGCGATTCTTAAGCCTTATGGGATTGAGGCCGATTTTTGGAGATTCTAGAGAGGCTAGCTTTATTTTAGAAGTTTTAAACTTTGGTTATAATTTGCAGGTACGCTGATAGTAATATTTTAAAAAATCATTCAAAGATAATTTTATTTCAAAAAATGAACCAGCTTCAAAACAAGCACTGTAAAGTATGAAATCATATTTTTTCTTATTTGCTACTGAGCCTACTATAGTGGTAAGATTAACTGGGTTTAACTTTAACTCTGTTTTATCCTCTCATTTATTATTCTTTTAAAGTCAAATTTGAATTTTTAAAAAATCTTGCATTGCTTTGGTTTTTTCGTACTAGTTTAATTTATCCCCATTTTTTAAATTTTAGGTAATTTCCTTTTTACTGATAGGTTACACACTACAATATGTATCATGTTTTCGCAGAGATAAAGGGTTTGGAAGGCTGCCTAAAAGTCGTACGCCTTACAGAACAGAATTGACCGCCATATACGAAGAAACTTGTAGCGGAGCATTGGCATCCATTTTTATAATTCCGAGTATATTACATTTTACTGGTTATCTTTATGCCTTGACAATTTTTAGAAAAAAGGACAATGATCAGTTACCTGTTTTAATAGAGAGGGTAAGTTTTCGATCTTATGCAAAATGAGTGCAAATTTAGACTAAAAATATTAACTACCTCTGTTAAATATAAGAAAAATTATGTTTGCAATACCTGCATTATTTAACTTCCCCATGATTGCCATAAAAGCGGTATATTTACACTGTTTTTGTTCTGTATCCAATATGTTTTTCGTAGGTGTTTTTAACATCGAGCCATGTTCCTAATATGCAAATTAATCAAAGACAAATAGTTAAAACCTTATGGGTTTTTTTAATTGGAAGTTTCCTTTGGATGCTCAGTTCTATAGCACTAGTTAATATCATGATGGCACAAGGAGATATAACCTTTAAATGGATCGAACACAGGTAAAACACATTGTACATTATACCTTCATGATACAAATAAACGAAGATATGATACCGCGTAGGTAGGCGTGGCCATTTACGTCACGCCGGTGACCAATTCCGCGATATTTTGTAAACGAAACATGTCTTTCTTAAGATCGCGTTGTGTTTTCAACTATTTTTTTGGTGTATATTACTTTTAGGGGTTCAAAAGTAAAAATGAGATGTGCTGTGTATGGTTGTGATGTGGACAATCAATCAATCAATGTATGTATTTATCCCTTTATTTATATGATTATTTTAAATCATATACTATAAAATTTGTATTATAAGCAGGAGGCAAAGTATATTGCCAATAGAATTTATATAATATCGCCTTTAACTAACGTAAACTCTATATTGCGCGTTATAAATTTCAAAAAAAAAGTCACGGCGTGACGTCATGCGCGAACCCGGACGAATTTGACACGGTTTGGTATCATACCTTCTTTTATTTGTATCATGTTATAACTTAAAAAACTTCAAAGCTTCAGTTACCTTCAGGTTACTGATATCACAGTATCAGTAACCTGATACTGTGGTATCAAGTTTGTGTTTTTAATGAATAAAATATCGGTAAAAAATGGAAAAAGAGGATATAAATGAAATATCTAATTTGTGGGGATACAGATAGGTACCTAATTTTATCGGATTTTAAAAGATTTACTCAGGTTTGATATTTAGTTTACAAATATTTATGAATTTACGAAAATCCATTTGCTACCCTTTTTCGGTCCACTGTTTTTGTTAATTGATTAAACAATCAAATTTTACTTACACGAATGTTACATTTTCAGCCCCTATGCGATTGAAGTAACTTTAAAAATCCTTCTTGTTGTTTGTATAATATGGCACGATATAGTTCAAGCAAGTGTCATTTCAAATTATTGTCTACAAGCACAACTTCTAAAATATTACGTTCAGTTTCTACGAGAGAAGTTACTGCAACAACCTGTAAGACCACTGGATTGGATACGAGTATGTATATATGAACTTTCTTTTTTAATACTATACTACTTTAGCCGGTTTTAAGCTATAAACAGACAGGAAAAAATGCTTAGTCATAAAAAAAATGCTTAGAAAAGTTCGATGCACATTTGCTGTCTGGCTTTGTCGTCGAAAATATCAAAACTAATAGGCTCTTAACGAATTCCTCTAGATTTCTGTTGAAACGCACTTTTATTATGACCCAATAAATGGATTTAAACCTTAAAAATATGTCCTTGAAGTTTTCAAATAAACTATAGCTGCTTTGGTAAACATATACGTATTAAATAAATATACCGCGGTCCGCGGGTTCCCCATTTACCCAATGTGCGGTTTTTGATGCCAACAATGTGAAATGGAGATATATAATCTCGCATAAGTCTATCCTTTATTCCGATATTTCGTAAACAGCGATTGCGCTAAATTTTGTGTTGCTATTGGCAATCTAACGGCGCCACGCCTCATAAGTTTCGTGACAGGGCTGGATTTTTAGTATAATTGAACTAGTTTATTACTTTTTGTACATCAGGGCATAAGTTAGCACACTTCAACTTCAAAATAAACCACAAGAACACCGAATACAAAATAAAACACGACACAAAGAAAAAATGGCGAATGGCGATCCAACTGTAAACTAAAAAAAACCAGAAAGCTGAAAGAAGCCGAAATAGACGCACAACAGTCGATGATTAGTACAATTCACCATCTAATTCAGTACAATGTCTGACCAATGAAAAAATTCGTATTAACGCATGTGCATATACAGAAATATCAGACTAAAGGATAGACTTATGCGAGATTGTATATCTCCATTTCACATTGTTGGCATCAAGAATTCCAGACAACCCGCGGTATATTTATTTAATACGTATATGGGTAAAGATCATTTCTTTCCGATTCCATTTTTAAATATGAAAATGTAACATCATCGCCAAGTAAAACACTAAAACTAGACAGAACTTGGTTAAACTTGGCAACAAGGCATCCAGTGGTTTATTGTTATGCCAACTTGATAATATTTCAATTATTTTAATGGGTCGCAAAATCCCGTCTATTCTGAGCAGTTCGTTTTTAACCTAGTGCGCGTTTAGATGGCACTGATGGTAGGTGGTCACATGACTAAACATGAAATAACTGGTAAAAATCCACGTAATCACTTGTCATTAGTGTCATCTGAACGCTCGCTAGGCAAAAAACGAACTTGGTCTCTGTGGATTGTAGATTTTTATGGCATGTTGATTTTGTTTTGATTGGCCCAAACCTGTTAAGTAATTACTTGATTATTACATACATTTTCCCAGTACACCCACCCCACGGTACATAGTACTTAGACTTCGGTCTTCGTGGGTTGTCAGAAAATATAAAAAAAATACCATGAAACAATGAGAACGGTTACTTACCAAAAAATAGTGAAAAATAAAATATTGTAAATTATATTTTTATCCACCTTTTTTATATTTCAGGAATTAGAAGAATTTAGAAAATTGTTAAATTACCTAAATACTGAAATAGCGCCAGCAGTATGTATTTTTACATTAATTAACTGGACATACGCCATTTCTAGTACCTTGTGGATTTTCGTAGAACAAAACAGTAATGAAGGGTCAGTATCGTCTGTTGTCAATATACTGAACTGTGCTTTATGGTGGTTTATTGCAATAGCTCCGCTTATTCAAGTAAGTATCACAAAAAAATGTCCAGAGCCCAGTGGCGGCTCGTCGGCACTTATTATAAGTTTGAATAAAACTCCCAACTGACGCTAGTAGAACGCAGAGCAGCCACCAAAGTATCCTATTCAAATTCCATAACCAAGAACCCAAAAATTCCATCACCAACATAACATGTCAAATTAACTGCATGTAAAAATTCATTTCTCTTGTCTTTTTTTGTCCGAGTTTTCGAAAAGTAATTTATCTACCAGCGCACAGAAAATTAAATTTTCTTTGGTGCAAAGAGAACCCGCAGGTTAGCCGTTTTACAGTCCAGTACAAGTTGATTGTTATAGTTTATTATAATAGGGTAATGTCACTTTCACACTACACAGGAAAGTAGGTTATTTTTTCATTAATGGGGAAGATGGATTCGCAGTCAAAAACCGAGTAGTAATAAAATACTATATAATACGCAAAAAATTAACTATGAGTTTTCAACTTCAAAAATGTAGTCCATATTATTTCAAAAGAGACTTGAATTTATAAACAGTGTATGATAACACCAAGTCTAAGTATAATAGTGTATAACACCTACGTCGGGTTGTTCAAAACATTTTAAACAGTGGTTAGCTAACGATACTTAGATTGTGACCAAACAGGTGACATTGGCAAAAATGATTCTAAGCGTAAATCTATTACATGGTTAATCTTAACATAATTTATCATCGTACTTCACAGACCATAAAAAGAAAAAAATATATAATAATTATAATCAATGTTAGTAAAATACATAATTGTGAATATATACATATATATATATATATATATATATATATATATATATATATATATATATATATATATATATATAAATATATGTATATATATATATATATATATATATATATGTATATATATATATATATATATATATATATATATATATATATATATATATATATATATATATATATATATATATATCCAGCATTTTATTAGCCTCTATTAATTGCCGGTTAAAAAGTTTTTAAATTTTTTAGGCTGCTAGATTAACTACTGCTTGCGATAATGTGAAAACTGTAGGACAAGAGGTTAGAACCAGACCTTTCGTTCACCAGGACACACCACTTCACGAGCTCAATTCTATCCTAATTTACACTACAAGTTTAAAAATTAACGCGAAATTGTTTAATCTTCCCATTAATGGAAAATATATAGGAATACTTTCCGCTATCTTAGCTGTATATTTTCTGGTTATGGATCAAGGCCGTTACTCACATCAGCCGCATTAGTTTTAAGGCTAGTAAGCACTATGCATTTTTACTGAGTTAAAAATGCATCAGAAATTGGCTTGCAAATGCGAGTTAAATTTTTAGAGCAACTGAACAAAACATATTTTAAATTATTTAAACTGTAAGGATCTCATTTTTAATACCACTTTTTAATTTATTTTTCGTATTTATTAATAAAATCAATTTTATTAAATAACACATTTATAGCATCTTTTTTTTTAAGCGCAAGTAGACAAAGTATTGTAGTGACGAACCGACCGAACATTTCAACAATCGGGAGCAAACTAACCTTTTGCATTGATATTCTCAATGGGGAAAATATCCACCATTTGAAAAGAAACTCCCTAATTACCTTACCGTAACAGAACAGTCTAACAGAAGAACCACCCCTTGATGACCTATCCTTGGTAAACAAGTATTACTAAACCTAGTGCCATCGTAAAACCTAAATTTATTGGTTCGTTTATGTATAAGGCACACGCCAATAAATTTCTAGAAAAAGCAGGGAGCAATAAAAAAGCTACCCACTGGACAGAAAAACTCGTAAATGTCCGATAAAAACAGCTTCTTCATTTGCCTGCTAAACAATGTCGCCCACTCGTAGAATTCGCGGGAAAACGAAGGGGAAAATAGAATTTAGTGGGGTTGTAAATGACATACTGACACATTAATTTCTTGCAGTGGTTGTTAACAAAGGAAATTAATGGAAACTATATAAGCGAGACTATTCCGGCTAGGGAGTAGCTGAAAGGTACTCACCGATGTAAGGTGTTACGCTGCCCGATCGCGAACCGAGATTCTGTCTCCGGAAAACTCCAAAATTCTGGTTCAATAAGTATGATGTATATTTTTGCAGCTCGTCGTAAAGTCTTGACAAATAGCGCGAAAAATAAGTGAAATAGTGCGTTAGAAACCCAAGAAATTGTCTAGAATTACGGAAAAACTTGTGAAAAAATTAAGAATTGTGAAAAAGTATATTTTGGGTGGCTCCCATACTTGATCTGTGGAAATAAAGTGTAGTTAATCCAGAAATTTGTGTTTTTCTGTTAGGGAACAGGGGCACATAAAAATAATTAGAATATAAAAATATTTGTCACAGATTCATGGAAAATTGGAGTTAGTGCCTAACCTTGGCAGTAAGTATCATACTGTTAGGAAGTTAATCGAAACCATGGATATTTTGTGATTGTTAACTGTTGGAAGGTGGTATTCTTGTATTGTATTGTTTTCCATTGTCTTCTTCCTCGATCGAGGTGGTACCACCCCACAGATCCTCTTAAAGGACTCGTGAAATCCCTACGGATGTTTCCAGCTCTGGATGTGTGAGTCGAACTTCCCCAGTACACCCACGGTACATAGTACTTAGACTTCGGCCTTCGTGGTCTGTCAGAAGATAAAAAAATCTTAGTTCACTGCGAGTGGCAGCACCGTCGCTTGAGAACGCGATTAGGCCCAGGTTATAGCATTCTTTCTTTAATAATAAAAATAAAGTAGGTACAAAAATCATTTACTAAAGTTATACTTACATAAAGCAAATTGATGGTAAAAATATACTTAAAATAGTATCTTTTGTAGGCAAGAATCGGTATTCGTTTAAATTTACACATAATTACCTACCCACTTTAAAATTTTTCTAAATAAAAAGTATGTAGTATAACAAAAGTACAAAACCAAAATAAAAGTACTCGGTACTAACGGCGTTTAAAATTTCATCTTACGATTGGTGCTTTGCTCTCAGTTGTTTGAGGCTGAACGATGATACTCCTACTCCCAAGCTCGCTAACAAAAAAGCTGCAGGAAAAACAAATTTGTCGGAGCTAGGTCTTGTTAAATGGACATTCTGAAAGAAAAGAGGATTAATCAGTCAATATAATTTGATCGGTATAGTTACATGAATATTTTCGCACAAAAGGGTATCAATTTATTAAAAATTCCATTTTTAGTATGTTTTTTTAAAGACAGAAATTTTGTTTATTTAAATTGTTTAAAACTATTACCCAGTTTGGACCAATGATGTCAGATTGACGTCACTGTTGGACATTTAGTAAATAATAAGACAATGGACACAGTAGACAAAGAAGGGCACCGGCAAGACATACGTACTAAAAGCAGTATTCAGGATCTATTCAGACGCAATAAATGCATTTTTTGCTAATGGAGTTTTTCCAACATCCTTAAAATCAGCCAGGGTAGGTTCACTCTTTAAGGAAGGTGATCGTAATGATCCCTCCAACATTAGACCAATTTCACTACAACCCACCTTGCCTAAGTGGAGAGGCTGGTTAAGAAAAGGGTTATCCCTTTTTTACTGAGACATGACATTCTTTCTAAATGCCAGTTTGGTTTCCAGTGCTTGAGGTGTACCTCTGACGCCATATTTGCGTGACTTGAGTAGAGATGTACTTTCATATTACTCATTATTCCAAATAATTATTCCATGGCAACAATCACGCGATCAACACCATTTAGCAATACCACGGCGCTCGGTCGGGGATACTTCTGTCGGATTTGTTGGAAGAGAACATAGCGCGCCAACGGCAGCAAAATTAGAAATGATCGCTTTCCACTGTCGTCATTGGAATAGTACATAAAATCTCTAATAAAACGTTTCACCGAGGTTCATTTCTAAAAAGAGCTGTACAATGGCAACAACATCTTTACGACTAAATAAAACTTGCATTCTGATTTAAGCTTGGAAACGTTTATTCTCATAATTATCATTTAAAAGTTTTTTGTCAGTAACGCCAATTTTAGTCCATAACAAATCAACGGTACAAAACAAAACACGCGGAAAATCAAAAAAAGGCATTTTTTGGCTTAAAATACTTGTTGATGTCTTTCCCTGTCTTTCGTGGTCTCTTTTAGGCCCAGAAGAGGTTTGGGGCGTACTTTTTCTTTAATTTCTAAGCGTTTTTCAAATATGAATGCACTACTTATTTTACACTGCAGTACTTCTTGCACTGTTAAAGCCATTGTTAACATAAGTACTCAAGTACTAGTACTACACAAAGGACACAACACAAATATCAAATAATATAAAAAAACAACAAAATTAGGTCGAAAGACGACACATTTCTTCAACTTAGCAAATGCCGTCGACTAAGAACGATGAACGATGAACAAGAGCTTGGCGGCAGCATGGATACAATTCTGACATATTAATGCGTTGAGTGCTGCGTTGCCAAGTTATTGTCAAAGTCGTAATTACTGTCGGTTTTAATGTACAGTTACAATTATTATTATAATTATTAGTGATTACCTAAATATCTTAAAATAAAATTAGGTAAGCTTATATTAAATGTATAAATGTATCGCGAATATTGTTCTAATAATAAATTGATCAGTTTTAAATTAGTGAGCCAGAATTTGCGTCAGCCCGAAAACCGGCGCGGCGGCATCGACGGCCACGCGCGCCCCGAAAGCGATATTATTGGTGGGCCGTCGATAAGTGTTGTCTCTCTTTAACTTCCTAAAGCGCGTACGTTTGTTTCTCTCTTAGTTTTAATGCATTTTATATAGTCCATATACACCTATGAGGTAACGCGACACTTTATATAAGAGAGATATTTATTCGCGAAATGATTGAATTTGTGGACGCAACACAAAAAATGCCCTTATTTGCTTTCAGTGTGTACCACAGTTTAAAAAACGGGCTTTCATTCGCGTTTACGCGTCTTCTATACTGTGGTGTGTACTTTTCGAAGGCGACAAAATTACTCGTTATTTATTTCTGTACCTAATTTAATTTTGAGAATCTGGCCGTGAGTTTTCTGTAAAAAACGGAAAGAGTTAAAAAAAGTTTAAACGTACTTACTTGCCTTTGTTTATTAAAAAAATTGTTCCAAATTGGTAGCCCAAACAGTGGGGACTATACAGAGCCCGATTTTTAAAACTTTTTAATGCAATAAATTAAGGAAGCCAGCTGCAATCAGCTGACTTTTAAGGGGGAAGACGGGCTCACTAGGCGACAAAATTGACAAAAATGCCAAACAACACAAAAATAAAGACAAACACGAAACGAAAACATTCTCCGTTATAGTAATTAATTAATTAATTAATTTCAGTCGCCAATATTATCATCGATCTCATGGCAAACATCCACATCTCGTACAATCGCCATGCGGGGTTGCCAAATTTCAATGTCAGAAAATAAAAACACAAAATATTTATAAACAAGTTTTACTAATTTTAAGTACTGTTTATACAAAAATAAAAATATTCAAATCTTATTTTACTAATACACAAACAGATCATTATGGCGACTGTTGCAGTAAAAGGAGTTCTCACTGTTACATTCATTAGCACATCGAGAATTCGATGGTTTCAACAGTATATTAAGTAATTTTTTGTTTAAATAAAAAACTGTGATTTCATTACCAGCTTTTTTTAGGCATTTTTTGAAATAGAGATATAAAAAAAAAACCTACAATATAAATTTATTAATCTACGACCTCCTCGATACATACTTATGACATTCAAAATGAGATCTATTATATCACTAGTGGTATAATAAACGCACTTCACTTGATTTTCAAAAATTATAAACAGGTAAGTGACCCTGACCAGGTATCACAATTAATTAAATGCGAAATTTGAATTTTTTATTAAAAATATAAGGGGTCGTAGGTAAAAAATTGCACCTACATTTCTTTGGGCAACGTAAACAACTATTAAAAATCTGTCCAAAATCACAATGTGCAAACACATAATAGTCAAGTCAGTCATCAAAATGGTAAACTTTCAAATATATTCTATTATTTACATGTTACATAGTCAAACAAGTCAATACAACGCAAAATAATACTGCAATACACAGGGATGTTTGGAAAATGCATAAGGAAACTTGCAGAGGTGATTCAAACTACTTCGAGAAATCAAGTCTTAGTTAGTGGCGAATTTAGAATTTCGTCTGGGGGGGGGGGGGGGGAGCGCAACGTCACCTCTAGCTACACAAAAGTACAGACCAAAAAAAAACGGGCAAGCTCAAGTGCGACATTACTTTTTATTGTTTAGGGTTCTAAGAAATGTACACTATTTCATAATGGTCGAAATATCTAAATCTGTTCTTGCGAAAACAGAACGGTGTATCATCCTAACTTACCAATATTCTAGCATTTTTTTTTAATTACTTACCTTCCATTTAGTTAGACTGATATATGAAAATTTTTCCAAAACACATTTTTTACAAAATATATTTTCTCGAAAACAGAACTTTTTCAATAATTCAGATATTTGAAAACTAGCGATGTTTCCAAATTATTTTTCTTTCTGAAACCAACTTCGAATTTTTTTAACCACTTTTTGAAACTAAATTTTTTCAAGAAAACATGTTTTTAGGAAGAACATTTTTAAAAGGGGGGTTTTCGAGTCCAGAGGAAGATGGTAAGGGTGGATGCTTGCTCCTATCGGGGTGACTGTGTTATACAATATATGCAATGTTATGCAATAGCTGTCAAAATAAAAAAGTTATAATAAAAACAAACTTTGAGTTTTAGGTAAAGGGCCCTTTAGCGGCAAAGCAGTGAAGGACTTTTACCTCAGGATTACAGAGTGCACTAAAAGTAGTTTGTGTGCAAAATTTCAGTTTAATACGTGAAAGATTAAATCCAGTATGACAAAAAAAGAATCCCAGAAAATAAACTTTTCCTGTAACTCGGAAAATATCGAGATTTCCAAATTTCTTTTATGGAACTACTACAATTATTTTTCCATGTAGAATCACCTGTCCAAATTTCCTAATACATTTTTCGAACGCCCTGTATATAAATAATATGCATATAATAACATCTTAAATCTAGTTTAAAATTAGTCATTTTAGGAAACATTAAACTTACATGTGTACATCAAGAGTGCCCCGGACAACCCCGGAATGACACCTTAAAATAACACATCAGCTCCCCTCCCTCTTTTTTAGCATTGAATGTACAGGGTGTCTCAACGAGCTTGCATTAAGACTGATTATCTCAAAGTGAACATTTTTCGCTATCATATTAATATACACTGACCAGCAATCATCTCTTATTTAATAACAGAGATAAACGATGAACGAAAAAGGAAAATGTGAAGTAAAGATAAAATTAACTGCGTTATGATGTGATTGCTTGGGTTTGCTTGGGCGTCACGAAATTTCGGGAAAATATCATCATATTATTACACCCAGTATAATATAAAAATTAACTTTTTTAAAAAAAATTGCGACCAGAGTAGCATTCTTGAAAAATAAACCTGCAGTATAAAAAGAGTTAATTTAAATCGGATCACAGACTCAGAAAATATATGACATTAAAGTTGTGACAAGTTTCTGGCGATGCGTTAATTTTGCTACAGTTTATTAGATACTAAAGCCAATTAGTGACGAAATAAGCCCAAATAAGAATAATACATTATTCTAAGGGTCGGGAATACCATATTTCGTTTGCAAGTACTCCACATCAAAGTTTTGGAGACCGAAATATTTGTATCTTATTTAAATTACGCGATAAACAGATTTAAATAGCCAGCGAGAAGGCCTCAGCATTTTCAGTCTGTTAATTGTGTCTTGACTGTGTTAATGGTATATAGCAAGAAGGACTTACCTTCTGCTGGTGTTTATTGTATTTTCTTTTATTAAAAACGTTTAAATAAGGAAATACCTAGGATATTTGTCAAAGTTTTAGCAGTTATTTTCAGTTTTTAGTTAAATTATCAAATTATCTGCAGGTCAGGGTCAGGAATAAACTGGCTTACAAATTACTGACCGGTCGGTCACTAATTGGTTTTTGCAGACAAGTTTTATATAAGTTTTTCGTATTTATGTTAAAGTTATGATATAATTCAACTTAAAATGTGGAAAATAACACATCAAACTTTACTTGGACCAAATGATGACCGAGATGTTTCTCAAAGAAGACATTTGATTTGAATCATAAAAGTTCCGTCCGTATATGACCTACATGCCGGTCATAATTTGGTCCTCTTGTTAAGTTATCTGCAGGTCAGGAATTGGCTTATAAAACTATAAGCTGAACGAACTACTGGTCGGACGGTCACTAATTGGTTTTTGCGGAAAAAAGTTTTATTCCAGTTTTTCGTATTTCTGTTAAAGTTATGACGTAATTTAGCTTAAAATATGGAAAATAATACATCAAACTGTATTTGGACCAAATTATGACCGAGCTGTTGCCCAAAGAAAAAATTCGGTTTGAATTATAAAAGCTCGGTCAGTATATGGCCTACATGTCGATCATAATTTGGTTCTCTTTTAATCCAAAAGAGATTTTTAACTTTTATCAAAAAAAAAAATTGTGTTAATGTAATATTTCTACGTTTGTAATACAGCATTTTTATTTAGTCTAAGCTTTAAGAGCAAATCACTAGTTTCATCAGTAGTCTTTTAATGCTGATTAGTAAATAGATAAATAGCTGGTAAGCGTAGTTTAGAAAGCAAATTCATCACTTATAACTTTACTTACTTCTTTTTTGTTTATAATACAATTTCAATCTCTTTACGTTTCTGTACTTTCTGTATCTTGTTTATAATCTGTTATTGTATTAGCTTTATACGAATTATTAGATTCTACTTCTATGGTATTACTAGAACATGATTTTTATCTGGATCCGAAATTTCCTACTGTAATATTAATAAATTCTTTTGGAATGGAGCTTAAAACTTCGTGTCTCTCTTGACTTTTTTACAAGGAGGTTCTAAATAATCCATGCTTGACATACAAGATGTATTTCTTAAATTGTTTACATCAATTTGACTGGACATTTGAGGGCTAGTGTTATTTGATACCTCATTTTCCATTGCATCACATAATGCCTGCAATAAGCCGTCATTATCATCACATACGACTCCTTCATCGACCGGAGTAACATTTTCTTCCTTATAAATAAAATCTTCAAAGTCTCTATAGGGTATCTCGAGTAGTTCTAAGTGAGCTCTTACTTTTAAATACGTAACAACAACTCTTATTTGTTCATAAGTTACTTTTGCGGGACAAGCGTCCTTTATTGATTTACTTATAAAACAATTGCCACCAAGACTGTTTATTGCTCGTATTATAATGCCTCTTAGTTTTTGACATACCCCTAGTTGTTCCATTTTTATTGGATAACCTAATTCCATTATTCTCGTCAAGTGATAAACAACCGAGCAATACTTTATTTTCCTTTTAGCAGCAATTTCCTTTAATGTTAAACCATTCTTGAAATAATAATGTGTAGTCCAAATCGTTTTACTTCTGTAAGGACTTCCTAACGGGTGCTCTCGCAAAATACTTACAATTAATGCTTTATGTTCTTGATTTTGTATTTTATTAAATAAACTTTTATGTGCATTATCCTCGATAGTGTTTAAAAAATTAGCTTCTGTCTCTACTGTTAAATCTATTACACCCTCTGTCTGCATATTACCTAGTCTTTGTGGATCAAGTGGGCTTTGGTTTGAAGTTTCCACCAGGACAAAATCTGACGCATCTATCATAGAGTTCTCGGCTTCGAACCTAGTCTTTTCCTTATAAATAAAGTCTTCAAACTCTTCATAGGGTATTTTAAGCTGTTTTAAGTGAGCCCTTACTTTTAGGTAAGTACAAACAACTTCTATTTGTGCATAGCTTATTTCCTCGGAACAAGCATTTCTTATCGGCTTAAGAAAACGATAATCGCCACCCAGCGTGTTTATAGCTTGTATTATAACAGTTCTTACTCTGGTATTTACTCCTATTTTTTCCATTTTTATTGGATAACCTAATTCCATTACTCTCATCAAGTGATAAACAACCGAGCTACACTTTATTTTCCTTTTAGCAGCAATTTCCTGTAATGTTAAACCCTTCTCGAAATACGAATGTGTAGTCCAAATCGTTTGTCTTCTGTAAGGACTTCCTAACGGGTGCTCTCGCAAAATACTTACAATTAATGCTTTATGTTTTTGATTTTGTACTTTACTAAAGAAACTTTTATGTGCACTATCGTCGATAACGTTTAAAGAATTAACTTCTGTATCTACTGTTAAATCTGTTACACCCTCTGCCTGCATAATACCTAGTTTTTGTGGATCAAGTGGGCTTTGGTTTGAAGTTTCCACCAGGACAAAATCTGACGCAACTATATCAGACATAGAGTTGTCAGCTTCGAACTGAGTCTTACAATTTTCTACTGTATCTTCTACTGTTAAATCTGTTAGACCATCTGTCATCATTGCATCATATTTCTTCATTATAGATATTTCTTCTTCTCTTGAAATGACTTGAGATTCTACAATTTCTAGTTTCATATCAGAAAATTCTCTAGGAGGAGAGTTTAAAACACCCTGTGTCTCTAGATCGATTTGCGACTTGTCATCTCTATCAGCTTTATTTAAAAAATCTGTCGGTGAAGAGCTCTCTATCTTGACTTTCTTGCAAACACTATCCTCGATAGCGTTTAGAAAATTAGTTTCTGTATCTACTGTTAAATTTGTTACACCCTCTGCCTGCATAATACGTAGTTTTTGTGGATCAAGTGGGCTTTGGTTTGAAGTTTCTAATGGGACAAAATCTGACGCAACTATATCAGACATAGAGTTGTCAGCTTCGAACTGAGTCTTACAATTTTTTACTCTATCTTCTACTGTTAAATCTGATAGACCCTCTGTCATCATTGCATCATATTTCTTTATTATAGATATTTCTTCTTCTCTTGAAATGTCTCGAGATTCTACAATTTCTAGTTTCATATCAGAAAATTCTCTAGGAGGAGAGTTTAAAACACCCTGTGTCTCTAGATCGATTTGCGACTTATCATCTCTATCAGTTTTATTTAAAAAATCTGTCGGTTGAGAGCTCTCTATCTTGACTTTCTTGCAAAGAGGTTCGAAATAATTTATATCTGACGTATTATTAGTGATATTTTTATGTGACACTTCATTTTCCATTACATCACATGCCTCCAATAACCCGTCATTACCATCATTAACAGTCTCTTCATCGTTCAGATCACTCGACATAATAACTTTTTCCTTATAAATAAAGTCTTCAAACTCTGTCAAGGGTATAGCCAAGTGATCTTTTTTATCCATCCTTATTATCTTCCACTGCAATGGTCTAAATTCCTTATGCCCGAATTTTTGAAGTAGTACCTTTAGATGTTTAGAATCTGGCAGATCATTTTCTTCGCTATCTTTACGAGTTTGAGAAAATGTATCATTCTGATTGGCATCCAATAACTTTTTTTCCCACTGAGTGGCAAATTCGCAAAGCATTTCTTCATCTGAAGAATCCATGATTTACTTTGTTAATTCTAGTGGAGACTTGCAGATTTATGTGTTATCCTAAAATAGAATTAAAGTGTCAAAGCTTTAGGGTGTCACACGATCACTTTAGTTTCTATTAGTACTTTTTAAGGGCAAACTACCGCTCTTCTAAAATTGCCGTTTCAAACGGGACAACATTTTTTCGTTATTTTTAGTCCAATCAATTCATATTTTTTTTTGAAAAATAGGAAATCGTTATGCCGATAACTTGATCGTTTTACTTTTTTGATTTTTTGCACGTTTGTATTTTATTTTTGGCAAAATTGATTTTTGTTAATTTATAAAATCAAAATATCGATTTTCTAAAACGATCATCCCGAAATATCCCATCCAAAACATATCTCCATTTCTCTCGGATTTGCGGACGCGGAGCAAGGGGGTCCCTCGCGAAATGCGAGACAGCGGCTGAGCCGTCGTCGTGTTGGACCATGACGCGTGCCTGCGTGCATGCGAACAGGCTTTTGTTGTGCAGTTTTTGCAGAGCGGTTTATGATAAATCATGAATGTGATTAATTGATTATTGTGAACTATTGTGTTCTAATTAATTATTCATATTATAGTTAGTTATCATTTCGTTTTCGTGGTATTTACTTTCTACTGTACTTTACTATCAGTGAATAAAAACGATATAGTCCTTGAATTTGTTCGTATGTACATTCCAAAGGCGGATTCTATTTGCAAAGAAATACAAAAAAAAACATATTAAGGATGCGGCTAGATTAGTACATTTAGATTTAATTAGATTTTTTGGGGCAGACAGGGGACACTAGCTTATACATTTCAAGTAAAAAATCCAAGGAAAATTGTACAACATTTGAGGGAAAAACTATAACTGGAACTGCATCTGGAAAAAAAGGTTATTGGTTTACATTTTGATATATTAGGGTGAAGTGACAGGCAGAATAAAAAAACAGGTCAATAAATAAAAATTCAGTTCAATTTATTTTTAAAGATTAGAAGCTTTTCCACAGATATGTATATGTATGTAGTATGTACGTAGGTATGTTTACTGGGAAGCAAAATTTGTGGGTAATAAGGCTCTAAATAAAAATGTTGGTCAATTATTTTTAAAGAATAGGTACTTTTGTAGCAACAAGCAAAATTAGCACACGCAACTTCGCCCAAACTAGGTTTTGACAAAACTGTTAATGAAGTATTTATTTTAAAAAAATTTTAGGTCCGGTAATAATAACTAAGGATAGGATTTTGGTTTTTCCACTTACTTAATCGTGTGAAATACCGACAATAAAAATAACAAGCATCAGTAAGAAATTCCTTGCCATTTCGTATTTATTTTTAGTATTTTTATTCTAGGATCACGTTTCTTGCACAAATAAAAGTGTGAACTACTATTTTTTTATATTCCTATTCCATTAGTTTAATAAACCAAAAATTGACTTAAACTTCATATATATTTAGAAACATTTAATTTGTGTAATTGTACTGTTCCTGGAGTTCATATCTGCCGTAATTAAGAATAATTACCTACATAAATACAATGCTTTGATGCAATTAACCCTCTCTGCAAGTGCAGTGCGAAAACTGTCCAAGCTCGAATTCCAACACAACCCGGGATCAGTTGCGTTACACAGGGAAAACGTATATTTTTGCAAAAATAATTTTGTATGTACAAACACTGCATAATTAATTATTTGACAATGTTTTTCCAAAAGCAAATAAATTGTAGTAAACATGTGAACCCATAAATGTCACGGGGTATCAGGTAAATGATTATTTATTGCTTGGAAGATAGCACTTATTTTTGTGTTCAGTTTCAGTGTAAATAAGTTAATGGTGTGCTGAAATTATTTTGTTTCATATTATCTGTGACCACTTACAATAGCCGCAATGAGTACAAGTAAAAACCTTAAGTTGAAGTGGCTGCTGGAGCGACATGTCAAAGGTCCAAAGCATTTAGAGAAGATGCAATCTCATCCAGGGCCATCTGCATCTAGAGAACCTGATGTAATATACGCAGAGTTTTGCATGGATTTGTGTGAAGCCTTTGTTGCAGCTGACATTCCTCTCCATAAAATAAATAATCCATCTATGAAGAAATTTTTACAAAAATACTGCCACCACAGAGTACCAGACGAATCTACTCTCCGTAAAATTTATGTGGATAAGGTATACTTAAAAACTATTGACAAAATACGTCACAATATTGAAGGAAAAAAGTTGTGGTTTAGCATCGATGAAACCACCGACATCAAGGGCCTATACGTTGCTAAAAAAAAGTTTTTCTTAAATCACCAGCGCGAATAAAAAAAGTTAAAGAAATGTGTCGTAATATCGCATTGCCCCCACAACCTGTTATTACAACGTGGGGAACATGGTTATTAGCCGTTATACATTACCATACAAATTACGACTTAATTAAAAATGTTATTGACATGGCTAAAAGATGATGCTTTGAGTGTAACAAGAAATAAAGAAGTTATAAGTGCACTGACGCTTAAAAGTGACGACACCAAACCTTCCCCTTTTGACTTCTTTCAATTTATTTCAGGCAACCATAGACACTTACTTATTTATTTCTGCACCTATTTAATTTTATTGAGAATCTGGTCGTGCGTTTTCTGGAAAAACACGGAAAATGTTAAGAAGTTTAAACGTACTCGCCTTTGCTTATTAAAAAAATTGTTCCAAATTGGTAGCCCAAACAGTGGGTACTGTACAGAGCGCGATTTTTAAAACTTTTTAATACAATAAAATAAGGAAGCCAGCTGCAAATCGCTGACTGTTAACGGGGAAGACAGGCTCACTAGGCGACAAAATTGACAAAAATGCCAAACAATACAAAAATAAAGACAAATACGAAACGAAAACATTCTCCCGTTATAGTAATTAGCAAATCGGCTGAAGAGGACGCCACGTTCTTAATTTCAGTCGCCAATAGTATCATCGATCTCACGGCAAACATCCACATCTCGTACAATCGCCATGCGGGGCTGCCAAATTTCAATGTCAGAAAATAAAAACACAAAATATTTATAAACAAGTTTTACTAATTTTAAATACGGTTTATACAAAAATACAAATATTTAAATCTTATTTTACTAATACACAAATAGATCATTATGGCGACTGTTGCAGTAAAAGGAGTTAGTTCTCACTGTTACATTAGCACATCCAGAATTCGATGGTTTCAACAGTATATTAAGTAATTTTTTGTTTAAATAAAAAACTGTGATTTCATTACCAGCTTATTTCTAGGCATTTTTTTGAAATAGAGATATAAAAAAAACCCTACAATATAAACTTATTAATCTACGACCTCCTTGATACACACTTGACATTCAAAATGAGATCTATTATATCACTGGCGGTATAATAGACGCGCTTCACTTGATTTTCAAATATTATAAACAGGTAACTGACTCTGACCAGGTATCACAATTAATTAAATGCGAAATTTGAATTTTTTATTATAAATATATACAAGGGGTCATAGATTTCTTTTATCTGTCCAAAATCACAATGTGCAACACATATAATAGTCTACAAGATTATCAAAATGGTAAACTTTCAAATATATTCTATTATTTACATGTTACTTAAACAAGTCGATACAACAACAATACAACGCAAAATAATACAGCAATACCCAAGATTTCTGGAAAATGCATTAAGAAACTTGCAGAGGTGATTCTACATGGAAAAATAATTGTAGTACTTACTAGTAGTTGTTCGATAAAAGCAATTTGGAAATCGCAATATTTTCCGGGTTCTGCAAAGTTTTTTCACACTAGATTTAATTTTTCACGCATTGAATTGAAATTTTGCTCACAAACTATATTTAGTGGACTCCTAATCCTAAGGTTTAAAAAATTTTTACTTAAAACTCAAAATATATTTTTATAACTTTTTGATTTTGACAGATATTGCAAAAATGAAGGTGTCCTTTTTAAAGGCAATAAAAAACATAACAAATCATTAACTCTTTATTTGAGTCGATATGGGCATTAAAGCTTATATTTTTTTAAATTAAATTTACAAACAACTTCTAGAAATTAAGTCGTAGTTAGGGGCGGATTTAGAATTTACCCTGGGGGGGGGGCGGGGGGGGGGGGCAACGTCACCTGGAGCTAGCCAAAAGTACAGACAAAAAAAACAGGCAAGCTTACATTTCTTTACTTTATTACTTTTTTATTGTTTAGGGTTCTAAGAAATGTACACTATTTCATAATGGACCAAATATCTAAACCTGTTCTTGCGAAAACCGAATAGTTTATCATCCTAACTTACCAATATTCTAGCATTTTTTTAATTACTTATACCTTACATTCGGACTGATATATGAAAATTTTTCGGAAACACATTTTTTACAAAATATATTTTCTCGAAAACAGAACTTTTTCAATAATTCAGATATTCGAAAACTAGGGATGTTTCCAATTTTTTTCTTTCTGAAACCAACATCGAATTTTTTTAACCACTTTTTGAAACTAAATTTTTTCAAGAAAACATGTTTTTAGAAAGAACATTTTTAAAAGGGGGGTCTTTCGAGTCCAGAGGAAAATGGTAAGGGTAGTTGCTTGCTCCTATCGGGCGGACTGTCAGTATGCCTTTGTATCCCTTGGTATATATACTCTGCCTTCCCTGTTCGTCTTGGAGAGCCTTCTTTTGTTAAACGGTATCCAGTGAACACCGAAGACATGAAGAAGTTCACCATCATGACAACCGCAACAAGCAAGGGCTTGTGCCTGTATTTAGACGACTCCAGAGATGTCGAGATGGCCCTAACTCTCTGGGACTAACTTTTTTTAATAAGTTACCTGTCATGATACGTGACCTGCCCTTATTCACATTTAAAGGGAAGGTCAAGGATTTTCTCATCAGTCAGGCATTCTATAGTATTGACGAGTACTTGAATTTTGTAGAATCACCTGTCCAAATTTCCTAATGAATTTTTCGAACGCCCTGTATGTAACTAATATGGTGATTTTAGGAACCATTAAACTTACATATGTACATCTAGAGTGTCCCGGACAACCCCGGAATGACACCTTAAAAGAAGTCATCAGCTCCCCTCCCTCTTTTTTAGCATTGTATGTACAGGGTGTCACAACGAGCTTGCATTAAGACTGATTATCTCAAAGTAAACATTTTTCACTATCATATTAATATACACTGACCAGCAATCATATCTTATTTAATAACAGAGATAGATGAACCAAAAGGGAAAATGTGGAGTAAACATAAGGCTGTAATTTGATTTTAACTGCGTTATGATGTGACTGCTAGTATACTCCAGAGGGTGTCACGAAATTTCGGAAAAATATCATCACATTATTATTAAACCCAGTATAATATAAAAATGAACTTTTTTAAAAAAAAATTGCGACCAGAGTACCTAGCATTCTTGAAAAATAAACATGCAGTGTAAAAAGAGTTAATTTAAATCGGATCACAGATTCAGAAAATAAATAACATTAAAATTGTGGCAAATTTCTGGAAGTGCGTCAATTTTGCTAGACAGTTTATTAGATACTATAAGAGTACCCAGTTACCGACCGGGAGCCAATTAGTGACCGATTTTATCTTTAAATGGCCCAAATAAGAATAATACAATATTCTAAGGGTCGGGAAGCCTCGTGCTTATGACAGCCTCGCGTGACATTCCCAAAATTGTTAAACCCATTCTTATTCCGCGCACCCGATTTTATACCTACAGCTAAACAGGGCATACAAAAAAGTTTTTTCAATTTTTTTAAATAAACGCTTCCATATAACCACTTATATTCCGAATACCACTCATCCCGAAACTTTCGAACAAAACTTTATCTTCGGATTTTCCTTTTTTGTCTACTTCAAGAGAAGGCAGAGGTCTCTCTGAATTTAAAAAAAAAAACTTTTTATCCTCATTTTTCCATTTGGAAAATGGTGTTTCTAGCAAAACGCACACCGGATCATACAACGGAAACATTTCTATGATTTTAAATTTTAACACTTAATTCGCAAAAAGAACAATACCGAAATGAACATAAGACCATAACAATTTGCCGATTGATAAAAACTACCTATTCTTAAGTCGTATGATAAAATACCGGAGAAGCGGCTTTTAAGCGCCGCGACACCCGCACGTATTTACTATTTAGTCACCTATTGGCCGTCCCGTTGTCATAGCAACCGCTGTAAATAACGTCGATAAAGTGCAGAGGGTTTAATTTGACTCCGAATCGGCGGCACTGGCTTATTTGTTGTAAATGTGCGAGGCTTATAGTGGCGCTCATCCGGCTCAGCTAAGGCACTGTTTTTTGAAAATGCGTTCGACGCACTACGTTTTATAATAATTATTTATCATTTTTGTACTGATTTTGATAAATCATGCATAAACATTATTTTGTTTTTTAAAATAAAAAATTAGAATATATTTTCAATATCAAAATAAAATTTACAAAAATATATTAATAATAATTTTAAATAACACAACTGGAAAAAAACATAAATTTTAAGTGAAGCGGTGCGTCCCCTGGCGAGCCGCCACTGAATTATATGCAGGTCAGGAATAAATTGGCTTACAAAATTATAAAATGAACAAATTACTGACCGGTCGGTCACTAACTGGTTTTTGCAGACAGAGTTTTATTTAAGTTTTTCGTATTTATGTTAAAGTTATGATATAATTCAACTTAAAATGTGGAAAATAACACATCAAACTTTATTTGGACCAAATGATGACCGAGATGCTTCTCAAAGAAGACATTTGATTTGAATCATAACAGCTCGGTCCGTATATGACCTACATGTCGGTCATAATTTGGTCCTCTTGTTAAGTTATCTGCAGGTCAGGAATTGGCTTACAAAACTATAAGCTGAACGAACTACTGGCCGGACGGTCACTAATTGGTTTTTGCAAAAAAGTTTTATTCCAGTTTTTCGTATTTCTGTTAAAGTTATGGTGTAATTTAATTTAAAATATGGAAAATAACACATCAAACTTTATTCGGACCAAATTATGACTGAGATGTATCCCAAAGAAAAAATTCGATTTGAATTATAAAAGCTCAGTCAGTATATGGCCTACATGTCGATCATATTTTGGTTCTCTTTTAATCAAAAAGTGATTTTTAACTTTTATCAACAAAAAAATTGTGTTAATATAATATTTCTACGTTTATAATACAGCATTTTCATTTAGTCAAAGCTTTTATAGCAAATCACTAGTTTTATCAGTAGTCTTTTAATGCTGATCAGTAAATAGATATATAGCTGGTGAGCATAGTTTAGGAAGCAAATTCATCACCTACAACCAACTTATTTTTTTTAGAATGCCCATGGAAGAAAAGAAAATTTATTAAAATTAAACTAGTTTAGTTAATTTTATTGTTTGTTCATAAAACTATTAACAATAGGCTAGTCAAAAACAGTTTCCGTTAATACATTTTTATAAAACTACTTACTGCATAAATTATATGTTCTGTTCTTATATATTTTTGGTCATATATTTGGTGAATATAACGGTTACTAATTAGCTCAAAGGTATTTTTTACTGGTCGGTAATTGGTGCAAGCTGCTTTCCCCAGGTTAATATTTTTTATTAAATTTAAAGATAGTTTTTAGATTCCTTCTATGATTATTTATAAAATTATAAACAATAAGTTGTTCAAAAATATCTTTTGTTCAAATAATAAAAGTGTTGGCAGCAAGCAGGAGAAACTAAGCTTTTCTCCATATGCTCGTAGTCGGTCACTAATAGGACACTTTACCTTATGTAGCATTGACATTCACTGCTCTGTTTTCCAAGCACTTATAAAAAAATAGTGTAGTTAGGTCAATACAAAAATAAAAATAGTGAAGTTTGTATCCCGCGGGACTAAAATAAACAACACTTTATAGTAGACTCCCTTCTTGAACCAATAGAGTTTATTTATTTTTACAATGTCAATAGAGTTCTGAAAATGGTTTATTTTTTTTAAACAAAAATGCATTTTCTTTTTTGTTTATAATACAATCAATCTCTTTACGTTTCTGTACTTTCTGTATCTTGTTTATAATCTGTTATTGTATTAGCTTTATACGTATTATTAGATTCTACTTCTATGGTATTACTAGAACATGATTTTTATCTGGATCCGAAATTTCCTACTGTAATATTAATAAATTCTTTTGGAATGGAGCTTAAAACTTCGTGTCTCTCTTGGCTTTTTTACAAGGAGGTTCTAAATAATCCAAGCTTGACATACAAGATGTATTTCTTAAATTGTTTCCATCAATTTGACTGGACTTTTGAGGGCTAGTGTTATTTGATACCTCATTTTCCATTGCATCACATAATGCCTGCAATAAGCCGTCATTATCATCACATACGACTCCATCGACCGGAGTAACATTTTCTTCCTTATAAATAAAATCTTCAAAGTCTCTATAGGGTATCTCGAGTAGTTCTAAGTGAGCTCTTACTTTTAAATACGTAACAACAACTGTTATTTGCTCATAAGTTACATTTGCGGGACAACCATCCTTTATTGATTCCCTTATAAAACAATTGCCACCAAGACTGTTGATTGCTCGTATAATAATGCCTCTTACTTTTTGACATACCCCTAGTTGTTCCATTTTTATTGGATAACCTAATTCCATTATTCTCGTCAAGTGATTAACAACAGTGCTATACCTCATATTCCTTTTAGCAGCAATTTCCTCTAATGTTAAACCCTTCTCGAAAAAATAATGTGTAATCCACATCGTTTGTCTTATGTAAGAACTTCCTAACGGGTGCTCTCGCAAAATACTTACAATTAATGCTTTATGTTCTTGAATTTGTATTTTACTAAAGAAACTTTTTTGTGCACTATCCGCAATAGCATTTACAAAATTAGCTTCTGTATCTACTGTTAAATCTATTACACCCTCTGTCTGCATAGTACCTAGTTTTTGTGGATCAAGTGGGCTTTGGTTTAAAGTTTCCACCAGGACAAAATCTGACGCAACTCTATTAGACATAGAGTTATCAGCTTCGAACCGAGTCTTTTCCTTATAAATAAAGTCTTCAAACTCTTCATAGGGTATTTTAAGCTGTTCTAAGTGAGCCCTTACTTTTAGGTATGTACAAACAACTTTTATTTGTGCGTAACTTATTTCCCCGGAACAAGCATCTTTTATCGGCCTAAGAAAAGAATAATCGCCACCCAGCGTGTTTATAGCTTGTATTATAACAGTTCTTACGCAGATATTTACTCCTAATTTTTCCATTTTTATTGGATAACCTAATTCCATTACTCTCGTCAAATAATAAACAACAGTGCCATACTTTATATGCATTCTCTCAGCAATTTCCTCCAATGGTAAACCCTTCTTGAAATAAGAATGTGTAGTCCAACACTTTTTGTTTCTGTTAAGACTTCCTAACGGGTGCTCTCGCAAAATACTTATGATTGATGCTTTATGTTCTTGATTTTGTATTTTATTAAATACATTTGTATGTGCATTATCCTCGATGGCGTTTAAAAAATTAACTTCTGTATCTACTGTTAAATCTGTTACACCCTCTGTCTGCATAATACCTAGTTTTTGTAGATCAAGTGGGCTTTGGTTTGTAGTTTCCACCAGGACAAAATCTGACGCAACTATATCAGACATAGAGGTCTCAGCTTTGAACCGAGTCTTTTCCTTATAAATAAAGTCTTCAAACTCTTCATAGGGTATTTTAAGCTGTTTTAAGTGAGCCCTTACTTTTAGGTAAGTACAAACAACTTTTATTTGGTCATAACTTATTTCCTCGGAACAAGCATTTTTTATCGGCCTAAGAAAAGAATAATCGCCACCCAGAGTGTTTATAGCTTGTATTATAATAGTTCTTACGCTAGTATTTACTCCTATTTTTTCCATTTTTATTGGATAACCTAATTCCATTACTCTCATCAAGTGATAAACAACAGAGCTATACTTTATATTCCTTTTAGCAGCAATTTCCTTTAATGTTAAACCATTCTTGAAATAATAATGTGTAGTCCAAATCGTGTTTGTTCTGTAAGGACTTCCTAACGGGTGCTCTCCCAAAATATCTACAATTAATGCTTTATGTTCTTGATTTTGCATTTTACTAAAATTTTTATGTGCACTATCCTCGATAGCGTTTAAACAATTAACTTCTGTATCTACTGTTAAATCTGTTACACCCTCTGTCTGCATAATACCTAGTTTTTGTGGATCAAATGGGCTTTGGTTTGAAGTTTCCACCAGGACAAAATCTGACGCAACTATATCAGACATAGAGTTCTCAGCTTCGAACTGAGTCTTACAATTTTCTACTCTATCTTCTACTGTTAAATCTGTTAGACCCTCTGTCATCATTGCATCATATTTCTTCCTTATAGATATTTCTTCTTCTCTTGAAATGACTTGAGATTCTACAATTTCTAGTTTCATATCAGAAAATTCTCTAGGAGGAGAGTTTAAAACACCCTGTGTCTCGAGATCGATTTGCGCCTTATCATCATCTCTATCAGTTTTATTTAAAAAATCTGTCGGTGAAGAGCTCTCTATCTTGACTTTCTTGCAAAGAGGTTCGAAATAATTTATGTCTGACGTATTATTAGTGATATTTTGATGTGACACTTCATTTTCCATTACATCACATGCTTTCAATAACCCGTCATTACCAGCCTCTTCATCGTTTAAATCACTCGAAATATTAACTTTTTTCTTATAAATAAAGTCTTCAAACTCTTCATAGGGTATTCTAAGCTGGTCTAAGTGAGCTCTTACTTTTAGGTAAGTACAAACAACTCTTATTTGTTCATAAGTTATTTCCTCAGAACAAGCATTTTTTATCGGCTCAAGTAAAGAACAATCGCCACCCAGAGTGTTTATAGCTTGTATTATAATAGTTCTTACTCTGGTATTTACTCCTATTTTTTCCATTTTTATTGGATAACCTAATGCCATTACTTTCGTCAAGTGATAAACAACCGAGCTATACTTTATTTTCCTTTTAGCAGCAATTTCGTTTAATGTTAAACCATTCTTGAAATAATAATGTGTAGTCCAAATCGTCTTTCCTCTGTAAGGACTTCCTAACGGGTGCTCTCGCAAAATATCTACAATTAATGCTTTACGTCCTTGATTTTGTATTTTACTAAAGAAATTTTTATGTGCACTATCCTCGATAACGTTTAAAATATTAGCTTCTGTATCTACTGTTAAATCTGTCAGACCCTCTGTCATCATTGCATCATATTTCTTCCTTATAGATATTTCTTCTTCTCTTGAAATGACCTGAGATTCTACAATTTCTAGTTTCATATCAGAAAATTCTCTAGGAGAGTTTAAAACACCCTGTGTCTCTAGATCGATTTGCGACTTATCATCATCTCTATCAGGTTTATTTAAAAAATCTATCGATGAAGAGCTCTCTATCTTGACTTTCTTGCAAAGAGGTTCGAAATAATTTATATCTGACGTATTATTAGTGATATTTTTATGTGACACTTCATTTTCCATTACATCACCTGCCTCCAATAACCCGACTTGAGATTCTACAATTTCTAGTTTCATATCAGAAAATTCTCTAGGAGGAGAGTTTAAAACACCCTGTGTCTCTAGATCGATTTGCGACTTATCATCATCTCTATCAGTTTTATTTAAAAAATCTGTCGGTGAGGAGCTCTCTATCTTGACTTTCTTGCAAAGAGGGTCGAAATAATTTATATCTGACGTATTATTAGTGATATTTTGATGTGACACTTCATTTTCCATTACATCACATGCCTTCAATAACCCGTCATTACCATCATTAACAGCCTCTTGATCGTTCAAATCACTCGAAATAATAACTTTTTCCTTATAAAGAAAGTCTTCAAACTCTTCATAGGGTATTCTAAGCTGGTCTAAGTGAGCTCTTACTTTTAGGTAAGTACAAACAACTCTTATTTGTTCATAAGTTATTTCCTCAGAACAAGCATTTTTTATCGGCTCAAGTAAAGAACAATCGCCACCCAGAGTGTTTATAGCTTGTATTATAATAGTTCTTACTCTGGTATTTACTCCTATTTTTTCCATTTTTATTGGATAACCTAATTCCATTACTTTCGTCAAGTGATAAACAACCGAGCTATACTTTATTTTCCTTTTAGCAGCAATTTCGTTTAATGTTAAACCATTCTTGAAATAATAATCTGTAGTCCAAATCGTGTTTCCTCTGTAAGGACTTCCTAACGGGTGCTCTCGCAAAATATCTACAATTAATGCTTTATGTTTTTGATTTTGTCTTTTACTAAAGAAACTTTTATGTGCACTATCCTGGATAACCTTTAAAATATTAGCTTCTGTATCTACTGTTAAATCTATTACATCCTCTGTCTGCAAATTACCTAGTTTTTGTGGATCAAGTGGGCTTTGGTTTGAAGTTTCCACCAGGACAAAATCTGACGCAACTATATCAGACATAGAGTTGTCAGCTTCGGAGTGAGTCTTACAATTTTCTACTCTATCTTCTACTGTGAAATCTGTTAGACCCTCTGTCATCATTGCATCATATTTCTTTACTACAGATATTTCTTCTTCTCTTAAAATGACTCGGGATTCTACAATTTCTAGTTTCATATCAGAAAATTCTCTAGGAGGAGAGTTTAAAACACCCTGTGTCTCTAGATCGATTTGCGACTTATCATCTCTATCAGTTTTATTTAAAAAATCTGTCGGTGAAGAGTTCTCTATCTTGACGTTCTTGCAAAGAGGTTCGAAATAATTTATATCTGACGTATTATTAGTGTATTTATGTGACACTTCATTTTCCATTACATCACATGCCTCCAATAACCCGACTTGAGATTCTACAATTTCTAGTTTCATATCAGAAAATTCTCTAGGAGGAGAGTTTAAAACACCCTGTGTCTCTAGATCGATTTGCGACTTATCATCTCTATCAGTTTTATTTAAAAAATCTGTCGGTGAAGAGCTCTCTATCTTGACTTTCTTGCAAAGAGGTTCGAAATAATTTATTTCTGACGTATTATTAGTGATATTTTTATGTGATACTTCATTTTCCATTACATCACATGCCTCCAATAACCCGTCATTACCATCATTAACAGCCTCTTCATCGTTCAAATTAATAATAACTTTTTCCTTATAAATAAAGTCTTCAAACTCTTCATAGGGTATTCTAAGCTGTTCTAAGTGAGCTCTTACTTTTAGGTAAGTACAAACAACTCTTATTTGTTCATAAGTTATTTCCTCAGAACAAGCATTTTTTATCGGCTGAAGTAAAGAACAATCGCCACCCAGAGTGTTTATAGCTTGTATTATAATAGTTCTTACGCTGGTATTTACTCCTAATTTTTCCATTTTTATTGGATGACCTAATTCCATTACTCTGGCCAAGTGATAAACAACAGAGCTATACTTTATTTTCCTTTTAGCGGCAATTTCCTCCAATGGTAAACCCTTCTTGAAATAAGAATGTGTAGTCCAAATGGTGCGTTGTCTTTTTGGACTTCTTATCGGGTGCTCTCGCAAGATACTTATAATTAATGCTTTACGTCCTTGATTTTGTATTTTACTACAGAAACTTTTATGTGCGCTATCCTCGATAACGTTTAAAATATTAGCTTCTGTATCTACTGTTAAATCTATTACATCCTCTGTCTGTAAATTACCTAGTTCTTGTGGATCAAGCGGGCTTCGATTTGCAATTTCCACCAGGACAAAATCTGACGCAACTATATCAGACATAGAGTTGTCAGCTTCGAACTCAGTCTTACAATTTTCTACTGTATCCTCAGTGGCCTTTGACGAAATTGACTCACTAGCTTCCTCTTTTACTAAAATTTCCGAACCGTTATTTATATCAATTTTATCGTCCATTGAAACGTTAGTTTTATTTAAAACCTCACCTTCCATTGCATCACATAACGCTCGCAATAAGTAGTCATTTTCATCATTAATAGATTTGTTATCGTCCAAGTCTCCCAAAGCCACATTCTTTTCCTTATAAACAAAATCTTCGAACTCTTCATAGGGAATTTTAAGGTCTTCTAAGTGAGCCCTTACTCGTAGATACGCATTAACAACTCCTATTTGTTCACCAGTTATTTCAATGGGGCAGCGGTTCTTTACTAGCACCAGTAAAGAATGACGACCACCAAGATTGTTCATTACTTGCATTATAGTAGCTCTTACCTTTGGAGTTACTCCTAACTTTTCCATTTTTATTGGATACCCCAATTTTATTGCCATCAATAAATGTTCCACAACAGTCTGATATTCTATATTCATCTCATCGGCAATTGCCTCTAACGTCAAACCATTTTTAAAATATGAATATGCAGACAAAACTGCTGCTGTTGGTTTAGGACTCTCTATGGGGTGGTCACACAAAATATCTAAAATTGATGCTCGAGGTTTCCGAGTTAGCTTGTTACTATAAAAACTTTTATCCGTATTGTTTTTGATAACTCTTAAGAGAGCAGTTCCGAATTTATCTATTGTTGAATCTGGTAGACCCTTTATCTGCATTCTGTGAAGTTGGTGCATTCCAAGAGGTCTCTCCTTTGCAATTTCCATCAAGGCAAAATCTGAGGCAATCATAAATGGTATACAGTTGTTCTTTTTTGCCAGCTGAGCTATACATTTTTTTAACAATCTAAAGAGTTTCAAATTGTCCCCAGTACTTTCTGGAAACTTCGACACAGTATTTTCCGTTGGAGGGGTTGACGGCAAAGCTTTTGTTGTATTGGATGACCTCGACTCATCAGTCGATCTGGAGCCAGAACCGCGTTGGTTTGTCTTAAGAAGTTTCAACATTTCTAATGTTGGCTCTTCAATTAATTTTTCACCACAGGTAGCTTGTCGTAAAAATGCGTAACCTTTATTACTTATATTAAAATATTCTCTTCTTTTTGGTCTATATAAATATTTTTTGATTTTTAAAAAATTGGCAATAGCTTTCCACCAATCCTCAGATATTTCGCTTCCTGAACCATAACACGAATGACTTCTAAATTTTTTGCTGACTTTGCTGTTAACCTTGCCTTTTAAAAACAATATGTATACTGAAATTTCAAATTTCCCCTCCATTGCCTTAACGGCTGAAAGGAATTTAAAAGCGTCTTCAGTAAAATCATACATACCCTTATCATCTTGTCCTTCGTAAAGTTCACCATATGGCATATTTTTTAGGGAGCAGTTATCACAACATTCATATTTTTGTGGTAAGTTTAAATCTAAACTATCAGAAAAATACGATAGAATAAATTGCCTTCTGCATTTACTACTTTCCAAATATTCTTGTGTTCTATCCAGAAGCACAAATTTTTTGTCTCTATTGTCGCCGAGTTTTATTAATACAGACAGTCTATGAAAATCCTGATGGTTGTAAAAAACCACACATTTAGAAGGCAATCCATCTCTTCCGGCACGACCAACTTCTTGATAATAGTTTTCGATACATTTTGGAGCTCCATAATGAATCACACTTCTAATATCAGGCTTATCGATGCCCATACCGAATGCAATAGTCGCCACAATCACGGACACTTCGTCTTTAATAAAATTCTCATGTGCCCTTTTCCGAATAGGGAGTGGCATTCCTGCATGGTATGGCAGACTATTGATGCCGCTTAGTTTTAAAACATTACTAATTTTTTCAGTTTCTAGTCTTGAAATACAGTAAATAATTGTGGGCCCTTCAAATACCCATAAATTATTTTTCTGAATCATAAGCGATTTGAGGTCACCTATAAGACTACTACTTTTGGGTCTGACTGAAAAATGTAAATTGGGTCTATTGTAGCCTGTACAAATTATTTGGGGATCTTTTAAATTAAGCATAGCTACTATATCTTTTTTAACTACTTCCGTAGCAGTAGCAGTTACTGCTAAAATTGGTGTATCAGAAAAAGTGTGCTTTAATATTCCTAATTTAGAAAAAGAAGGTCGGAAATCGTGGCCCCAACTGCTTACACAGTGAGCTTCATCTACAGCAATAAGGACGATCTGTAATTTAGAATGCATATTTTTTAAAAGATCAAGACCATTGTTACCAGTACAAAATTCTGGTGTTAAATAAATTACTGTGTATTTATTTTCGAGTATTTCTTCATAAATATTCATATTTGTCTGAGCTGAACCGAGCAAACAGGCCGGTATATTTTTCATAGTTAAAGATAAAACTTGATCTTCCATCAGAGATATTAAAGGGGAAATAACTAATGTTGTGCCACCCGAGTATACAGCTGGAAATTGGTAGCATAGAGATTTTCCATAACCGGTTGACATAATAGCCAAGTTATCTTTTTTATCCATTAGTACAGACCTTATTATCTGCCACTGCAATGGTCTAAATTCCTTATGCCCGAACTTTTGAAATAGTACCTTTAGATGTTTAGAATCCGGCAGATCATTTTCTTCGCTATCTTTACGACTTTGAGAAAATGTATCATTCTGATCGGCATCCAATAAGTTTTTTTCCCACCGAGTGGCAAATTCGCAAAGCATTTCTTCATCTGAAGAATCCATGATTTAATTTGTTAATTCTAGTGGAGACTTGCAGATTTATGTGTTATCCTAAAATAGAATTAAAGTGTCAAAGCTTTAGGGTGTCACACGATTACTTTCGTTTCTATTACTACTTTTTAATGAAAGAAGATGCACTAATGGTAAATTTACAGACAAAAAACCTGCAACTGTTAAAATGATGACTCAGAAAAATATCTCATACAGAAGCGACAACTTCTGTACGAGTTATGAAAGAATCACAGCTGGGCAGTAGTTTACTACAAAAGTAGTTAACTACTTTTTCTGTAAAAGGAGTTTTATTCTTACTGCTTTTATTCTCCTAGTAGTTATACTCGAAATAGTAGTTAACGACTCAGTGCGAACTACTTAAGGTAACTTTTGTGTAATTTAACTACTGCCAAAAATCACGTTAGAACAAGTTCTCGGAAATTTTTCGTCTCCTATTTTCAGTCCAGTAAGCGACAAGCAAACCTAATATAGAATTTGCAGGTTTTGAAAATTTTCCAAAAATTAAAATTTTTTAATTTTTTTAAATACCTTCTATTCCTATTACCTAATATGATTTAGTTTTGTACCAAAAAGAAACGGTGATAATAATTTATGTTTAAAAAGTCAGTGGACAGTTAACTTTAAAATAAAGAGTAAATAATAAGTTTTTTATTTTCTTATGAATTTGTTTATTTGGTGTTATAGGTTCAAGTTATTGTTTTTAATCACTTTTGTAAGTACGGCTACGGCACTGCTATTGCCACAACGGTACATGTTAAGTCTGTTTTGTAGTTAAAAAAGTAGTTGAATATTAGTAGTCTAACTACTTTTTTGATAAAGTAGTTAGTAATTATACTCCACTACTTTTTTCAAGTAGTTTGCCCAGCTCTGTGGAAGATAAATTGTATATTGTTTATCTTGTTCTTCGTAATTGTATTTCTAGACGTAGCATTATCATTTACCTCACAGGTAACTTTGCCAGCACTAATTTGACTCTAAGGATGCTAAAATTGTCCAATGCCATTCTAGCGGTAGGCGGGCCCAAAATTACTTGCGTTACAATTTTAATGCTCTTCTTTCCAATAAGTAAAAATATAAAAAAGTCATCCAGACTAAAATTTAAACAAACCAAAACGATCAACCTTTAAGTAAAACTAGTTACCCAATCTAAAAATTCCTTGGTATTTCACTAGTGCCTAATTACGATAAAAACTAACTCAATAAAACCAAACAGGCGCTAACCTGCACGAATTGGACTTTTAGTGTCAATTTGATAATATATTTAAAATAACTTAAAAAGTAATAAAATCTTATGTAAAAAATACTTTTTAAAACAAGCTTTTATTATTTAGATGTATCAAAACGAAAAAAATAAGTAAGTATAGTTTTTTCATTGTGGCAATGCTATAAGTGGACGTAGTTCGCGTGAGTGGATCCAAATAAAAGTAGTATCAAAGTTATCACTGAAACAGATATATTATGTTAAATTTATTGCCTTAAAAGCTTGTCGCGCGCGAAAAGTTCATACAGGCATTAATTTTGTTTTTCAGAAATTGTAAGTATGTTTTTTATATTCACGCGACAAACTTTCAAGACAATAAATTTAATATAATAATGTATTTGTTTCAGTGATAACTTTGATACCACTATTATTGGGATCCACCCATGCGAACTACGTCCACTTTTAAATAACATTCAGGATTGCCAAAATGAAAAAACTATACTTATTTTTTTCGTTTTAGTACATCTAAATAATAAAAGTCTGTTTTTAAAATATATTTTTACATAAGATTTTATTTTTTTAATTTTTAGTTACGTCTTAACCTATGCATTTCTGATAATTTACCACCATACAAATTAGTTTAAATGCGAGAATTTTCTTTAAGTGGTAATGTTCTGTTAGTAATCGAATATATTCTTAACAAACGTATTTTCTGGGTAATTTATGTAATATTTTATACGCATCTTATTCCTGTAATATTTTAAATTAGTAAACAAAAATCACTGTTTGTTTTATTTATGGATCCAGCTTAGAAAACGTTTTTTTTTAAAAAATTGTTTGACACCAATCTGGAAAAATTTTTAGAAAAAAAAAACTCTATAATAACTGCCCTAGAGATTGGTTTAATTTTTTTTTCAACGCAATTTAATGTGCAGCAGAAACAAGATTTTTATTTATTTTTGGGGCTTAACTGCAATAAAACCCAAGCGAATAGCGAAGCAAAAATATTGTAAAATTCAGGTTAGGACACCAAGCGTTCTATAGATTGATTCCGCGTACACAAAACAAATAATGTTGCGAGAAACAAACATAATACCACGAAACATGTTCGGTGAAAATACGTTTAAACCTGTAAAAAAAAGTTTTTTCACCATAAAATTTAAACGTTAGGTCCATTACGGTCCTGATTTTTTTATTGTGCTAACTTTATTAGAAAATTAAAAATCACTAGTATTTAGGGTTACTGGGAATGCCAACACAAAAGTGTTACATTAGATAGAGTTTACCAATATGCCATTATTTTTCGTGATAATAAAGTTTTAGTAATTTATTTCCACCATTGCATGGTGACGAAGTTTAGAGTGAGAGTGGCAACGTCGCTTCCTTACCAGAACACGTGCTGTTTTGTGTGTAACGTTCCAGGCGTAATGTTTTGTGTGTAACGTTCCAGGCAGGTCGGAATATTCGTATGTGTTGCAATTTTAAGTGATTTTGGCTTTTCCTGAAAGGACTTTATTCATAAAATTTGAGAAATGATGCGTCAGTGCCAAGTGTATGGAAAAATGGGTTCTTTTCACAGATGCAGTGCAGGCATACCATCGTAAATCCGATCTGTGCGTTGCATCCGTTACCGATCAGGCCTGAATTATTTTTTTCAGTGCACCTCTGATTGATGCACTGCTCATATTCTTTTAGTGTAGAATTCAGTTTACGATAAAACTTAGCGTTTCGACATTTGACACAGATGACATCACCAGCTGATATTGGTTCCTTCGAAAAGTCCCTAGACAGGTCGCCTAGTTTTATTTTCGCTTGATTTTGGTGTTTTGTGTTTGCGATGTTGGTGTATGTGGGTGTTTTTGTATAGTGTGCGTTTTAAACACTTCACTTTTGGACTTATTTTCTTGGCGTTTATTATACGATGAGCACAACTCCGGTCCTGTCTAGCCAACCTCTAAACGTAAAATAGACCAAATTTCAACATGGTGCCATAAATGGCAAATGTCTTGGCCACCATATTGCGCGATCTAAGAAAAAGTTTACTATCAGTAAAAGGTGCTCAAGATCACGAAAATACCGTGCCGTTGACATCGAAAAAACCGACAAGACTGTCACTTCTGCAAGAGTTATTTTTCTGGGATGATGAAGTAACGGCCAAATTTGGAAGTCATCGGGATGATCGGGAGAAATGTCGTTACTCTACTTAGAAAAACCCAAATAACGGTTTTGATCAATGAAAGAAAGTTCTGTAATGTTAGACAAGCTTTTGGGATGGGTATATTTATTGCCACTTATCGAGACTATCTAATAAGCCCAAACGACACTAGTATGATAGCTTTCCATAGTGAATTTATATGCAACTGTCTTATAAAACGTACGTATAACAATCACGTTTACAAAAATAATTAACAGAAACCTGTTTTTTACAGTATCGCCTTCCTTTAGACAAAATGAAATGGAGTGAAATGGACTAAATAATAGATAGAGCTATACCGATTCTAGCACAAAATGACCCATTTTTACATGTAATTCCCCATTAAAAATGTTAAGGTTAGATCTGCATTTTTTGGTGCCATTTTAGGGCGAGGTCACTTTCCCTAGGCGGCATCCGCAGCGACAGCAGACCTCGGGAAGACTCGGCGGCGGTCGGAAAGTTAACTTCAATCACTCAGATGCCTATTAATGTCCACACGAGGATAGGACATCTCAGGATACTTAACAAACCCGACCGCCGCCAAAAATGCAGATCGAACCTTAAAATTTCTTATGGCAAATTACATGTAAAAATGAATCATTGTGCTAGAATCGGTGTAGCTCTATCTACTAGTGCTAGAATCGGCGTAGCTCTATCTACTACTAGTATAAATTAAAAATTCATAAACTCATTAAACGGTTTTTAATGTTATATCAAAGCTATATAAATTTTAACTACACACTAGAAAACAAAATATATTTCAGATAAAGCTAAATAATTTACATATGAAAAAATATAAAAATATGGAATGGCGACTCATCTTTGTATTATGACTGATACTTATAATTTTCGTTTTTTGGATAACCATTGAGGAAGTTTTTTTTTTGTTTGCGATAAGGTTTAGATATCTTTATGTTTTTGCACTTCATTTTGAGATCCCTCTTCTCTTGATAAAATGGCTTGAGATTCTAGAACTTCTAGTTTAATATCAGAAAAATCTCTAGGAGGAGAGTTTAAAACACTGTATGCCTCTAGATCGACTTACGACTTACCATCTGTATCATCTTTATTTAAAACATCTGTTGAAGAGCCCTCTATCTTGACTTTCTTGCAAAAAGGTTCGAAATAATTTATATCTGACGTATTATTACTGGTATTTTTATGTGACACTTCATTTTCCATTACATCACATAATGCCACCAATAATCCGTCATTACCATCATTCATAGCCTCTTCATCGTTCAAATCACCTGAAATCATGTCCTTATCCTTATAAATAAAGTCTTCAAACTCTTCATAGGGTATTTTAAGCTGTTCTAAGTGAGCCCTTACTTTTAGGTAAGTACAAACAACTTTTATTTGTGCATAAGTTATTTCTTCGGGACAAGTAATTTTTTCAGGCGTAAGTGAAGAACAATCGCCACCCAGAGTGTTTATTGCTTGTATTATAATAGTTCTTACCTTTGAATTTACTCCTAATTTTTCCATTTTTATTGGATACCCGAACTGCATTACCACAGTTAAATGTTCCACAACATTGCCGTATTTTATATATCTTATTGCGGCAATTTCTTCCAACGTTAAACCATGTATGAAATAAGTATGTGTGGTCCAAACTGTTTCTCCAGCTTTGGTATTTTCTATCGGGTGGTCCTTCAAGATATCTAGAATTGATCTTTTAGGTATTGCAGTTTGATTTTTACCATAAACACTTTTATCTGTATTGGCCTCGACAACCTTTAAAAAATTAGCTCCGAATTTATCTATTATTGCATCTGTCAGACCCTCTATCTGCATATGACGTAGTTGTTGCAGTTCTAGGGGTCTGTGCTTTGCAATTTCCATCAGGACAAGGTCTGACGCAATCATATAAGGCATGCAGCTGTTGTCAGCAGCTAGCTGAGTCCTACTGCTTTTTAATAATCTAAAGAGTTTTAATCTGTCTTTAATATCTTCTACTGAATCTGACTTACCGGCTTCTTTCCCAGTAGTTTTTATACCTTCATTTTTTGTTTTAGAGATTGAAGCCGACGATTTTGTTATGTTTGAAGAGCTGGAGCCAGCAGCTGACACCCAACCAGTTGGGTGTTGTTTTTTCTTAAAAAGTTTTAAAATTTCTGATGTTGGCTGTTCAAGTAACTTTTTACCACGGGAAGCTTGTTGCAAGAAGGTGTGGCCTTCCTCACTAACACCGACGACACAACACGAGAACATTGATCCCTTTTGAAGCTTATATACCTCTAGATAATTTTTGGATTGTAAAAAATTGGCAATAGCTTTCCACCAATCGTCGGATTTTTGACTTCCCGAACCATAGTAGGAATGCTCCTTCAACCTGTCGTATATTCTACGGCTGTGGGACCCCTTTAAAAACAATATGTACATTCCGATTCCGAATTTCCCATCCATTGCATCAACTGCTGTAAGAAATTTAACAGCATCTTGAGTAAAATCATACATGCCCTTATCATCTAGTCCTTCGTAAAGTTGAGCATCGGGTATAGTATTTTCCTGGAAGCAGTTGTCACAACATTCTTTTTGTTGTGGTAAGTTTAAATCTAAACTACTAGAAAAGTAAGATAGAATAAACCGCCTTCTGCAATTTCTACTTTGTAAATATTCTTTTACTGTATTTAAAAGCTGCATGTTTTTAGCTTTATTGCAACCCTGTTCAATTAAATATAATTGTATATTAAAATCATTATCGCTATAAAAAATGACACATTTAGAAGGCAATCCATCTCTTCCAGCACGTCCAACTTCTTGATAATAGTTTTCAATACACTGTGAAGCTCCATAATGAATAACATTTCTAATATCAGGCTTATCTATGCCCATGCCGAAAGCAATAGTCGCCACTATTACAGACACTTTGTCTTTAACAAAATTTTCATGTGTCTCTTTCCGAGTCTTGAGTGGCATTCCCGCATGGTATGGCAGACTATTGATGTCAAATGTTTTCAAAAGATTACTAATTTCTTCAGTGTCCTTTCTTCTAATACAGTATATAATTGTGGGTCCTTCAAACACCCATTGGCCTTGTGCACAAATCATAAGCGATTTTAGGTCATTTAAAATATTACCGCTTTTAAGTTTGACTGAAAAATGTAAGTTGGGTCTATTGTAGCCTGTACAAATTATTTGGGGATCTTTTAAATTAAGCAATTTTGCTATATCTTTTTTAACTTCTTCTGTAGCAGTAGCGGTTACTGCTAAAATTGGCATATTAGGAAAACTCTGTTTTAATATACCTAATTTTCTATAAGACAATCGAAAATCATGACCCCAGGTGCTTACACAATGAGCTTCATCTACAGCAATCAGGACGATCTGCAATTTGGAACGCATATTTTCTAAAAGAACAATACCACTATCACCAGTACAAAACTCTGGTGTTAAATAAATTATTTTATATTTATTTTCGAATATTTCATCAATAGCATTTTTATTTGTCTGGGCTGATCCAAGCAAACAGGCTGGTATATTTTTCACAGTTAGAGATAAAACTTGATCCTCCATAAGAGAAATTAAAGGGGAAATAACTATTGTTATGCCCCCAGAGTAAACAGCTGGAAACTGGTAACACAGAGATTTTCCATAACCTGTTGCCATAATAGCACAGTTATCTTTCTTATCGATTAGTACAGATTTTATTATCTTCCACTGCAATGGTCTAAATTTCTTATGTCCAAACTTTTGAAATAATACTTTTAGATGATTAGAATCTGGTAGATCGTTTACATCACTATCTATACAAGTTTGAGAGAATATATCATTTTGATCAGTATCTAATAACTTTTTTTCCCATTGAGTCGCAACATCGCAGAGCAATTCTTCATCTGAAGAATCCATGATTTGACTTCTTAATAATAGTGGAGACTCGCAGATTTATGTGTTATCCTAAAATAGAATTAAAGTGTCAAAGCTTTAGGGTGACACACGATTACTTTCGTTTCTATTAGTACTTTTTAATGAAAGAAGATGCACTAATGGTAAATTTACAGACAAAAAACCTGCAACTGTTAGAATGATGACCCATAAAAATAATCATACAGAAGCGACAACTTCTGTACGAGTTATGATAGAATCAGAGCTGGGCAGTAGTTTTCTACAAAAGTAGTTAACTACTTTTTCTGTAAAAGTAGTTTTATTCTTACTGCTTATATTCTCCTAGTAGTTATAGGTACTCGAAAAAGTAGTTAACGACTTAGCGCTAACTACTTGAGGTATTTTAACTACTTTTGTGTAATTTAACTACTTTTAAAATTATTTAATCCCTACATTACGTCATTACATTACGTGTACGTCGACGCGTACCTACCACAAAATCTCGTTAGAACAAGTTCTCGGAAATTTTTCATCTGACGTTTTCAGCCCAGTAAGCGATAAGCAAACCTAATATAGAACTTGCAGGTTTTGAAAGTTTTCCAAAAATCAAAATTTTTTATTTTTTTTTAAATACCTCCTATTCCTATTACCTAATATGTTTTAGTTATGTACCAAAAAGGAACTGTGTTAATAATTTATGTTTAAATTTAAGCCAGTGGGCAGTTAACTTTAAAATAAAGTGTAAATAATAAAAAAAAAATTGATTTTATTATGATTTTTTCTATTTGATGTTTATTTTATTCGCAATAGTACTTACAGAATTTACAAAAAAAAACTCCAAATAGCACCCTAATGCTAAACATTTTAAAAAGTTAATTCTCAACCTTACGCATAAAAGAAGCAAAACTATCATTAAACATATCAAGATTTTCATAACGATCATCGTAGTTCTAATGTTATAGGTTCAAGTCCTTTTTTAATCATTTTTGTAAGTACGGCTATGGCACTGATTTTCTGAGCCACAACGGTACATGTTTAGTCTGGTTTGTAGTAAAAAAAAGTAGTTGAATATTAGTAGTCTAACTACTTTTTTGATAAAGTAGTTAGTAGTTATACTCCACTACTTTTTTCAAGTAGTTTGCCCGGCTCTGTGAAAGATAAATTGTATGTTGTTTATCTTGTTCTTCGTAATTGTATTTCTAGACGTAGCATTATCATTTACCTCACTGGTAACTTTGCCAGCACTTAGATAATTTGACCCTAAGGATGCTAAAATTGGCCAATCCGATTCTAGCGGTAGGCGGGCCCAAAATGGATTGAGTTACAATTTTCCAATTTCCAATAAGTAAAAAAAAAATAAAAAAGGCATCCAGACTAAAACTTAAACAAACCAAAACGATCAACCTTTAAGTAAAACTAGTTACCCAATCTAAAAATTCCTTGGTATTTCACTAGTGCCTAATTACGGTAAAAACTAACTCAACAAACCAAACAGGCGCTAACCTGCATGAATTGGACTTTTAGTGTCAATTTGATAAATATATAAAATAACTTAAAAAGTAATAAAATCTTATGTAAAAAGTACTTTTTAAAAACAAGCTTTTATTTAGATGTACTAAAACGAAAAAAATAAGTATAGTTTTCTCATTGTGGCAATGCTGAGTGCTATTTATAAGTGGACGTAGTTCGCGTGGGTGGATCCAAATAAAAGTAGTATCAAAGTTATCACCGAAACAGATATATTGTGTTAAATTTATTGCCTTAAAAGCTTGTCGCGCACGAAAAGTTCATACAGGTATTAATTTTGTTTTTCAGAAATTGTAAGTAGGTACCTAAGTATGTTTTTTTTATTCACGCGACAAACTTTTAAGACAATACATTTAACATAATAAGATATTATATTTGCTTCAGTGATAACTTTGATACCACTATTATTGGGATCCACCCACGCGAACTACGTCCACTTTTAAATAGCATTCAGGACAGTGGCGGCTCGTGGCCGAAAATATAGAGGAAGAGCCAAATATCAAAATAAAAATTAAAAAAAAACTTACGTATATTTTATATATTAAATCGATCCTTCTATTCTTTAACCTTGCGTACTTGTCAATAATATCGTCATAGAACGGCACTTTCATTTTAAGTTCTTCTAATAGTTCTTTTTGAATGGATATATTTGCCAAAGATGAGAGTCTGTCCTGGGCAATTGCATGTATTTCTAGAATAAGTTTTTATTCTTTTCAAGCAAGAAAAACTTCTTTCTACAGAGACACTTGTGGATGGAATTGTTAATATGAGGGAAAACAGTTTATAAGCTTCTAAGAAAATGTCCTTATTTTCATTTAGTTTTTTTAATAGTTCTTGTAAAGATACATTTCGCAAGCCTTCATCCGAGTACAAAAGATCAAGTTCGTTTTTAAGCCGCGCACTTTTAGTAAATAAGGTAGCATAAAATTTTTGTAAATTTTCGAGAGCATCGGAGGGGAAACTAGAACTATATTGTTCAAATTTTGCCGAGTCACCAAGACAAACGAACTTTAGTTTTTCACAGTCCTGAAATCTAGTGCCCATTTCAGTCAAAATATGGTCCAATATTTCATAAAACAGAACTCTGTATCTTGCACAAATATCATCCTGATTTAAACTAGAATATTGACGCTTGAACATATTAATCTGGGTTATATTATTGGCCTTCTCAAAAATTTAATTAAAAACATTTTCATTTCGTTTGTTTCTTAGAATCTCGGAAGTGCTGTTAATCTGGGATAAACAATAATTAATATCTAGAGATTTTTTTTGCAAAATGTCAAATAAAATATTCGTAGCACCAAAAATGTCATTGAATACTAATGCCAAGAAAGTAAATTCAAAGTCATTCATGTTACCCAAAAATCCAGTGGCAAGCTGTATTGATTTTTGATCGGACTCCTCAGACTGAATGATAAATTCAAAGACTTCTTTTAATTTATCCCAGCCTTGTACAATTACATCAAGTAATTTAGAGTTTGACGACCATCGGGTTTCTGTTACTGTCGGGATTCGTCGAGCAGAATTTAGTGTAAGGGCATAGGATCGCTTAGCCGAGTGATGAAAAAAAGAAGGTATACCACCAAGATTTGCAAAAAAAATTCGGCATTTAGAAATTTTCTTAAAACTTTGTTGTAAGACAAGATTAAGGCGGTGCGCCAAACAATGTACAAATACAGCTTGTGGAGCTTTTTCTTTGAATTTCATGTGAAGTCCGTTTAAGTGTCCAGACATGACACTGGCCCCGTCGTAACACTGACCTACTAATTTATTTTTATAATCAAATGGATCCAGAATTTTATATATCATATTATATAAACTTTCTGATGTTCTGTCGGCACTAACATCATGAAATCCTAAAAATCGTTCGACCAATGTTCCTTCTGAGTTTACAAATCTCACTATTACAGAACACTGGAAAGTTTGAGTCAAGTCAGTAGTGTCATCAACTTGAAGTGAAAAAAATATGGCATCATTAATTTCATTTTTGACCGCTTCATTTAAACAATCGGAAATGCAGGCTATCAGCTCATTTTGGTTAGATTTCGCATCGCCTTTAAAAATATTTTTAATTTTTTCATACTGATTTTGAATTTCTGACGTACTTGTCGATATTAGCAAGTGCAACAATTCTTTAAAATTTCCTCGATTTACTGAGTCTGTAGTTTCGTCATGCCCGCGAAATGCTAATTCTTGCTTGCCGAGAAAGAAAACGGTATTAACCACCCTTTCCATAATCAACCTATTTAGTCGAATATTTTCATTAAATTGTTTCTTAGACAGTCTGGCGTTTTCTTTTAAGGAGTCTGCTATAGTGTTCGTATTTTTTTCAAAATTTCTCAACATTAATTCGCATTTTAAATGTTCGCCGGAATCTGCATGCCTGTGGAAAGATCTTGTTACATATTAACAAATCGGCGAATCCATCTTTATTCCAAGCAGAATATTTGTGGCAAAACAATAAACAGGGCCAGCAAAACATTTTCTGCAAATACCCACTGCTACATAGCCACTCATGATACAAATAAATAGAAGATATGATATCTGACGTCACCTGGAGACTTTTGAGAAAAATGACAGAAAAAACAAATGAACAAAAATTCATCTCATTGGTCAAATTAAATGGGCAGCTTACACAAGGAAAAAATATACACATGGCAGTCCAGATGTTTTCACGTTGAAGTTCGTTTAGTTTAACTTGTCTACTTACGCATGTATATGCGTGTATATTTTTTATTCTTGAGAAATTTCCTGGTTTTGCTGCATTTCCTAGAACACCTTTATATCATAAGATCACTGTAAAATCAAATAAAACCCTGCAATATTGTTAAAAAACGTCAGTAGGAGCGACTGGTGCTCATCGGTATTACATTTGACATTAAACGATCGAGCTACGTGAGTTCCTAACATAGAATCGATTATAGAGTTATTCGGGTTATATCGTCGTCTTTTGTTAACTTAATGTATCAAATAAAGAGATGTTGCCATTTGGAGGATGAACTGTAACTACGTTCCCCGGCTGGGGACCTCTTGCAAGGTTGCCAAATTTTTGGAATAAAATGTGCAATTACCTAATAATAATTATTTGTTTTAAACTAATTCAGAAATTAAATTAATAAATAAAATTATAAAGCACTACGATTTCAATCCACGTTAACAAATTCTAATACAACCATAAATTGGTCTGGTATCTGAGACAACCTGGCGACATTGGATCTGACATACCATAACATAACCTCTAAAAATTCTATGTTGCTAAAATGTCACAGACTCGTATTTTTTGTGTATTTTTGCCTTGTTTGTGCCCATTTTGTATTCCCAATGGCTAAGTGGAATGGAATCGACGATATCCCAGGAACCTCCACCGAAAGGGCCTTATCCCCACCAAGAAAACGACAAAAAAACTTAAATGTGAAGGCCAAAGGAAATGCTAATAAATATTTATAAAGCTTCATTACAAAAGAAATAAAGTTTCATTACAAAAGAACTCTACCTTTTCCAGGACCCAGAGTTTGCAGCTGAATGTGAATGTGTTGAGTATGTATAGTTGCTCATCCAAAAGGTAAGTACCAAAAAAGACTATTTCAGAATGCTCACAAATTATTTCCAGTATGAAGGAAAACTGTAAGTAAAAACGGAATTTTCCCGACAGCTTCCTGCCTTCTTTATTTATAAGGCAAGCAGCTAAAATCAAATGCGACCGTAGGTATACATAGTACTTAAAAAAATAAACTGTCAGAAACTTTCAAGTATTTTTTATATAATTTTTATGGTAGCATTAAACCTTTTCTTCTTTGTAAGCATTCACATTATCTTATAATGGTACCTACCTATTTATAAGTATCTTAGTCACGATACACTTACAACGGTATGCTACGTTTGATGTCACTTCGAGTGAGAATCTTAAATTAACAAGGCACTTACCTAATCAAATGAAATATGACAATAATATTTTAATAAGCGTCAACCCCAGTTCGGTCTGATCAATCTTGGAACATTGGTTGGTTTAACAACGAACTTAGAAATCAGAGGGACACAATAGCTTTGTTAAATGAATATTGTGAGAGGAATACTCATACTCATACTCATACTCATACTCAATTTATTCATGTTATCATTTTTACAATGTTACACACGTCAAAAAGTAGTAAATATCAAATTTAAAAAATAAAAAATTTGTTAATATTAAATAATAAAATCTAAACACTAACGAGTATACAGGATACCAAGTTCAAAATTTACGACATTAAGAGACTCTACAAAACAAATTAAAATTAATTACGAGGCAAAGCCACTAATAAAATTACAATAAATTAAAATTCGATCTAAAATATTCATCTGTACTGTAAAATGCATTCTTTATTAAATATTGCTTAAGCTTTTTTTTGAATAAGATCTTTGGCAATGCTTTCACTTCAAGGGGCAAAGCATTAAACAATTTAATGGCCCAGTAACCTGGGCCATTCTGGCACCTCCTTAGTCTCCAGTATGCAGGAATCAAGTTATGTCTGCATCGAGTATTATATTCGTGAACATCCGCATGAGCTGGGAACAGACTCATATTTTCCCTAACATACAACAGACACTCCAGAACATACAAAGACGGTACAGTCAGCAAGCCCAGATTCACAAATATATGTCGACAGTCATCCCTATAGCCGAGACCACCCAATATTCTAACTGCCCTTCTCTGTAACCCAAAAACCCTGCGTACCTCCGCCGAGTGCCCCCACACAAGCATTGCATATTTGATATGGGAATGAAAGATTGCGAAATATGCTGTTCTCAGCACATCGCTAGACACACACTGAGATATGCAACGCAGGACATAAAGGGATCTATTTAGTTTTTTGGACAGAACATCAATATGCCCACCCCATTGAAGTTTCGGGTCAAGCATTACCCCCAGGAAGTTCACCCCTGCCTTGTTCGGAACACTCAGTTCCCTTAAAGTAAAAATTACCCTGCTTGTCTTCTCTACATTCAAAAGTAATCTGTTTGAGCAAAACCAGCTTTCAGCCCTCTCCTGAGCCACCACAGAACCCCAGACCGAAGCCTCCAAGGTATCGGCAGCAAATGACACTGTGGTATCATCAGCAAAAAGCGTATACTTTTCTCCATTTACAGTACTAGGCAGATCATTGATATAAATTAAAAAGAGGATAGGCCCCAGAACTGAGCCCTGAGGCACTCCAATGTCGATCCTGCTTCCCGCCGATGCCACCCCAGCAACACTCACCACCTGACACCTCGATTGAAGGTATGATTTGATAAGTTGGACACTACCTTCAGAAAAATTGTAGTGCTTAAGTTTTCTAGTAAGGATATCATGGTCAACACAGTCAAATGCCTTACTCAGATCGCAAAATAAGACTGAGTCATACTGCTTCCCATTAAAGGCATCCACTATAGAAGAGACAAGGTCCAAAATACCAAGAACAGTGCTCCTATTCCTCCTAAAACCCCACTGGCATTCTGTAAAAAGACCATTTGTCTCAAAGTGATCGACCATTTGCACAGCGATACACTTCTCCAATACTTTAGAGAAGACGGGTAAAAGTGAGATTGGCCTATAATTGCCAGGAATCTTAGGGTCTCCCTTTTTAAAGATGGGCTTAACAATAGCCGTCTTTAGACAGTTGGGGAATACATTTTGGGTTAGGCATAAATTAATAAGTTTAGTTAGAGGGATTAATATGCAATTTTTGGCTGTTTTAATCAGCTTAACATTCAATCCAAATAGGTCACGACTAGTTTTATTTTTCATATGGTTAATGATATCTCTAACTTCATTAAAGCCCACCTCCCTAAATGTAAAGGGGTTACCAGGAATCTGATAGGGTGGGAGATTACTAATGGGATCCACATCGCTGGGAGGGATGCTTTGTATTACTGAGTGGGCGATTCTAGAGAAATAATTATTGAATTCATTCGGAGTTATAACATTATTATCAGTTTTATTTTTATTTTTGTCCCTATGTCTATTAATTATTTGCCACATTGTTCTTGCTGGATTTGAGGATTCTTGAATTAAACGATCATTAAAAGCAATTTTTGCTTGCTTTATTGAGTTATTGTAGATTTTTTTATATCTGCTAAATTCCTCTTTTATACCATCAAGATTATATTGTTTTTTTAACTCACCTAAAAATTGAAGATGATCCCGCATAGCCCTCAGATCATTATTGAACCAGCCAATCTGCTGCAACTGATCAGATCTTACCACATAAGTCTTTTCAGGAAAAGCATGCAGGTATGCCTGTTCCAGTATTTTATTAAAGATATCAAAGGTTTGATTTACATCTATATCATTTCTCACAAATTCCCATGCTGTTTCCTGTAATATATTGTGGAAGTCAAACAAACCCCTTTGCGTGATTGGTCTGCATACCTTTTTAGACTCTGTATAGCCTTCAATCACTCTCTCCACTCTACATTCTACACTTTGACCTACATGATCAGAAACACACACATCCTCTAGACACACCGACTCCACATCCACATCCGAGCTCACAAAGACATTGTCCAAACAGCTTTGCAGCCTTGTAGGCTGGAAAACTGTCTGTTCAAGGCCAAAACTCTCCGTCATGTCACAAAATGCAACAGTCTCAACTGCAGTTGTATTAAAGTGTATATTAAAGTCACCTGCAAGAATGATGTTTGCACCCGCAGTAAAGTTATACAGAATGCTCTCAACTGAAGACAAGAAGGTGTCAAAGTGGCCCGAGGGTGGGCGGTATATAGTTAAAACATACAGATTAAAATATTTTATATAGACATAACAATACTCTACACACTTTTCTACATAGTAAGAGTCCACTGCTGTGGGAACCATTACATCTATATCATCCCCAACATATATGATCGTATATAGAACGCAGTATGCTCAAACAGAACTAAAAAGATTAAAGACAAATTACAAAAAAGCACTTAAATTAGCAAAAATACAGTACAATAATAATCTGATTAATACAGCTCCAAACCCTGTTAAAACAATGTGGAAGTTAATTAACCAATCTAGAAAGAGGGGTGGCAGAGTGGGGAACACGGCAGTTTCTCTGTCACCTCAGGTTTTTAATGACTACTTTGCTACAGTGGCCAAGAACCTGATTGGCGGTATGGGGATGGCTGATATCGATCCTCTTCACAATGTTACTGACTATACAACATCATGTCCAATTTTCCAATTTAATGAAGTTTCATATATTGAGGTTCGGGATATTATTAGCAAGTTAAAGAATAAAAATAGCTCAGAGATCTACGGAGTCAATATGAAGGTAGTAAAAAGTATAAAAAACCTAATATACATTCCAGTAGCAAAGCTAGTAAATCTGTGTTTTAAAAATAGTATATTTCCTTCAAAATTGAAAAAAGCAAAAGTTGTTCCAATCTTTAAAAATGGGGACAGCACTCTGGTTTCAAATTACAGACCAATATCCCTGTTGCCTGTTTTCTCGAAAGTCTTTGAGAAGTGTATGGCAAACAGGATGACTTCTTTCTTTGAGGATAATAATCTTTTTACGCCGGACCAGTTTGGTTTTAGAAGGGGTAAGAATACCTCTCTTGGAATTCTTAGCCTGATCTCTGATGTGATGGATTCATTTGAGAAGCAAGAGTATAATGCAACTGCTCTCTGCGACTTGAGCAAAGCCTTTGATTGTGTCACCCACAGTATTCTCTTATCTAAGCTTAAGTGCTACAATTTTCACCCAGATAGTGTACAACTAATAAAGTCATACTTGGAAAACAGAACCCAAATAGTTATGGTGGGAGGGGTGTCGTCGGGGGAGAGGGTGATGGATGTCGGTGTCCCGCAAGGGTCAATTTTAGGACCACTTCTATTTCTCATATACATTAATGATTTACCATTGGTGGACCCGGCAGCTACGTTCACTCTCTTCGCTGATGATACGTCTTTGTCCTGTAGTGGGACCTCATATGATACTGTCACTGAGAGGCTGGGGGTGTCACAGTCACAGGCGGAAAGTTGGTTCAAGGCCAACAGGCTATTACTAAATAAAGATAAAACGCACACAATGTATTTCTCCCTGAGAGACTTATCTAGCAAGCCTGAGAGCCTTGCCAGTGTAAAATTTTTGGGAATTCAGGTCGATAGGGGGCTTAAATTTGATGCCCACGTAGATTATGTATGCCAGAGACTTAGAAAGAGTGTCTTTGCTCTGAGGGGGCTACAGAACTCTGTTTCCCCTGGGGTGCTGAGGACTGCATATTTTGCTCTCGTGCACTCAATACTTTCGTATGCAGTCTTAGTATGGGGACATTCAACACATACTCGCAGAGTCTTTGCACTTCAGAGAAGAGCCATCAGGATTGTGGCTGGCCTTTCATATAGAGAGGACTGCAGGGATGCCTTCCGCTCTCTTCGGATTCTTACCCTCCCGTCTGTCTATATCCTTGAAAATCTGCTGTACATTAAGACCTATGAGGATAAATACACGTCACGTAGTGTCATACATAACCATGACACCAGAAATAGGGATAACTTAGAGGTGGCATATCGGAGGCTGAGGAGATGTCAGGGTGGACCTGATTTCCTGGGGGTTAAGTTCTACAACAAAATACCGATTGCAATAAGATTGCTCCCAATAAAAATTTTTAAAGATCGAGTGAGGAGGTTCCTGGAGGGGGAAACCTTTTATACAGTAGATGACTTCCTAAAGTGTGACACATCACAACTTGGGTTGTGATCTGTCATTTTTAATTTTTGATATGTTTTTAATATTCTTAATTTTTAATGTACTATTTTAATATGTTGTTTGTTCAATATATGTAAGGAGAGTTTGTTTTGTAATTTCTTTAATCAAACATATTTTGTAGTGAGGATTTTTATTCTATTTTTTGTATATTGACTTGTGTAAATGCTTATTGTGTAATTGGCACCAATAAACTATTATTATTATTATTATTATTATTAACCCAACAAACTACCCGACAATAAGCTGTCCTGTACTAATATTTTAATAAATGTCAACTCAACACACTACCCGACAATAAACTGACCTGTACTTATGTACAAGGAGTGCAGGCGTCTAATCAATTTAGGATTCCCCTCGAAGTGACGTCATAGCGTAAGCATACTGTTGTAAGTGTATCGTGATCTTAGTAATAATAATAGGTATCAAAGCAATTTCAAAATATTCCTGTGGTCTGTAAATGGTTTATTTATGCGTTGTTTCCATGTGAAAAACCCCAAGTTAGGCCCTGTTATATTAGAAGTATTGAGATAAAAGTTGACATAATATTATATAAATTTCAGAGTCTTAAGGTTATTTTAATTTGCCAAATAGGCTAAAAAATGCATTTAAAATTGTGTCCATAAAGTTTTTAATGTCAGAAAATTATTATCAATCAACCTTTAGGTAGGTACTTGGTATGAAAAGGTAAAAAACAATACTACAAGGGATGTGAAAATTTTTAACAAGTTTTTCAAAAAGTAAAAGCATTTTTTAGCTATTTTTGAAGCTTTTTTGACATAATATTGGCAAATTAACACTATCTTACTCTCCCAATCAAACTCTGAAAAATGTCAAAGTTTAACCCTATCCTATATAATAATATGTCAATAGAACCCAACATGGGCTTAAAATGTAAAACAATGTTTAACATGTAAAACACTGTGGAGTGCTTTAAAAAAATGTAGGTACTGCATTGATAAGATAGATTCTTTGTTCGATAAGGCTTTTAATTAAACCCAAGTAGCTTTTGGCAATAGGCGTGCATATACATATGTAAGTAACTGCACGTATTGGTTTTCCCAAATTAACATTTTGAAAGATTTTACAATCATTTTCTTAGTAGGTATATTTTAATGTATACGTAATAGATATTTTATCCAGTATTTTGTTTGCATTTTTTGTCTGTTATACTATACAGTAATGTCTGGGTTATCTGAACAGAAAATTGCTAGACCCTGTTAGGATTACCTACACATTCTACTATGGACTATGGACATTGAACTCATAATAATAATCCGAAACATGGACGGATTATTATTATTATTATTAATTTTTTTGTTTTTAGTAAAATGAAGAGAAAATAATGAACTTGCAGGAAAACCATGAAACTGGCAAATTAATTTACATTACATTACATTTACATTTCAAGACCCAGGATAAATGATATGTCTTATGTTGTTACCATTACGGAGGCATCGTGGTATTTTGGAGAGGTTGAAAAAGATGTTACTCCTCAAAAACCAATTGGAAACACCTGTGGAGTCTAGTGAGAAGGAGCCATTGGATTTAAGTCCTTGGTTTTACTCAGTGGCGGCTGGTGAAATTTCAAAGTTGTATATCTCTGTTCCGACTTACAGGACCCATACCAAATTTAGGAGTTTTAATAGTGAGCCCACTGGGAATGTTTTGGTAAAGAAAAAAACATTTTGTAATTTGCGAAAAAAAGTTAAATTTTTGTTGTGCCCCTCCTAAGAAAAAAATGAACACTTCTAGGTATTTTAGATATTATTTTTTCTAAACAAATTTTACTTTATTTTGTCGACAGTTTTTAAATTTTGAGAGAAAAAAGTGTATTAGTAGAAAGTTATAGTCATTTGAATTTTTTTTTTTAATTATATTTTAGACTTAAAAAAATTCAAATGACTATAACTTGTAGTATAATGCTTATTTAATGTAGACTCACCGTAAGATATTGTGTAGTTGACATTATGTCATAGGGTGCTTCTGGCTAGTTTTGGTATCCGTGGGGTCACCAGTCAGTAAATAAACGGACTTGTAGAAAGTGATGTTATTTTATTGAGCTCAATAAACATAATATACTACATAACTTTCTACTAACACATTTTTTTCTCTCAAAATTTAAAAACTGTCGACAAAGTGATGTAAAATCTGTTCAGAAAAAATAATAAATACAATACCTAGACGTGTTAATTTTTTCTTAGGAGGGGCACACCAAGAATTTAACTTTTTTCGCAAATTACAAAATGTTTTTCTCTTTACCAATACATTCCCAGTGGGCTCACTATTGAAACCCCTAAATTTGGTATGGGTCCTGTGAGTAGGAACAGAGATATACAACTTTGAAATTTCACCAGCCGCCACTGGTTTTACTTCATATCTATTGAACTCCTTAGAACCGACAAAAATATCAGTTAGGTGCCAATCACTATATAGGTGCCAACAACTGTATGTTTTACCCTATATTTTTTGTTATTTTTAAATTGTTTCTTTAAATAAATTTTGAAATATAAATTGAATTGTTTTTTTTTGTCTTTTTAAACTCTGTACCTACACTTTATCCTTAATCAACCTATTAGAGTCATCTGTTTTAATAATACTCTTAAAAAAGTATATTCTTTACTCTGGTATTAAAATGCATTGTCTTCCAGAAATAAAAAATATAAAAAAAATTACAATGTTTAAAAGAAAACTGAAGAAATTTCTTCTAAAAAAATATCAATTTTTTATATTCTATGACTAATTAATTTTCCTCAGGCACGTGATTGTTTCATCACAGTCTTTTATCGCAACTCTATCAGTCTATAAGATTCTTTATATATATATATATACATATATATATATATATATATATATATATATATATATATATATATATATATATATATATATATATATATATATATATATATATATATATATATATATATATATATATATATATATATATATATATATATATATATATATATATATATATATATATATATATATATATATATATATGTGTGTTCTAAACCTACAGTTGATATGAACAATAATCAGTGCCTTGCCAATTCCACCTTTTGCTACATTTGTTTGTTACTGCAGACTTAGAATTTTGTAATTTCATTTCAAAATATCCACCATCATAATGTTAATAGACAGACGTTTATTCTTTCATAACAGTAGTGTCTTTCTTGCTCTACGTGGACACACACAAACCTCATTCACAACAATGTGGACCTAGAGGAGTTTGGAAAGAGAAGGAATATTCCTATTAAAAATAATAAACTTTTGAAGTACCTACTTTTGGAGTGCTGTTTTATAATAATATCTTACCAAAATCTTCGAAACCTTCACTGCCTTTAAACTAATTTTTTTTTAACATAACTCTGTTAGCATAGATACTGCTAGCAGATTATAAACGTAAAAATTTTACTATTTGAAGATAGCTACTGCCCAATAACCATGTGCTTATGAATGATAATTTAATTCTGCCTTAATTTCTGTATACCTAATATGCACGGGCATTTTTTTTAATAAATAAAGAAAACTCAGCAAAATTGAGTAAAGATTTTTTATTAAAATAAATCATAACATGAGTTTAAAGAAATATTCCCTATTCTCTGATAAATTCTACAAACCCTACCTCAACCTGCGAACAGCGAAATTCTTAACTTAAAGTACTTGTAGAAATAAAAATTATAACTGTTTAGCTCAATGTGACAGTTTCTCAATTAAATGTTGAAAGTTTTAGCTGTAGAAGGATAAACAGACTTTGCCCTGGTACTTTTACTGTAACTGAAAACCAAAATTTTTGTATGATTAGGGGTAGGGTAAATTTCATTCTTTCCTCCTCTCTGACTTCTTTATCGAACTATTTGGGATGGAGGTTCCTGGTTAGATGGTATGGTAATTTTCATTCTTTCCTCCTCTCTGACTTCTTTATCGAACGAACTATTTGGGATCGAGGTTCCTGGTTAATCATCTCCACAATGCCCGGCCTTGTCGTACTTTTTCGGTAGTTGTTAGCCAGTAACAGATTTATAGAATAAATAAATTTAAGCGGCCAACACTTTATACAAACATTTTCTACACAGAAAAATAAAGGTTTATTCGTTTATTATCAACACTACAGAAAAAACTTATGGGACATGCTCAAAATGTCATGTTGCTGTTTATCTTAACTTAACCTAACTTTTTCTAGTTGTCAAAATTTCAAAATATGATAAAGAAAAAAGGTGAGATAGATATACTTTATTTGTCCATTGTAAAATGGGGTTTTGTCATCATTCTCAAAACCAAAATTTTTAATTTTTATGATTCCGCGATATTTTGTAAACGAAACACATCTTTAAAGATCGCGTTGTGTTTAAAACTATTTTTTGGTGATTTTATATTACTTTTAGGAGTTTAAAAATAAAAATGAGATGTGCTGTGTATGGTTGTGATGTGGACAATCAATCAATGAATGTATGTATTTATCCCTTTATTTACATGCTTATTTTAAATTATATACTATAAAATTTGTATTATAAGCAGGAGGCAAAGTGTATTGCCAATAAAATTTATATAAAATCGCCTTTAACTAACATTAAACTCTATATTGACCGTTATAAATTTAAAAAATTCACCAGGTGACGTCATGCGCGAATTTGACAGCGCTTGATATCATACCTTCTTTTACTTGTATCATGATAGCCACTTATATTCAGAAAACCAAGAATTTTTAAAGTGAATATTGTAAGACTTGCCGGACTTTTTAATGTCCTTTTTAGCAGTAAGGGCCAACACACTCGTTGGTCGACCCGTTATTAAAACGTCCTTTTTGTCTTCATCTTTCCAATGGGAAAATGGAGTTTCTAATAAACTACAAACTATGTCACTAACTGGTCCCAATGAATTCATTCTGTTTGTGAATTTTTCACAATCCAATAATTGTCCACGAAATAAAAGTAATAATTAAGAAAACAAACTAACACTAATCGGTGCTAATAGTTGAATAACTAAATAAAACCCCCTAAAACTAAAATATTCTTAAACACACCGACGGTCGTTACGCATCAATATAGGTACACCACCTATTCTAGAATACTTCACGTCAAAGGCAAATACTAACATAGGAAATTACCAAACAATATTAGCGAAGAGCCACGTGCCGGCCCTTCCAACTCGAGAAGACCGATCTTCCAAACTTAAACACTGCCACATGTACGACGTCATCGTTGTCATAGCAACCAACGATTTTAATACGATGATTTCAACATCTGGATGACTTCTGCCGCTGCAGCCTCACGTCTTCACGCTATAGGTAGACACAAATAAGAATTTTGATTTGTACGCAAAAACCAATACTACAAACCAACATTTTTTGTTGTGTTTACCTCTTTTTACCTCTGGAAGTCGAGATTCGATTCCTTTATATCTTGTAGTATTAGACGATTAAACTACTAGAGGGGTAACGAATAATAATTTATTAATGCAATACGAAAATTATATTATTGAAATTTAAAATGTATTAATGAATAAAAATAAAATAAATTGATTGTTTTGCCTTTTTTTCTTGGGGAAGTGGCACTTCGTCTACTTCCTCTGAGTAGCCACCACCCCGCCACTGATTCAGGATTGCCAAAATGAAAAAACTATACTTATTTTTTTCGTTTTAGTACATCTAAATAATAAAAGCCTGTTTTTAAAATGTATTTTTACATAAGATTTTATTTTTAAATTTTTAGTTACGTCTTAACCTATGCATTTCTGATAAGCTCATTAGGCCAAGCAACAGAGCAAAATATTAGCGATTTTATGACATTAATCCTATCAGAAAACCGCCTGTGCCATCATCTGAAAGACGATCTGTAGATGATTCCTGTTATATTTCCAACTCTTAAATTTTTTCCTTTAATTTGTTATAAACATTTTTAAGCAAAAAAACGCGTTTTTTTTTGTTTTTTGCTTATAAAATGAAAAGTAATGAAGCAATCTTAATAGTGTAAATGGACGATTTGTAGAGAATAAAAGTACGAACAAATGAGGTCGAACGTCCCGATTGGATAAGTAGCAACGCAAAAAATCCGGAAAACCGGAAAATTAAGAGTTTTTTTAGAAAATTCATAAATGGGCCATTTTTAAACGTAGATGGCTCAAACTTTGGGAAAAAGTAGTAATTTATAGCTACTTTATGTGTGCAAAACCTCGACGCTGTCCGACGATTAGTTTTGCCACAATAGTCATTTTAATTTTTCAGCACACTATTTTGCAACAGGACTGGATGCTCTATGGATCGTCCGATTTTAATTATTGATACGGATTTGAAAAGTACAAGTTTAATTGAACAATATGTATATTTTAATTTTTCCATAAAATGCTACGAAACCGGTTGAAAATGCACGTAAAGATGGGTGAAAATGGCCGAGCGCGCGAAAGATGACGCGTAGCGGGAGAGCAGCGGAGCGAAGGGGAGCCAATATTCGCGCGCTCGGTCATTTTCACGCATCTTTACGTGCATTTTCAACCGGTTTCGTAGCATTTTATGGAAAAATTAAAATATACATATTGTTCAATTAAACTTGTACTTTTCAAATCCGTTTGAATAATTAAAATTGGACGATCCATAGAGCATCCAGACCTATTGCAAAATAGTGTGCTGAAAAATTAAAATGATGTGGCAAAACTAATCGTCGGACAGCGTCGGGGTTTTGCACACATAAAGTAGCTATAAATTACTACTTTTTCCCAAAGTTTGAGCCCTCTACGTTTAAAAATGGCCGATGTATGATTTTAAAAATAAAACTCTTAATTTTCCGGTTTTTCCGGATTTTCTCCGTTGCTACTTATCCTATCGGGACGTTCGACCTCTCATTTTGTTCGTATTTTTATTCTCTACAAATCGTCCATTGACACCATTAAGATTGCTTCATTACTTTCCATTTTATAAGCAAAAATAAAAAAAAATCGCGTTTTTTTGCTTAAAAATGTTTATAGTAAATTAAAGGAAAAAACTTCAGAGTTGGAAATATAACAGCAATCATCTACGGATCGTCTTTTAGATGATGGCACAGACGGTTTTCTGATAGTATTAATGTCACGACAAATCGCTCTATTGCTTGGACTACATTACGAATATTATTATTATTATTATTACAAATTTTTTTTATCTGTTATCGTATTCTACTCGTCAAACCCTTTCATTTCATACCCAAATCAAGGGGATTGTAAAGAAAAAGGTAGTACGCCATCAGGTGACGTCAGCTTGTGACGAAGACTTTTGGTCGATGCATCGTGTGATGGGAAGCTAAACGTGTAATGGTTAATGGTACAGTAGCACGTGTTCTTATATTGAGTTGCAGTAGCAGTTCCGCCAGGGGCGCCAATAAGCGAGCACAAGGAAGGGAAATTTACCCCCTACAAATTGGTTTAAATGCGAGAATTTGCTTTAAGTGGTAATGTTCTATTAGTAATCGAATATATTCTTAATAAACGTATTTTCTGGGTAATTTATGTAATATTTTATAAGCATCTTAGTCCTGTAACATTTTATATTAAGAAACAAAAATCACTGTTTTGTTTTATTTATGGATCCAGCTTAGAAAACACTTTTTTTTAAATTGTTTGACACCAATTTGGAAAACTTTTAGAAAAAAAAACTCTAATATAATAACTGCCATAGAGATTGGTTAAAATTTTTTTCAACGCAATTTAATGTGCAGCAGAAAGATTTTTATTTATTTTTGGGGCTTAACCTTAACTGCAATAAAACCCAAGCGAACAGCGAAGCAAAAATATTGCAAAATTCAGGTTACCTTACCAGAACACGTGCTCGTCTGCGTCTCCATGGTCATTTATGGTTCACAGATTCGCCCAGGCGACTTGCCTCTTAAATATGCATATTTATTGGTCAATTTCATGCACCGCTCACGCGTGTCACGACACGAGAACCTGGATTGGCCAATTTTCGATCCAGTGCCCCCTGCTAGTCTTGTCAGTTGATGTTTAGAGCGGTCCAACACGTCAGGTTTTGTCTCAGAGTTGCCCGAACCGATTTATTAAAATGATATATCTACGGAGAAGTTCCACTAATCAACCCGATTCTGGGTATCGATAAGCAATTCGAATGCTCCAGATGTAGTGCAGGATACCATCGTAAATCCGATCTGTGCATTGCATCCGTTACCGATCAGGCTTGAATTATTTTTTCAGTGCACCTCTGATGGTGCACTGCTCATGTTCTTTTAGTGTAGAGTTCAGTTTACGATAAAACTTGGCGTTTCGACATTTGACACAGATGACATCAACAGCTGATACTGGTTCCTTCGAAAAGTCCCTAGATCAGTAGTGGGTTGGTAGTGGCCGTATCAAGCTGACGCGACAGGTCGCGTCATTTTATTTTCGCTTGATTTTGGTGTTTATACGGGTGGTTTTCGTATAGTGTGTTTTAAATACTTCACGTTTGGACTTTAAAGATTCGAGAGACTAGATTTTCTAGATGTTTATTATATAAGTTGAACGATGAGCACAAGTCCAGTCCTGCCTAGCCAACCTCTAAACGTAAAATAGACCAAATTTCAACAGGATGCCATAAATGGCAAGTGACTTGGCCACCATATTGCGAGATCTAAGAAAAAGTTTACTATTAGTAAAAGGTGCTCAAGATCACGAAAATACCGTACCGTTTACATCGAAAAAACCGACAAGACTGTCACTTCTGTAAGAGTTCTTTTTCTGGGATGATGAAATAACGTCCAAATTTGGAAGTCATCGGGATGATCGGGAGAAATGTCGTTACTCTACTTAGAAAAACCCAAATAACGGTTTTGACCAACGAAAGAAAGCTCTGTAATGTCAGATAAGCTTTTAGGATGGGTATATTTATTGCCACTTATCAAGACTATCTAATAAGCCCAAACGACACTAGTATGATAGCTTTCCATAGTGAATTTATATGCAACTGTCTTATAAAACGTACGTATAACAATCACGTTTACAAAAATAATTAACAGAAACCTGTTTTTTACAGTATAGCCTTCCTTTAGACAAAATGAAATGGACTATTGGTAGATAGAGCTATACCGATTCTAGAACAAAATGATCCATTTTTACATGTAATTCCCCATAAAAAATGTTACCATTTTACTTACTTACCATGGTACCATTTTAGGGCGTGGTCATTTCTTCCTAGGCGGCATCCGCAGCGACAGCAGACCTCTGGAAGACTCGGCGGCGGTCGTAAACTTAGGTTCAATGACTCAGATACCTACTAATGTCCATACGAGGATAGGAAATCTCAGGAGAACTAGCAAACCCGACCGCCGCCAAGTCTTCCCGAGGTCTCCCGACCCTGCTAGAAAAGAGACCACGCCCTAAAATGGCAGCAAAAATGCAGATCGAACCGTAAAATTTCTTATGGAAAATTATATGTAAAAATGACTCATTTTGTGCTAGAATCGGTGTAGCTCTATCTACTACTAGTATAAATTAAAAATTCATAAACTCTTTAAACGGTTTTTAATGTTATATCAAATCTATATAAATTTTAACTACACACTAGAACACAAAATATATTTCAGATAAAGTTTAAATAATTTACATATCAAAAAATATAAAAATATGGAATGGCGACTCATATTTGTATTAATACTGATACTTATAATTTTCGTTTTTTGGATAGCCATTGAGGAAGTTTCTTTTTTGTTTGCGTTAAGGTTTGGATATCTTTATGTTTTTGCACTTCATGTTGAGATCCTTCTTCTCTGGATAAAATGGCTTGAGATTCTAGAACTTCTAGTTTAATATCAGAAAAATCTCTAGGAGGAGAGTTTAAAACACTGTGTACCTCTACATTGACTTGGCATTTATCATTTTCATTATCTGCATTAGAAAATTCTCTAGGAGGAGAGTTTAAAACACTGTATGTCTCTAGATCGATGTGCGACTTATCATCTGTATCATCTTTATTTAAAAAATCTGTTGTTGAAGAGCCCCCTATCTTGACTTTCTTGCAAAGAGGCTCGAAATAATTTATATCTGACGTATTATTAGTGGTATTTTTATGTGACACTTCATTTTCCATTACATCACATAATGCATCCAATAATCCGTCATTACCATCATTAATAGCCTCTTCATCGTCCAAATCACCTGAAATCATGTCCTTTTCCTTATAAATAAAGTCTTCAAACTCTTCATAGGGTATTTTAAGCTGTTCTAAGTGAGCCCTTAATTTTAGGTAAGTACAAACAACTTTTATTTGTTGATAAGTTATTTCTTCGGGACAAGCAATTTTTACAGGCGTAAGTGAAGAACAATCGCCACCCAGAGTGTTTATTGCTTGTATTATAATAGTTCTTACCTTTGGATTTACTCCTAATTTTTCCATTTTTATTGGATACCCCAACTGCATTGCCACAGTTAAATGTTCCACAACAGTGCCGTATTTTATAGATCTTATAGCGGCAATTTCTTCCAACGGTAAACCATGTATGAAATAAGAATGTGTAGTCCAAACTGTTTCTCCAGCTTTGGTATTTTCTATCGGGTGGTCCTTCAATATATCTAGAATTGATCTTTTAGGTATTGCAGTTTGATTTTTACCATAAACACTTTTATCTGTATTGGCCTCGACAACCTTTAAAAAATCAGCTCCGAATTTATCTATTATTGCATCTGTTAGACCCTCTATCTGCATATGACGTAGTTGTTGCAGTTCTAGGGGTCTGTGTTTTGCAATTTCCATCAAGACAAAGTCTGACGCAATCATATAAGGCATGCAGCTGTTGTCAGCAGCTAGCTGAGTCCTACAGCTTTTTAATAATCTAAAGAGTTTTAATCTGTCCTCAATATCTTCTACTGAATTTGCCTTACCACCGTCTTTCCCAGTAATTTGTATACTTTCATTTTTTGTTTTAGAGATTGAAGCCGACGATCTTGTTATGTTTGAACAGCTGGAGCCAGCAGCTGATACCCAACCAGTGGGGTGTCTGCTGGAGCCAGCAGCTGATACCCAACCAGTTGGGTGTTGTTTTTTCTTAAAAAGTTTTAAAATTTCTGATGTTGGCTGTTCAAGTAACTTTTTACCACGGGAAGCTTGTTGCAAGAAGGTGTGGCCTTTCTTACTAACACCAACGACAAAACACGAGAACATTGATCCCTTTTGAAGCTTATATTTTTTTAGATAATTTTTGGATTCTAAAAAATTGGCAATAGCTTTCCACCAGTCGTCAGATTTTTGACTTCCCGAACCATAGCACGAATGCTGCTTCAATCTGTCGTATAGTCTACGGCTCTGGGACCCCTTTAAAAACAATATGTACATTCCGATTCCGAATTTCCCATCCATTGCATCAACTGCTGTAAGAAATTTAACAGCATCTTGAGTAAAATCATACATGCCCTTATCATCTAGTCCTTCGTAAAGTTCAGCATCGGGCATAGTAGTTTTCTGGAAGCAGTTGTCACAACATTCTTTTTGTTGTGGTAAGTTTAAATCTAAACTACTAGAAAAGTAAGATAGAATAAACCGCCTTCTGCAATTTCTACTTTGTAAATATTCTTTTATTGTATCTAAAAGCTGTATGTTTTTAGCTTTATTGCAACCCTGTTCAATTAAAAACAATTGTTTATTAAAATCATTATCACTATAAAAAATCACACATTTAGAAGGCAATCCATCTCTTCCAGCACGTCCAACTTCTTGATAATAGCTTTCAATAGACCTTGAAGCTCCATAATGAATAACAGTTCTAATATCAGGCTTATCTATGCCCATGCCGAAAGCAATAGTCGCCACTATTACAGACACCTTGTCTTTAACAAAATTTTCATGTGCCACTTTCCGAGTCTTGAGTGGCATTCCCGCATGGTATGGCAGACTATCAATGTCAAATGTTTTCAAAAGATTACTAATTTCTTCAGTATCCTTTCTTCTAATACAGTATATAATTGTGGGTCCATCAAACACCCATCGGCCTTGTTCACGAATCATAAGCGATTTTAGGTCATTTAAAATATTACCGCTTTTAAGTTTGACTGAAAAATGTAAGTTGGGTCTATTATAGCTTGAACAAAGAATCTGAGGACGTTTTAAATTAAGCAATTTTGCAATATCTTCTTTAACTTGTTCTGTAGCAGTAGCGGTTACTGCTAAAATTGGTATATTAGGAAAACTCTGTTTTAATATACCTAATTTTCTATAAGACGATCGAAAATCATGACCCCAGGTGCTTACACAATGAGCTTCATCTACAGCAATAAGGACGATCTGCAATTTGGAATGCATATTTTCTAAAAGATCAATACCACCATCGCCAGTACAAAATTCTGGTGTTAAATAAATTATTTTATATTTATTTTCGAGTATTTCATCAATAGCATTTTTATTTGTCTGGGCTGATCCAAGCAAACAGGCTGGTATATTTTTCATAGTTAGAGATAAAACTTGATCCTCCATAAGAGCTATTAAAGGGGAAATAACTATTGTTATGCCCCCAGAGTAAACAGCTGGAAACTGGTAACACAGGGATTTTCCATAACCTGTGGCCATAATAGCACAGTTATCTTTCTTATCGATTAGTACAGATTTAATTATCTTCCACTGCAATGGTCTAAATTTCTTATGTCCAAACTTTTGAAATAATACTTTTAGATGATTAGAATCTGGTAGATCGTTTACATCACTATCTATACAAGTTTGAGAGAATATATCATTTTGATCAGTATCTAATAACTTTTTTTCCCATTGAGTCGCAACATCGCAAAGCAATTCTTCATCTGAAGAATCCATGATTTGACTTCTTAATAATAGTGGAGACTTGCAGATTTAAGCGTATTCCTAAAATAAAAGTAAATTATCAAAGTTCTAGATATTCGCGCGTTTACCATAATGTAATAGGGACATAAAAAAAAATCGACAAATTAGCATTAATAGTAATTTTACTATCTAAAAGTCATACTGACATGTTGCAACTTGAACGAGGGAAGATTATGTTGCGATCTCTGTTGGTAAAACAAGAGTCTTCCGGGACAAAGCAATGATTGCCCGTCAGGTTTGATGCAAATTTCCTTCTTGGTTATAACAACGAAAGTTAATGGAAATGTAAAATTCAGTATTTTAAATACTGTCCCAAATGGGATGACTTATCTAACATATTTATTTAAACAAATAAACTCCCGGACAAAAAATACGGCATCCTGGCTTGTTTGCTTAGTTTCTTCCTTTATACCTTTTTTATTTTTAATCCGATTTTTACAGTTCTTTTACCATTTTATAAATAATTTCATTAGGGATGTGCTGTATTTTGTATAATGGGTCATGTTCGATAGGGCGATATTATACCGGGGTGAATGTGTGTTTTTGCCCTAAGTTTTAGACACCCTGTAAAGAAATGGAGGCTGTTATTTTTTATACTAATAATTTGTTAATAAAGTTCCATGTATTCCTAACGTTTTGTTTTTTGAATCGTCACGTTATTCCCATTTTTAGAAGAGATACGATTTTCTAAAAACGATTCTGCAAATTCCACTATTTCATAAGACCACACCAGTCATTGTTAAATTGAGTCAACTTATGCGATTGTTATAATTAATTGACAATGACAGCCCTTAAAATAATTGTTGGTGTCAGCATGGTGTTAACTACAACAGACGAAGAATAGAAGATGGGTATAGTCATAATAAAAGTTATACCTACTCTAAGATGCTTAGAGTAGGTACTTGGAAACAGGGAATTTTACTAGACGGCAAGGATCTGGAAGAAAGAGAAAAACAACTGCAGCTGACGATCGCTTCCTTGTGGTAAGATCCTTAAGGGAACGAAGTGAACTTCCGTGGCATCAAAAAATGAGTTGCGAATGGTGTTAATATTAGTGACAAAATGGTCTGAAGAAGATTAAACGAAGCTGAGCTCCGTTCGCGTAGGCCGACAAAATAAAGATTACTTCGGTACCATTGACGAGAACGGCTACGATTTGCCAGAGAACATTTAAACTGGACTATGGAGTATATGTTCTCTTCACAGATGAGTCGAGGGTTTGTCTTCGGTCGCCGGATGGTCGTGAGAGGATTGATAGGAGACCAAGTGAAAGATTTGCCGAATGCTTCATAACAGAGGTTATATCATATCATGGTGGTTCCGTTATGGAGTGGGCGGATATTTTAGCTGATGCGCGAACTGAACTAATATTTGTGGAAAATGAATAACTAAATGCGCATCGGTACAATGAAGATATTCTTCAAGAGGCACTTGTCCCACTTGCTCCCTTAATCGGTGAACAATTTATATTGATGCACGATAATGCTAGGCCCCATGTTGCACGGGTGGTAAGCGAATATTTAGATGAGGTTGGCATTCGACGGTTAGATTGGCCTGCATGTAGTCCGGATTTGAACCCCATTGAAGATTCTAGGATCAGTTAAAAGAGCTGTTCGTTGTCGCTCTATGCAGCCAGGTACTTTACAGAAGCTAAGGATAGCACCTTCTGAAGAATATAATTTAATCCCTCAAGCAGTGTTGCCAGGTGAAAATTTTCTTCAACAGTAGATTATACATTTAAAAACAGTAGATTTGAGTAGATTCACAAACAAAAACAGTAGATTTGTGTTTGTGTAAAATATGCATTATGCATCAGACTCAGAGTCAGTTAATTCTGATATTGAACTGTGTGCAGTGTTGCCAGATCAGTTTCACGGCCAGGAAGTAATTTTCGTAGAAAAAAAAAGTAGAATAACAAAATAACAATATGTATTAATTAAAAAGTAAAAAATATAGTTTTTACTATTTGGGTCATTATTTAAAAGCGATCAGGTTTGGAAAATGAAAAGTGTTTAAAATTTTTTTCTTTATTATGTATCTAAAGTACCCTCTATAATATCTTTAACACAAGATATTTTTAGTATTTTCTTTGGTTAAGCTTAATTTTTCCTATTAAGTTTTTTATATCAAAAAATAAACTTTAAATGATAACATGTGTGACGGCACTATAACAGAGGTTGTAATACAACGAACTTTAAATCACTTTTTAGTTATTTATAAATATTTAAAATAAAAACGTTATAAGATTATTACACAATAAGACAACACATTGTAAAAGTAACTAAATAGTTGCAAAATTATAATTTTAATTTAAAAATCTATTCCATATTCCAAAAATGATTGATTTCTGAATATTTAAAAAAATACTGCTCCCGTCTCGTAGTAGGTCTGCTTAGTAGTTTCACAACATCTTCAGATGCAACTGAGGACACATCTTTTTCTTGGGGAAACACAAATTTGTTTTCTGATTTTCGCCTCAGGAAACTTATTAAATATTCTTCATTGTCCCCAGCAAGTATTAATCCAATGTAATGTTTCGTCCTTTTTTGCCCAAAAACTGTGCAACAACACATTTACCTTCAGCTTCTTTCATGATCTGCCCTGTCTTAGAAATATTATCTTGACCATTAAAAACTTCTTCATCTGAGGACGAATAGACATCAGAATATCTTAATCGTGACTGCGTGTCCTTATATTGAGGAAACATATTTCTAAATTTAAGGTGTAAATTTTGCAGAAAATAGTTTAATAGCCTTTTCTGTTTTTTGCATTTAAGTCGGGTTATTGTATCTTTTTTTCCCGGTAACAATTTGCTACACTCATGTCTTTCCAAAAAATTTTCTATACATTTCCTTAATTTATTCTTTTTAACTTTCAAGGAAATCAATTTGTTTTTTTTAACTCTGGACATTCTGGGTGAAATGGAAGATATGATGTATTTAAATTTATACTTCTGCATTAAACGACCCGAAACTGCTTTTACTATTCTGCTTTTTTCTTTTCTAGAACTCAAAGTTGAGATATTTTCTTTAATTTGCTTAGTTAGCACCTCTCCCAGAAGTACTTTTTTTTTCAATATCTTGAGAGTCCTTTTGCCCTTTTAACAACTCCTTAACTTTCTGGCCTGGACTGTCTGGATCGGGATTTTTATTTGTTAGAGATTTTCTACTAGCTCTTTGTTTGTATTTGTTAACTTTTTTCTTTAAATGCCTAATTTTTTTTCCAAATTTTCTTTCTCATCATATATTTATTTCTCTTGGCTATTTTTTTACCTTGTTCGGCCTGCCTACTGGTGCTGGGTGTTTCTTGAAGATTAGGAACTTGATTTTCAATGTTAAAATTATCGGTTGATCTTGGGCTATCGGGAGGTGTATTGTCATATAATACTCTATTAATTGCTTTCTTCGACTCTCTGCATTTTTTTGCCCTTTCTCTCCATAGTTTACGAACACGTCTTTTTTCCTTATTGCCTAAATCTTTAATAGATTTTATTTTTCCATCTTTTTTACTCTGAAGGTATCTTTCTTTTTCTTTTCTTTTATATTCTTCGTATTTTGCTGGATCACTTCGAATCCTTTCTCGCATCCTTTGCATATTCCTTTTTACTTGCTCCCTTCTTTTGTTATCTAAAGTTATCTTGTTTTTAAACTTCGCCATACTTGCCCAAAAGTTAATAAAACCCTAACTTTTATGCATTTTTTTAAGTTAAAATCATTACCGTTATCGAGACATGGATAACGGCGGGGATATAACGGAAGTGACGAAAATTCACCTTATTAGAAATAAAAGAGTTTAAATGTGATAATAGACTTAAAGTAAAAAAACAATTCTTTTCAAAGTGTCGTAACGCTTTAAAAAATTGAAATAAAAGTAAAATTTACAATACATTAATTATTAAAATCATGATAACAGTGATGACAAACTAAGCTTGATCAAACAGGACTTTTACTTACATTTAGATAACTTTGGCACAAAACTATCACAGAACTACCCCGTTTCACTCTCTGTAGCAAACTAAACGTTTAGGTTCGTATTTTAAAAATATGTTCAATGATTTAAATGCCATCTGTGGAACAGTAGATGTACTTCCACGGAGGATAACGGAGGTGACTTTCAAACCGGTGACACGATTTTTTTTGCAAATTTTATAAAAAATATTAATACCTTGAACTTCGTATTGTATTTACACTTTGATAGATGCTTTAGACACTGACTATACATTCAATGAGCACAACCTTAGAATTTTACGAATATTCCGCTTATAGTTACTTAAACATCGGTGGTGACAGATAACGGGACGTGACTATCTACTCAAATTAGCGCTGAATTTGAATAAAATAATACAGTAAAACAATTTTTGTTGACTAGTAACTTAAAATAGGATGTTTTTTACATAAACAACCTAAAAAATAAGTTAAAGGATGCAGCGTTCCAAATATATTGTCAGTAACAATAAACTAGTCCTTTTTTCAATAACGACCCATTTACTTTTATTCTTATGAATATTTTTTATAAACGTAAGTAGGTATAGTTTGCCCAGCGATAATTGATACTCGAAAGAAAAAATCCCTATGATGCCGTAGTTACTTTTAAAAATTCGGAATACTAAAAAACTATGTAGTACGTGTAAGCCTATAGTTTTTTAGTATTCCGAATTTTTAAGGGTTAACAACGGCGTCACAGGATTTCTTTCCTTTCCTTTCGGGTGTTAGTTCTCGCTTTTCAAACTATAATATATTAAATCAAATAAACAAAAGTGACAAGAAAATTAGAAAAAAAATGTTTTAAACACTAAACGCCACAAACTGCATAATGCCAAACGTTTTTATTATCTATTTTTTTAGATTTATATTTTTGAGTAAATTTTGGGCTATTTTCTTCACCCTTTCGTCTCTTTCTCTCAAATTAAATATAACAGTAGAATTTACCCTTCAGGAAGTAGAACAGTAGCTAAAGGCCCAAAACAGTAGATCTACTGCAAAAACAGTAGACCTGGCAACAGTGCCCTCAAGAAAGAATCATCACTCTTATTCATGGAGTACCCAGCGACATGTACCTAGTAGAATGCGCTCTGTCACTGCAGCTAGAGGATATACACCTGACTACTTTTTTATTTAAATTTTACTATTGTTTTAAAACGGTTTCAATCAATAAAACTTTAAAAACAGCTTTAATATAAAATGAATATCTCTTCTAAAAATGGAGATACCGTGATGATTCAAATATATATATATATATATATATATATATATATATATATATATATATATATATATATATATATATACAGTCAAGGGCGTAGCCAAGGGAGGGCAGGGGGGGCACGTGCCCCCCCCTGGCACGAGCAAAAAGCCAAGATTTACCAATGTGCCATTCAAATTTCCCGTACGTCTTATTCCTAAATCAGCAGTCAGCTGCGGCGCCTGCCGGTCAGTGCTGTCGCAGCTGATTTTCAAAGCGTACTGAATGTAGGGCAGAAGATTCAAAAATCGAAACGTTTAAGAATTTAAAACATTTAAAATAGCTTTCTCTGCAGTTTAAAATCATTGAGGGTGGTTAAATAAAACACTGTTTTTTTTTTTCAAAAATAAAAAATAGTATTAAATTATTAACATTATATAAAAAGTTTTAATTTATACCAATAGACAGGTACAATCGGTACTTGTATACTACTTAATTACAAATTTTAAAAAATCAGTAGTTTTATGTATTATCATCAGTTTATTTCCTCAGATTTTTTTTTCAATCGATCAATTCATCGGCAGCCTCCAATGAAAAACAAGTATTGTTTTTTAATATTTGTTTACAGTACTCCATCGTAGTTATATTCAGGCAATTTATATTTTCTTTAACGACACAAAGTACAAGAAAGAGTAGTACTCGTATCACACTAATTTCATCAATCGAAAAGCCACTAAACTTAATTCATAATATATTTTCAGTCACAATAATTTTTCAAAATTTTTTGTGCTTATTTGGTTTTAGTTTCGTTTTGAAAGTTAGTACTAAAATTAGTGGTTTTTCCAAGATCAGTACTGACGTACTGAATTTGGCCACTTTGTACTGAATTCAGTACAATTGTACCGAAATGGCAGCACTGCTGCATGTGGCGCAAACGTGTGAAGTGGTAAGAAAGCTTTTGCTGTTAATTAATAATAATAATAATAATAATAATAATAATAATAATAATAATAAATACATTTATTTGTGCCAAAGAAAAATAGAAGTACAATAATAAAGAATTGTAATAACAAGTACAATAGCAATAACTGTAATAGCCAAAGGAATTAAAAATACGGGAACATACTAGTTGGCACAAATGGGTAGAAATTTTGATTAAAATTAATCATTCTTCCAATCCTACCCCACGCAAGTATTTTTTAAGTTTACATTTAAAATTTATATAACTTAATTAAAGGTGGCTGCCGTGCGCTGTTCATGTTCACTCTGTTTGTGTTCACGCAGATCTCAGATATAAAATAATTATCAAATTGTAATATAATTTTTCTTACAAAATTGGCCTAACAATATCCTATACTATACCTGCACCATAATCGACAATTTTAGCATGATTTCAAATTTTTTAAATTTATTTCAATTTATTTTAAATAAGACCGCAAACTTTTACCGGCTTATTATGAAAACAATTTATTGTTTTTTTTTGCAAAATAATTTGTTTTCATAAAATGTTTCGCAAAAATAAAATGTAGATAACTTTTATACATTCTTTTTGTTAAGCGATGTTCTGTTTTAGCAGGTATTCATTATTTTCTTTTTTAACTGATTCGAGTTTCTAATTTGCAATAATAATACGTATGTACTATATACTATACATTATCTATGAATAGCAAACAAACTAAAAAAACTAGACTACGTACTACTACGTTGCGTCCTTGGGGTCCAGAAAATCTGCCCTCCCGGTCACCTAATTCTGCCCCCCCCCTGCTCAAAATCCTGGCTACGCCCTTGTATACAGTGACCGGCAAAAAGTTCGCAACATATGGGAAAAATTTTTATTAGGTGAGTATTGGAAAAACTTTTCCGGGGGATCGGTTCTGCATGTCCGATAACCTAAAAATCGATTTTGACATACGTCACGTGACCACTGGTATAGCGTCAAATTAAAAAAAAAATTGTTAATTTACAAAAAGTGAGGTTAGTTGACGAGATATCAAAAAAAGTTATTTGAAAAAATTGCTTAGAATTAAATTCTAGGTCCTTGTGCAAAATTTTAAGATTTTATTTAAAAAAATTGGAAAACTCAATTTTTTTTAAATATTTTTTTATCGATTTGCAAATTTCCAGTTTTTTTCGTTTAGATAGCTTGGCTAATGTAAAGCCCATGTATCTGGATGAAAATAAACGAATGTAGTAGTTTTTTCTACAATTGACAGGACAAAATTAAAAAAAACAGGGTTTTGCCGGACGCTAGCTGTTGCAATGATTTGTATCTAGCAGCAGTGTCAAAATTTTAGAGACATTTCAATGAGATTACATTGAGAAAACCTTAATCGTCTTAAATATATCTGAAGTTCGACTTTTTGTAAAGTTAAGGGGAGTAAAATAGATAATAAACAAAAAATTACCTGTTTATTTAATCGAAATTTCATAAACGAAAACCAATGTAAGAAAAACTTAAAAGTAGTCAAATTCTGTACTAACAACATAAAAAATCATTGTTTTTCCTTGGGTGCACAAAATTTAAAACTCAGTATGACCACCATTTCTCTCCATACATACTATTGTTCTCGAGCGCAACTCTCGATTAACATTTCGGAGCATTTTACGATTTATTTGCAATACACAATTTCTAATGACATTCTCTAAATTTTGTATATTCCTAAAGGGTCGATGTTTGTACACAGAGTTCTTTAGGTATCCCCACATAAAGAAATCTAACGGAGTCAGATCTGGTGATCTCGCAGGCCACGGATTTTCAGAAAACCGTCCTATCCACTGGTTTCCAAATTCTTGATCCAGCCATCTCTTCACCTCATTTGTGGAATGAATGCTAGCTCCGTCTTGTTGAAAGTATAAATTTCTTCTTTCGGCTAATGACAAATTGTCTAAAAAGTCAGATATCTCAGTTTGTAGAAATTCTAAATATCGTTCTGAATTTAAATTGTCTCTAAAGAAAAAAGGTCCCACTATTCTGAGGTTGAAAATTCCGCACCACACATTAACCTTAAAACTATATTGGTCTTTACTCTGAATTACAAAGTCTGGGTTTTCGGTGGCCCACCATCTACAGTTTTGTGAACTGACGGTTCCGTTAGAGGTAAATGTAGCTTCATCCGAGAAAAGAACGTTCTTTGGGAAATTAAAATCTTCCTCAATCATACCCTGGAACCAGGCACAAAAATCGAAGCGGGCGTCATAATCCCTATCTTTTAATACTTGTACAAATTTAGGTTTGTACGGATGAAATTTGTTTCTTTTTAATATCCTCCGCACAGATCTTTCGTGAATGTTAGTGATCTCCGATATTTGACTAACTGCTAATTGGGGTGTTTCTGTGATCGACAAACACACATCCAGAGAACCTTCGTCACCTGTTACCGGTTTTTCATGGGAAACTTTATACTGATTTTCTACCGATCCCGTTTCTTTAAATTTATTGACTAGACGAGATACTGTGGAATAATGGAGGGATTTATCGGGGTGCCTCTCATTAAAAATTGCTGCTGTTTCTCTATGGCTTTTGTAATTATCTCCAGAAATTAAAATAATTTCTATCTTTTCCTGAAGAAGTAGTGTGGGTGCCATTTTAAGGAATAAAATATTAATAAACTTATGTAAAATATCAAACTTAGTAAGATGCGAGACATAAACCAATGACATAGGTTGAAATCAAACAAATTATAATTTGTTTGACATTTTTCTGTTGTTTTTAACCTACTAGATTATTTGGTTGTTTTAATTTCAGAGCCTGCTTTGGTAGTTATAAGTACAACTAAATAGACCTGGTTGTTAAATTTATGTGCGAAAAATCTTAATAAAATCTTGATACAGTCATTTCACTAGATTCAAACCATTGCAACAGCGAGCGTCCGGCGAACACCTATTTTTTCGATTTTGTCCTGTCAATTGTAGAATTGTAGATCTGACTCCGTTAGATTTTTTTATGTGGGGATACCTAAAGAACCCTGTGTACAAACATCGACCCTTTAGGAATATACAAAATTTAGAGAATGTCATTATAAATTGTGTATTGCAAATAAATCGTAAAATGCTCCGAAATGTTAATCGAGAGTTGCGCTCGAGAACAACAGTATGTATGGAGAGAAATGGTGGTCATACTGAGTTTTAAATTTTGTGCACCCAAGGAAAAACAATGATTTTTTGTGTTGTTAGTACAGAATTTGACTACTTTTAAGTTTTTCTTACATTGGTTTTCGTTTATAAAATTTCGATTAAATAAACAGGTAATTTTTTGTTTATTATCTATTTTAATCCCCTTAACTTTACAAAAAGTCGAACTTCAGATATATTTAAGACGATTAAGGTTTTCTCAATGTAATCTCATTGAAATGTCTCTAAAATTTTGACACTGCTGCTAGATACAAATCATTGCAACAGCTAGCGTCCGGCGAAACCCTGTTTTTTTTAATTTTGTCCTGTCAATTGTAGAAAAAACTACTACATTCGTTTATTTTCATCCAGATACATGGGCTTTACATTAGCCAAGCTATCTAAACGAAAAAAACCGGAAATTTGTAAATCGATAAAAAAATATTTAAAAAAAATTGAGTTTTCCAATTTTTTTAAATAAAATCTTAAAATTTTGCACAAGGACCTAGAATTTAATTCTAAGCAATTTTTTCAAATAACTTTTTTTGATATCTCGTCAACTAACCTCACTTTTTGTAAATTAACAATTTTTTTTTTAATTTGACGCTATACCAGTGGTCACGTGACGTATGTCAAAATCGATTTTTAGGTTATCGGACATGCAGAACCGATCCCCTGGGAAAGTTTTTCCGATACTCTGCTAATAAAAATTTTTCCCATATGTTGCGAACTTTTTGCCGGTCACTGTATATATATATATATATATATATATATATATATATATATATATATATATATATATATATATATATATATATATATATATATATATATATATATATATATATATATATATATATATATATATATATGTATATATATATATATATATATATATATATATATATATATATATATATATATATATATATATATATATATATATATATATATATAAATGTAGAAGTTTATCGTCCGTACAATATATAAGAGAGAGAAGAATATCGGCTATGCGGACTGTGCTAGCTTTCGAGAAACGCATTTTCGCAAATTCTGGTGAGGACGTCGTGACCTCCCTCCTTGATCTGCGCGAATGGTGCGGACGAGTTGGGCGAATTTGCGAAAATGCGTTTCTCGAAAGCTAGAGATGCCGTGTTTGCCCTTAGATATTTTACCTTCTCAGTGTGTTCTGCTTTTGCATTAGAGCCAGCACCCGCTAGGTGGCGTTATGGTATGTTATTTCCTGCTTGTGTTTTGCAAGACGGATTTAAGATACGGTAACATCGATTGCCTCGGTGCGACTGGGTTATGGCTGGCTGTCTGAATGAGTTCCAACAAGGACGAAACAGCTGTCATGGTCTACCCGGCCCGGGGTTGTCCATTTTCTTGGACTCCCCGTACTTTGATGCAAGAGAAGAACACACTTCCACAGTCCGCATAGCCGAGATTCTTCTCTCTCTTATATATATATATATATATATATATATATATATATATATATATATATATATATATATATATATATATATATATATATATATATATATATATATATATATATATATATATATATATACATATACAGTGACCGGCAAAAAGTTCGCAACATATGGGAAAAATTTTTATTAGGAGAGTATTGGAAAAACTTTTCCGGGGGATCGGTTCTGCATGTTCGATAACCTAAAAATCAATTTTGACATACGTCACGTGACCACTGGTATAGCGTCAAATTAAAAAAAAAATTGTTAATTTACAAAAAGTGAGGTTAGTTGACGAGATATCAAAAAAAGTTATTTGAAAAAATTGCTTAGAATTAAATTCTAGGTCCTTGTGCAAAATTTTAAGATTTTATTTAAAAAAATTGGAAAACTCAATTTTTTTTAAATATTTTTTTATCGATTTACAAATTTCCAGTTTTTTTCGTTTAGATCGCTTGGCTAATGTAAAGCCCATGTATCTGGATGAAAATAAACGAATGTAGTAGTTTTTTCTACAATTGACAGGACAAAATTAAAAAAAACAGGGTTTCGCCAGACGCTAGCTGTTGCAATGATTTGTATCTAGCAGCAGTGTCAAAATTTTAGAGACATTTCAATGAGATTACATTGAGAAAACCTTAATCGTCTTAAATATATCTGAAGTTCGACTTTTTGTAAAGTTAAGGGGATTAAAATAGATAATAAACAAAAAAGTACCTGTTTATTTAATCGAAATTTCATAAACGAAAACCAATGTAAGAAAAACTTAAAAGTAGTCAAATTCTGTACTAACAACATAAAAAATCATTGTTTTTCCTTGGGTGCACAAAATTTAAAACTCAGTATGACCACCATTTCTCTCCATACATACTATTGTTCTCGAGCGCAACTCTCGATTAACATTTCGGAGCATTTTACGATTTATTTGCAATACACAATTTCTAATGACATTCTCTAAATTTTGTATATTCCTAAAGGGTCGATGTTTGTACACAGAGTTCTTTAGGTATCCCCACATAAAGAAATCTAACGGAGTCAGATCTGGTGATCTCGCAGGCCACGGATTTTCAGAAAACCGTCCTATCCACTGGTTTCCAAATTCTTGATCCAGCCATCTCTTCACCTCATTTGTGGAATGAATGCTAGCTCCGTCTTGTTGAAAGTATAAATTTCTTCTTTCGGCTAATGACAAATTGTCTAAAAAGTCAGATATCTCAGTTTGTAGAAATTCTAAATATCGTTCTGAATTTAAATTGTCTCTAAAGAAAAAAGGTCCCACTATTCTGAGGTTGAAAATTCCGCACCACACATTAACCTTAAAACTATATTGGTCTTTACTCTGAATTACAAAGTCTGGGTTTTCGGTGGCCCACCATCTACAGTTTTGTGAACTGACGGTTCCGTTAGAGGTAAATGTAGCTTCATCCGAGAAAAGAACGTTCTTTGGGAAATTAAAATCTTCCTCAATCATACCCTGGAACCAGGCACAAAAATCGAAGCGGGCGTCATAATCCCTATCTTTTAATACTTGTACAAATTTAGGTTTGTACGGATGAAATTTGTTTCTTTTTAATATCCTCCGCACAGATCTTTCGTGAATGTTAGTGATCTCCGATATTTGACTAACTGCTAATTGGGGTGTTTCTGTGATCGACAAACACACATCCAGAGAACCTTCGTCACCTGTTACCGGTTTTTCATGGGAAACTTTATACTGATTTTCTACCGATCCCGTTTCTTTAAATTTATTGACTAGACGAGATACTGTGGAATAATGGAGGGATTTATCGGGGTGCCTCTCATTAAAAATTGCTGCTGTTTCTCTATGGCTTTTGTAATTATCTCCAGAAATTAAAATAATTTCTATCTTTTCCTGAAGAAGTAGTGTGGGTGCCATTTTAAGGAATAAAATATTAATAAACTTATGTAAAATATCAAACTTAGTAAGATGCGAGACATAAACCAATGACATAGGTTGAAATCAAACAAATTATAATTTGTTTGACATTTTCTGTTGTTTTTAACCTACTAGATTATTTGGTTGTTTTAATTTCAGAGCCTGCTTTGGTAGTTTTAAGTACAACTAAATAGACCTGGTTGTTAAATTTATGTGCGAAAAATCTTAATAAAATCTTGATAGTCATTTCATTAGATTCAAACCATTGCAACAGCGAGCGTCCGGCGAACACCTATTTTTTCGATTTTGTCCTGTCAATTGTAGAATTGTAGATCTGACTCCGTTAGATTTTTTTATGTGGGGATACCTAAAGAACCCTGTGTACAAACATCGACCCTTTAGGAATATACAAAATTTAGAGGATGTCATTATAAATTGTGTATTGCAAATAAATCGTAAAATGCTCCGAAATGTTAATCGAGAGTTGCGCTCGAGAACAACAGTATGTATGGAGAGAAATGGTGGTCATACTGAGTTTTAAATTTTGTGCACCCAAGGAAAAACAATGATTTTTTGTGTTGTTAGTACAGAATTTGACTACTTTTAAGTTTTTCTTACATTGGTTTTCGTTTATAAAATTTCGATTAAATAAACAGGTAATTTTTTGTTTATTATCTATTTTAATCCCCTTAACTTTACAAAAAGTCGAACTTCAGATATATTTAAGACGATTAAGGTTTTCTCAATATAATCTCATTGAAATGTCTCTAAAATTTTGACACTGCTGCTAGATACAAATCATTGCAACAGCTAGCGTCCGGCGAAACCCTATTTTTTTAATTTTGTCCTGTCAATTGTAGAAAAAACTACTACATTCGTTTATTTTCATCCAGATACATGGGCTTTACATTAGGCAAGCTATCTAAACGGCAAAAACTGGAAATTTGTAAATCGTTAAAAAAATATTTAAAAAAAATTGAGTTTTCCAATTTTTTTAAATAAAATCTTAAAATTTTGCACAAGGACCTAGAATTTAATTCTAAGCAATTTTTTCAAATAACTTTTTTTGATATCTCGTCAACTAACCTCACTTTTTGTAAATTAACAATTTTTTTTTTAATTTGACGCTATACCAGTGGTCACGTGACGTATGTCAAAATCGATTTTTAGGTTATCGGACAGGCAGAACCGATCCCCTGGGAAAGTTTTTCCGATACTCTCCTAATAAAAATATTTCCCATATGTTGCGAACTTTTTGCCGGTCACTGTATATATATATATATATATATATATATATATATATATATATATATATATATATATATATATATATATATATATAGAGAGAGAGAGAGATATAGAGAGAGAGAGAGAGAGCTTTATTAAAAAATTAGTATAAAAAATATATGCCCCATTGTCTCAACAGCGTGTTCAAAACTTAGGACATTGATTCAACCTGGTATAATATAGCCCTATCGAACATGACCTATCATTAAAAAAATACAGCACATTCCTAATGAAATTATCTATAAAATGGCAAAAGAAATGTAATGTAATAGACCAACAATAAATATTATTAGACATACTCGAGAAGCAATAGGCAATATGCATATAATCCAAATAAGTCAGATTTTTTTTGTATCTCTATAGAAATTAACAGCCAGATTCTCCAACACTAGTCCGGTCTAATTTGACAACCAAAAGTTTTAAACTGACAACTGTAAGAATAAGACAACTAAATTTTATACTATAAATTTATTTCGGAGCTTTTTCGCAAATTTATAAAAAAAGGGCAATTTTAGTACGCACTTTTGACAATAATAGAACTAAATTCACTCTAGCAACCCGTTCCAAGATGAAAATCATTTGAAAACCAAGCAAATCGCTGAAATATCCGAATAATTCATAAATTTTCAATGACGTCTTATTAACAACGAGAGGACAAAAACTTGTTAAAACATAACTGATCAACTAGAAGATCTTAATTTAAACCAGTACTAAATCTTAAACTTTCTTAGTGAATCTGGACGTAAAAATTGATGGCTATTGCTTTTATCCATTTTTTTTCGGTTTTATCAGGAAACAAAAAGATTTTCTATTACAAATTTTCATACACAATTAAAAACTTGCAAAACATTATCCTATTGGTTGTGGCGTCACGTGATGCGTAAAAATTGCTGTTGTGGCTGGTGTACTGTAAAGTCGAGTGTTGTTATTTTCTTATTTCTCGCAAATTAAATATCGGAAATAAGAAACTAGATTTAATTAAAAAGACTGTGTAACAATTACCACAAGGACAATGGTTGTTTATTTTTTGACGAATCCTGGCTTTACCTACATCTGCAGAATGTATTTGTTTAAGATATATACTAAGTGTTATGTGCTAATAAGCACAAAGTTTTTTTAATTTCATTTATATAATGCTATACTTTCGACAGTGGTAAATCATAATCTTAATATTTGTGTTGAAACTTTAGATAGGATTTACTATACTATAAAATTAAATGTAAAGCAAAATATGTTTGCTAGAATTATTTGGGGATAATAACATTTAATGATATCTGTGTAAAATGTTTAATTATTTTGCACTATTATATTCTGATTTTGGCTGTTCTTGGACTTCTTGGCATATGAAAAAAAATTGCTCAGGGCACTTGCAGTGATATTCTTGCATATTGGTACAACACAATATAAGGTAGTTTTTGCTAAATTTCATTGTCTAATAAAAATAATCACACAAATTATACTATAATCAAAACCTGAAATCTAAGCAAACAAATATATCTATTTTCGACATGGATAAACGATTCCGCTCAGGTTTGGTGAGTATAGGCAACTCAATATAAGTACACTTGGTAAGTTCTGAAATTCAATTCTTTCCCCTAATTTTTGACAGGCACGTGAATAATTTTTGTATACAATATGATCGATCACGTGCCAGTCAAAAGAGCAAAAAGATAAAAAAGATTGAATTCAAGAACTTAGCACAAAATTTCTAACCGTGGTTTCGATATTATCATTCTGATGTCACTTGATGTCGCGCGGAAATAGCGGCTTTTTAAATTCAAATAAATCAAACAGAAAATTTTAGATATTTTCTTCAAAATAATAATTTTCAGTTTATAATGACCTGCTTAAACGATTTACGCAATAAAAAAAGTATATCATGATAATTGAAACAACTGTCGGCAATGAAGAAAATAGAGTAGTTTTGTTAGTCTGCAGATTATCCTATAATCCTTGAGATGTTGATTAATCTTTTTAATTAAATGTTATGTAATGTTGCTTCTCCCCAAAATAATAAAGAAAATAAATGAACACTCGAATTTACAGTATACCAGCCACAATAGCACTTTTATTTATACAGCATGTGACGTCACAACCAATAGGATCACGTTTTACGAGCTTCGATTTATGTATGAAAATTTGTAAAAGAAAATCTTGTATTTCTAAATAAAAACGAAAATTAGTGGTTAAAAACAACCACCATGAAAAAATAATTTATGTACATGCAAAAAAAAAACAGATTTATTTGGATTGCATGCATATTGTCGATTTTGATCACGTATAAATGTGGCTTTTTAAAAAAATAGTAGTTCGTATATACACTACTCCAAGAAATTAACGCACCATCAAAAAGTATCCAAAAGTTTAAAGTTAATTTTTGGTTACTTTTTGGTGGTGCGTTAATTTCTTGGAGTAGTGTATTAACTTATTAAGCGCCTGCAATGTTGAAACTACATCTTATTGTTTATATGGTTGCCTGCAAACGTTCTTATAGTTACTTTCATGTTTTAGGTGTTGCGAAATATAAATTATTAAAACTTAACTTATGGAATTTAAGCATAGTACGATAAGTAAGTAAAATAAGTTTGAGTTTACCCACGCTGTATTTACACAATGTAATTATTGTAGCGTCATAACCAATAGGAAAAACAGAAACAGATGTTTCTGTTTTTAATAGATTATTTGAAAGAAGTATTTATAAAAATTTAAAGTAATTACATAAAACTCTGGTGCTCATATTTTATTAATCAGTTGTAGAGATGAGGCAATGGTAAAGAAAGCGGTTAAGGTGCAGAATGTTTTCTGAGCCACGATTATTTAGTTTATTAGACGGGTAATGATCGGATGACCGGTTTCTCAAAGCATCTAATCAACTAATAAATTTAAATGACGAGCAGAGTCACCTTTGGCACTGACATTAATATGTCTGCTCTCACATTACAGGCATTCAGTTTATGATTCCTTTAAAAAACCGACTATAAGAAGCTCATATACTTTTTAATAATTGTATAAATTGTTACTAACAAAGTTTCTAATTCTAATGAACTTAAAATATTAGTCGTTGAATTATACAGGATGATTCATAAGTAATCCATAATATTTCAGGTAGATACCTCAGGCGATTTTATTTAAAAAATTCATATTATAGATAGATGGATAACTGTTTCTTTATTCAAAACACAAGAGGCATAGAACAGCGTCAACAGGTTTACAGTTCATATCTCATTAATATATAATAGATTAATATATAGATTAACATGTAAAAAAGCATTAGAACTCCTGTACCGTGTGGTACCTACCTCATTTTAAAGGTCTTCAAAAAAGAAAAATTTTACCGCAAACCTTGGATGAATTAAGAATGGATACGGGATGATTTAACATTCTTTGAAGCCAAAACAAACCGTTCTAACGACACTGTAAACACAATTTGTAAACATTGGCCACATCTTATTTTACCTTATATTTTTGTACAAAAAATACGTTAGAAGCATCACAAGATTTACTAAAAGTAATAAAAGCCCTAAAATACTTTATTTTCTGCTAAATAATAATAAATTTAGGTTAAAAAGCTCTTAAATACATTATTCCTAAAGGCTTATTTAAAGTCGCTCCAAGTCATTTATAAATCTATAAGTCGCACTTTTTCTTTTCTAGTTCATTAGACAAAGACATACGTGTGAACGAGTGTTCAGACGTATTTCCTAAGCAACCAACAGAGACAGCAACACTTCCGAGCTCAAACACTCCAATGCTATTTTATCTCTTTCTATTATCATTCTTGATTCAATTACGTATTTGCTAAAGTTCGTAAACTAGACCTCTAGGGTAAGATGTTCTCATAACAAACAACATTAAACAGGCTACACGTTCGATACGCTCAAAGTATTTGGAACACCGAATCCTTTCTAATTCGTCCAAGCCGCAAACCGTATATTAATTCGTTTTTAAGTCTTTAAAAATTAAAAACCGTGAAAAAAAAATAAAAATTTAAAAAGCTTTACTTTTCTTATTACTTTAAAAGTTGTTCAAAATGACCACCATGAACTTTTTGGCAGTAATAAACTCGACTTTGGAACTCACTTCTCACATTTTCGGGAAGGACAGGTGTTACGTCTTGGCAGAGATCCAAAATCGACTTTATTACTGCCAAGTAGTAGGGATCGCCGATATCATTTTTTTGACCGATACCGATATACATACATGTGGCCGATTATCGGTATCGGCCGATTATTGGCCACTGAAAATACAATACATTTTTTCGCACCTGCTTTCCCCCTAATCCAAAGACGCTAAACAAACACATCAACCTTGTTTTATAGATACACTACAGTTAGTGATACAAGACTCAATTAATAGTCAATGTTCCATAATAGATTTATCGGGAAAAGTGAGGCGTATAATTTCACACTTTAATCATTCCTCTTCGTCTTGCGATAAATTAAAAGTATTCAGAAGATGCTTAATATGCCAGAAAAAGCTTTAGTTCAAGATATAGCAACACGGTGGAACTCAAGTTATTACATGTTAGAACATTTGGTCAATGATAAGAATGCTTCAAATTTGTTAATGATGGATCAAGATTCAGCAATTAATAAAATGGATATGACATTTCATCAATGGGAACTAGCAAAAAGTTTATTAAACCTATTAAAGCCATTTAGATTTTATATTCTATTATTATATTATATCAACTATTTGGTATGAGTTATCCATAACTGTGCTAAAAGCAACTCCTAAAAAAATACAATTAAAAACTTTTAAGCAGTTACAGTCAAAACATGATTAATTAAATGTATAGAAAGTACATACCTCGAATATATTGCAATGTCTTGGATAATAAAATTTTGAAAAATACCTAAACACCATCACGTTTTACACTTTAGCATCACTTAGCGGTATAATCACTAAAACTAACGGTTCTGTATTGAATTCGTGTACCTGTATCAGGTAAAAAGGACTCAAAAAAACAGGCGATTCTGTGCTGGAAAATACTACACAGATGATTTTATTTTTGGGTATTATTCAAAGGTATTCAAGTTATTGAATACCATATGGTACAGGTAAACTGGCGCCGTAGAAGGGGCTGTGCGCTATCTGTCGCCAGTGGCAGCTCTAAATTTTCAGTTAGGGGCAGTGTTGAATTCAAGCACGTTTCATCGGGGGGGGGGGGGGGGCTTTATGATTCCAGAGGGGATATCAGGAACCAACAGTGTAGTGTATATGTAAAATTGCACTATTGGGTCTTCTTTATTATACAGGGTGCCCAGTTTGGGCAAATATATTTGCTATTAGTAAAGCACCAAATTTTAGGTGTATTTTATTGGTTAATAAATTATTCAGCCCCCTTGAGGGGTAACGCCAGGGAGCTGAGCTCAAAAATTTTAAATGCCACCCCATGCCGTGTGGTACCCGGAATGGTACTTATTTTTAAAGATCCTCAAAAAAGAAACATTCTACCGCAAACCCTAGGTCCGTATCTTAATTCGTTTTTCATATTATTTTAATAGTTGTTCAAAATGACCACCATGAACTTCTTGGCAGTAATAAAGTCGATTTTGCAACTCGGCCAAGAAGTAACACCTGCCAATATGAAAAGAGAGTTCCAAAATCGACTTTATTTCTGTTAAGAAGTTCATGGTGGTCATTTTGAACAAGTTTTAAAGAAATAAAGATATTTAAACACGAATTAAGATACGGATCTCGGGTTTATGTTTATTTTTTAAAGACCTTTAAAATGAGGTACCATATGGCATAGGATTGCATTTAAAATTTTTGACCTCAACTCCCTAGCGCCACCCCTCAAGGGGGGTCGAAAAAGTTAAATTACATAAAAAAGTAGATTTATTAACCAATAAGATACATCTAAAATTTGGTGTCTCTATCTTTACAAATAATATTGAAGATATTTTCCCAAAACTTTCGGACACCCTGTATTTTGTAAGCCATTAAAGATGTGAAAAATTCTAAATGAGGCTGTAAAAAAATTGCACATAACATAAAGTATCCTTATCGCTTATGACGCCTCTTTAGAGGGGGGGGGGCAAATTCATTCTAAATTTTACTTTACGTTCTATCACTGGTATCACCAATAATTTAATTTAGCTTTCAAAGATTTAGAAATTTATATTTTTCTACTTTACAACTTCTTTTGAGTAAATTCATTGACATTATTACACTGTAAAAGGCAGCAGTAAGTGAATCTTTAAATTAAATAATAGATATAATGCTTTTCATGTGTTTGTTATTCGTTTCTTTACAACATACATACTTATGCTAACCAATACTGTGATTTTGTTATGATTTTCTTTTTTCCATTGTCCAAAATGTTACGATTTGTTTGTAGCTTAGAGCGGCAAAATGTCTATTGTTGGCCCTAACTATTTAGACTGAACATGGAACTTTTGTTAAATAAAAAGGGAACAAGGAAGTACAATTAATAACTAGAATATAACTATTTTATTGTTTTTAGTACATGATACGGGACAGTTTTAATAGAAATTCGTTTGATTTTATAAATTTCAACTCATTACTTCAGAGTTGTGCTTGATGACTTACTCCGGGGGGATTTTCAAGCGCCCAGGGGGCGGACATTCCCCTCGGGCTACCCAGTGAATTCAACACTGTCTGGGGGGGGGGGGGGGGGCATGTCCAGGAAACTATTAATTTTATGCGTGCTTCGACTACTATCCATTTCTAAAGTTTTGACCCCTCAGTCTGAGGGTCAATAACAAAAAAACCACGGGGCAGAATAAACTGAAAAAATTACAGCTTGTTAGGACGTTATCCAAGAGTTTCTGCCAAAAAATGTATTATTGTAGTGTAAACGATATTGAACTTATTCATAATCAAGTAGAAAAAAACAACGATTTTACTGCGTTAATACTGATAAACGATTTTCTCATGTCTATATATTGGTTAATTTGTTCCCTATTTAAATGCAATTTTGAAGGTAGATAGAAAAATATCTATACTTTCGCAAGAGATTGGTAGTATGTGTCTAAAATTGTATTTTTTTTATTTTTAATGATGTTTGTGTATCAGCTGTACTGTGGACAATTTAAAACCTTATAAAAAATCTTTACACTCGTAGACGTAGTTATTATTATACAAATGTATTTTATTACACAAAATTAAAAAAAGCACCTTTAGTTCTTGTAAAAATTGCAATAAATATTAAAAGCCACATAAGAAAGAGATGCAAAGTGTCAAACGCCTTTACCGACATATTCACAGTACGGTGGCGTCGTCGTTAAGGTCGTCTGTAGTCCGTAGGTCCATGTATTTTTATTTGTTTAGAATTTAATCTATTTGTTATGTATTGAAAAGATTTGTAAAATAATATTATTTAATTGATTGTGGTTGTTTATATCTACTTATTGTTGATTTAAATTTTTGGTTTTAGTGGTAGATAGTAATTTGAAATTATTATTGTTTTCACACGATTTTTAAGATTATCTTGTTCGAATTTATATAAATACCTGATGTAATCTGAACCAAAAATACGGTATCAAACTAAAGTCTAATACGTTAAAATGTCTCGTCAGTGCATCGAACAAATGAATAAATATTATATTAAAAGTCAGAGCGTACTTTCAATAAGAGAAAGCCAACGGTTTGGAAAATATTTTGATTGAGCAAGTGGTTAAAAGAACAGCAGATTGCCTGGGTATTAGTGAAAACACCGTTAAACGTGTTACTGCGGAAGAAAAAAGTTCCGGTATTATACCATCAAAAGGGAGAAGTGGAAGGCCCCGACTGGAATGTGATGAGATTTTGCAGGGCGTCATAAGGAGAACAATATTAAATGTTTACCTGGAGCGTCGGTTTCCTTCTATAAAACAAGTTTAACAGAAATTGAAAGATGTCGATTATTTACCAGAATTTTCAAAAATGACTTTGTACCGATGGATTAAAGAACTTGGGTTTTCCTAGAAAAAACTAATTAATAAACCAATTTTAATGGAACAAAACACAATTGCTGCCAGAAAAGCGGAATTCTTATACGCCATAAAGAGATATCGTGAAGATTCTTGGCAAATATTTTATACAGATGAAACATGGTGCGGTGCAAATCATTCAGGGAAGTTTGGCTGGGTTGAAAGAGTTAATCCCACAAAACGGGATAATTTTGATGAACACAGAGGTGGTATACAGGAAATTAATGGCTTTAGAGGTGGAATAAAACGGCCATCAGGATCAGGACAACGGGTTATTTATTATCTTACATATTGGTAGTAAAAATGGGTTCTTGGATGGCTGCCTGAAGTGTTTCGTTGGGAAAAAAAGTGCGGCGTCAGTGGATTACCATAACGAGATGAATAAACAACATTACGAAGAATGGTTTAGAACAGTGCTTTCCGTAATACCTGACAAATCAGTAATCGTAATTGACCAAGCACCGTATCATACAATGTTGGATCCTAATTTTCGAAATCCTACAACTGCCTGGACAAAACAAAAAATAATAGAATGGATGTCCCAGCGAAAAGCAACATTGCCCAATGGATTTACAACGTTTAATGAATTAACCAAACCAATGCTTTTAGACCTATGCAAGAACTATCACTTTCCAAAAACGTATCTTTTAGATACAATTGCAAAGGAGTTACGACATGATAATGTAAAGCTTCTATGGTTGCCAGTTGCACACTGTGAATTCAACGCAATTGAATTAATTTGGGCATATGTGAAAAATAAAGTGGCAAAATTGAATACTACGTTTAAAATCACAAATGTACTAAATTTGTGTCTTGAAACGATGCAGAACGTGCCAAATTCTGTTTGGGAAAATTGCGTTGGACACGCTAATAAAATTGAGGAATCCTACAGAGAAAAAGACCACTCAGTTGATGTTGTTGTAGAACCATTAATTATAAATTTAGATGAAGGTGATGATTCAAATGAAGACTTTATTAATGATGAAGAAGGAGAAAACGATCCATTAGTGTAGGTATTCTTCGGTAAAAAAGAGTGGTGTAATCCAATCAGGTTATTTTTAGTTTTAGGTTTAACTAAATTTTATCAGGGCTTTGTACCTTAAAAGTTAAATCGGATGTGATTCTACGTAAACAGGCCACTTTCACATATTTCTTTTATTATTAAGCAAAAGCAAATGCAGACAAACTTACCACAGCATTTGTTACAATTTTCCAAATATGCGAATCATAAAAATAAGGGAACATCAAAAATATTGTTTTTCTTTTAGGTGAATTATAAATAAATAAAGCTAATTGGCCTATTTACGTTACTCACTTTGACGTAATATTTTTAAATTACTATTGTTCGACTACACACGTTTTGCCTATTTTAGAGATCTTAATGAAACAATCGAAAATCGTTAAATAGAAATAAATCTAAATATTTACCAATGCATATACTTATTTTTTCTTAATTTTACCAGTTACCTAATTTATCATATAGAGCACAAAAAAAAACCGTCACTATATTGCATTACTTTAATGATTATTACCTTAACACCCATACTATTGCACCTTCGACGCCCCGCTCCATCCCGCAAGCACAATGCTGCTATCCTTTACACAAATTAATTGTTTGTATTTACGTTTATGACAACTGCCAAAACAAAATTTTCGTTAAACGTAAAGTTACATCTCTTTATATGTAATACAAAAAAACAAAAATTTTTGCTGTAAGATTACTGGTAGTAATTACATAACCACAATCATTTTTTGAATATTACTACCAAACCTAAGAAAAAAAAATATAACTAATATTTTTTGGGACTAAAGTAAGGTTCACTTTATCGCCTGTAAAAAATTAGTTAGGCCTGGGAGTACCAGTAAGGCACAATAAATTTTTACAATAGAGTAATTGATGAACTAGGGAAAAAATGGTGACAATTTTACACTTACCTTCCCATTAGAAAAGCACCAAGGCATCTACGTTTACAAAGTTTTACATGTGTAATAGAGACAAGTAACTTGACCGAAATATGTGAAAATTATATTTTTTAAAATTGTACTTTTTACTTTACAAGCTTCCAAACTGAGGGGTCAAAACTTTAGAAATGGATAGTAGTAGCGTTTTCCGTGGGATTTAGACCAGAATTTCAGGATTTTCCTGACAAAAAAAATTCCCTGGCACTTCCAGGTTAGTTGTCTTAGGAAGCATAAAAATTCTCTATAAATTACATATAAGATTTTTTTTAGTAACATTAATAGCCTAGAGTTTAGAAAAAGAAACAAAATATTCTATTATTTTTTTCTACCCCTTATAATAATTATTTCCGTGCAATCAAAATCAGTGGCGGCTGGTGAAATTTCAAAGTTGTATATCTCTGTTCCTACTTACAGGACCCGTACCAAGTTACGTCAGTGGTTTAATAGTGAGCCCACTGGGAATGTTTTGGTAAAGAAAAGAGACATTTGTAATTTGCGAAAAAAAGCTGAATTTTTGCTGAGCCTCCCCTGGGAAAAAATGAACGTATTTAGTGCTTTATTTATTCTTTCTAAACAAATTTTACATCATTTTGTCGAGAATTTTTAAATTTTAAGAGAAAAAAATGTGTTAGTAGAAAGTTATAGTCATTTGAATTTTTTTAAACCTAAAAATACAATTTACAAAAAAATTCAACCAACTATAACTTTCTACTAACACATTTTTTTATCTCAAAATTTAAAATTTCTCGACAAAAAGATGTAAGATTTGTTTAGAAAAAATAATAAATAAAATACCTAAACACATTAATTTTTTTCCCAGCGAAAATTCAACTTTTTTTCGCAAATTACCAAATGTTTTTTTTTCTTTACCAAAACATTCCCAGTGGGCTCGCTATTAAATTTGGTGCGAGTCCTATAAGTAGGAACAGATACATACAACTTTGAAATTTCATCAGTCACCACTGAACAAAATCCAGGGGAACAATTCTGTCAAAGCTACATTTATTTTATATGACACAAATTTGAATAATGATCTGTTATTTGCCATTATTTCATTAATAGATAAAAATAAAGTTGAATTAAAAAAATTGGGATTTATGTAGACTTCTAGTTTAGGGTCAGCACTTTAAAGACAGGTTAACCTCCATGCCTGGAGCGTATGTGGTTTAAGTGGTTCAGAAAATAATCCAGGGGAAGGCAAAGAAAGCTTTAGGTCTATTTGCCAGGTCTGGTATTAGTACATTGCTGAGAGACGTGTTTCTAGTACCAACAAAGAACCCAATTGCCGAGTAGAGCCAGAATGAATAGTTAGACTACTACACTAACTACTACTGTGTATTGCCAACAAGACTTCTGTCTTTGTAAAAACATATCAAGGTAAATTCAATATAATTCAATTCCCAAAAATTACCTGAGCAACACTGGTGAGGCGAACAGACAAGAAGCAGGCTTGAGACAGTTTCATTATCCCTCTGACTGGAGGCTGGACCTGAATAGAGAGAAGTACTACATAAGAAATAAGTTCAATATTTAATATTATTAACATAAATTAATACCACTTTAAAATCTGCTCGAGTTCTTGGGTTCACTATACTAACGTTATAAAAAACCAAAGCTAAATTTAAAACCTAAAAAATAAAGTCTACATAAACAACTTGTGGGCAGAGACTGGCGCCAAGGTACAAAAATATCACGTTATGTAAAGATCAACTGAAACTGAACAGCCTCATAGAGATTCTTAAGTACGCATTATCCGTAGGGGACCAGAGTACAAAATCTATATTTTGATAATTAAAATTAGTACACTAAAATCTCTTACTTACTCTGTGGAATTTACAGGTCAAAAAGTCAGAAGTTCTTTTTATTTTAACACAAATGGTTCAAATGTTCAAAAAATTATGTCGCCGAATGTCGCCAAAAGAGAGCAAGAGAGAGTACGAAGTACTACGAAGTTGGCAACAAATTTCAATCAGGACATAAAAAAAAGAAGTGTTCGAATAAGTGCTCGTTTTCTGTTGTAGCCACACAATCTGGACATAACACATGAGCACCGTTCATAAGTGAGCGAATGTGCGATAGCGAATCTGTTCTTGCTCAGTAAACCAACGCAGGGATAAATCCAGGGGCGCATTCAGAATCGGCGCCCGGGTGTTCATGGGTAAAAAACCGACCGTTCAGAATCAGGCGGCCAGCCGTTGGTTCTTATGGCCGTGACGTCATTGACAAGTTAATTTTTACCCACTTTACCCACGGGGCGTTGATTCTGAATGCGCCCCAGGGGGAATGTCTGTAAAATATAGAAATTGATTTACTTAAAGCACAGTTTATAGTGTTGGGAATAACCGACTTATTTTAATAACGGACTACCGAGTATTCAAGTGATTTTAAAAACCGGACGATAACCGGTTTTTCACTCGAATACAAAATATATCTGCCGCTTTAAAAAAACAAACAAACAACAACGACGCCGACGATCTAAATAATAAGTCCTACACAGGCAACCCGTAATGCAGTATTTGAATACTATCTAACATAAATGCGGCCCACATACAATACAAGTTATGAATTTATGAATAAGTGAACACCAATGCCAATAACAATAACCGACAACTGAAACTGAAACCACTCGGTGTAGTCTTTAGTATTCGTTGGTGTAGTCGCCACGTCGCGCCAGCCGCAGTGAGTGACTGGCATGCGGGCAACAACCATAGAGAAAATATATACTTAGGGCGTGTACCGTTGTCAACTTCGGTTACGGTTTTGTGTCCCGTAAGTATCGGTAATCTGAAAAGTTGACAGATTGGAAACGCAATATCTGTCATTAATGTCACCGAAGAAACCGAGCGGTTAACCAGGTTTGACAACGGTACACAGCCTTAATAGAGAAATAATGTCATTTGCGAATGTGGCAAATTTACCAAGCTGAATCCGTAAACACAGACGGTCTTCTGCGGGCTTGCGCCTTGTCGAACGTTTGCCTTGTGATAGACAGGACCGTACTTCAAAATTTATTTCACATGACGTGAATCTTTTATCGAGTAATAAATGCTAAATATATTACTTGTAATTATTCTTTTTGTTAATGATAAAAATGTAACCATTAGTGAGATTTTAACAAAAATTGTATAGTTTGTTGACTTAAATCTGAATTTTCTTGCTATACAAAACTGTCGATAATTCCTCGAAAATAGCTCAGTTTATACATATACAGTGCGTCTCTTTAATGTCCCCCCTCTTAATTTTTTAAACGTTACATTTACAAAATTGAAAGTTGAAATAAAAGATAAACATAGTATTCTAAACAAAAGAAATAAAATATGCAACTGTTTTAAGTAAAATAGTAAATAAAAAAATTACCAAAACTATGTGTATATTTTATTGGATTGGCATCCCATCCTGTATAATTATTGAACAAACCAAGTTCTATGGTAAGATGTAAATATTTTTACACCTATTTACAGTGTGTGCACTTGATACTTTGGTGAGAGCGCTACTTACTTACGGCCCCATGTCAATCTAATCCACTGATATCTTAGCGATCCTTTGGCGAAAGCGCTTTTTTCTTTCGCCATCCCTTTTAAAATACTCCCCTCTGCCCTAATCCACTAGTATTTTTAGTGCCCCTTTGGCGAAAGCGCAAATATGCCTTTTGGACACTCACCCTTCTAATCCACTGATATCTTAGCGATCCTTTGGCGAAAGCGCTTTTTTCTTTCGCCGTCCCTTTTCAAATACTCCCCTCTACCCTACTCCACTAGTATTTTTAATGCCCCTTTGGCGAAAGCGCAAATATGCCTTTTGGACACTCACTCACCCTTATGCAATATAGGGTAAGGAGGCATTGACACTATATATGACCTTCTTACACCATCTTACCCCTTATACAATGCCCCTAATACACACATACCCCATCAGTGCCTTTCTGACACCTTGACCACACTCAATATACGTCACCGATAAATATTTCTACTTCTCCGTGTGTGTGTTCACTTCAACACCGGAGTGCATTTAAGATAAAAGTTAGAAAATTTATTTGGTTAGAGTTAATCTTAATAACTCAAAACTTAAAAGTATTTTTGCAAATGGAAATAGCAACTTCAGCATTTACAACAGCTGTATTCCATGTGTTTCCTTCAGTGATTACAACTGGGTCCGATTCTGATCGCCGAGTTGCGTCATTGAGTTCAACAACCACTTTTGCTAGACGTCCCGAGTGCGCATGCCTCGAGAGGACCGTCGTTTAAAAATCTGACTGGCGCCCAATGCCTACAAACGCACTTTTTCGCCCATACATTGGACGGATTCAGCTGTTGTCGCGAATACGTTGTGATGGTCTAAATATATCTTGTCTATGGCAACAACTAATTGGAGACGTGTTTGAAAATAAAAACCGAATTTTCGTCACTCGAATTATAACCGATGATAACCGGATGATTCAGGTTATTGAAAAAACCGGATGATAGGTTATTTTTCACTCGAGTGATCCCAACACTAATAGTTTACCTATATTCCCCTCCAATAAGAATATTTCTCCCCTCCCCCGGAAAAAATGTCGGATTCAACACTGAACCAACGGCAGTCGGGAAACAGTCGGCCTCCTGTCGGAACTGCTGGGAAGTCGGCGGCTCTTTTTGCCATTTTCTGACTGCATACGGTACGCGCGTGTTTTTCCATGCCATGAATTGCCAGTCTTCAACCTAAAGCGTCATGGACTCGGCACACCAGAAACGATACTTCAGTTTCGAATCGAATGCGGTTACGATTCTGGCAGCCCCGCTGCGAAAATCAGCTTTCGCACCGCATTCGGTTCTTAAGCCTAGTTCTGACAGACGCGGAATGCGGATATTTTTTTTGCGAATCTCTCCTGATTGGTCATATTTGAAGCAAGATTTCATGGCGGGAAAAAATTGCGGAAATTTTTAACTTTTTGCGATGACAGATAAAAGTTGGAATATTTTTAACTTTTTTACGGATTTTTCCTCGTAGAGAAAGACAAAACATATATTTTTCTCTGTTATCGACCTTTTTTGAGGTTATATTTTGGATCTAATCTAAAACAAGCAACTTTCGTTGGAATTAAAGTGTATGTGCTAAAAATCAACACAAATTTTTAAAAATGACTGAATTTTTGCAGATTGAGTTTTTAATAAATGATGAAAGAGTGGCTTTGGACGAGCCCATCGACGGAAGTGACCATCTATTTAAAATTACCAGTAAGTAATTCCTTTCCGACAGGACTATGAATGGTCCTTTTATACATAAAATTCCTTCCCAGTTTGTAATTCTTAAAATCTTTTTTTGTAAAATCATGATAGATGCTTTTAACATTCAGTGTTTATGAATTTTTACAGTGCCCCGATGACGAAGATAAAAATATAACGCAATTAATAAAATTGTCTTGTTTCTTTGCATTGCAACCTACTTTTTAACAACAATCAACAATAACAAAAGCAAATGAGAATTGAGAATTTATCAATTTTTTACATTTACCAAACGTCAAAAATTGCGAAATTTCGCATCTGTCAGAACGTATGCTGTAAAATGATCCGAAATTGCCACTTGACATTTCTCCGGATTCCGCAGTCCGCGTCTGTCAGAACTTAGCTTTAAGCGGCTGATCTTCTTGTTGGAGAATGAATGCGAGATAGTAATTTCCGAGTTTACAGGACGGTGCGACTCGATAATAACAACGAATTGCCATTTTTTGGAAGAGTATAGACGTGTTTGGTGCTTTTTTGTGTACTGTTCAGTTGTTCGCCTATATTATTTTTTTGGAATGTGTATTGTAGCATTTTCAGTGATGATCTAGTTTTTTATTGCTCCTTGGTTTGTATGTAAATATGTTTTTAAATAAATTTGTACACTACTTAATAATAAAATAATTATTATAGTTTAAATTTTTCCTTATATTCTGCCATTTTACTGCTTTACTAACTAGAAAAATTATAAACTAGTTTAAAGTGATGAGATAAATTTACTATTTATACCTATCTCTTCCAACAAAAATTTGTTAATCTGCAAATAAATACTGGGAGCAGAGATGTTCAGCACGTTTTAATAAAAAAACAAAATGAACTGTACATAGGTATATATTCAAATGTATATAATTTAAGAGGGTTAACATTGGTTATTCTAGAAACATTTTTACATAAAAAAATAAGTTAAAATTTCCAAAAATAATTGCATTTTAGCCCGGCATATTACCACAAGTTTAGGGACAACCATTTTGAATTGATATTTAAAATGTCTTGTCTAGAATTGATATAACAGCAAGTGCAAATTATTTTTGTTAATTTCCAGTGACTATTTTGACCTAAAAATCTTTCTAAGATGCCCATGCGGACCATCTTAAATTTGTATTAAAAATTAAAACCACGCATTACTGCCCCTGGCCCGCCTAGCCGTGGGAGGGCCACCCACTGTACTTGACTAATCCACCAGTGAACTGACAGCGGATCTCTAACGGTATTGCACCCTGTACTGTAATGCCGCTCATGGCCCATGAGCGGCATAACATTCCATGGGTCGCCGCGGCAAAGAGGACATGCCCGGTCTACAATCCGCTGAGTTTGCCGTGTTTCGGGCCGGAAGCGGCTTTCGGCAATGCGGTTTCCCCAACCCAACCTGTCTTAGTATTCGTTGGTTTCTGTCCGCTTCTGGAACAGCCACCTAGTGTTTACTGGCTGTTCCGACTATACCAATAGTATGGGTGGGTATAATAGTGAGTGGACCTCTTATATATTTTTTGGTGAGTGGTTTATTATTATATTTGTTAATTATTTAACCAACCGCCTTGGCTAATCAATAATCATATTTAAATAGAGAGAAAAAGCAGATAATATGGTATTTTAGTGAGACAACCAAGATATCTTAATCTTTAGCTAAGGTGGCTGAAACCACTTGTGTCCCCAACAACAGAATTCGAGCATGGTTCATATTTTGCTCTTCCTCCACTTCTCACATTTCGCCTAGTAAATAAACGGATGGCGAACGGTGTATTTGACAGCAACTTATTGACATTTCATGACATTTCTCATTAATCACCTTACTCCGGGTGGTTATAGTTTTCTATAATCGACACAAAGCTATCGTGTTGTGTTTGTCTGCCGATCAAATTTGACAACGAGCGTAAAACAGACCTCGTGGAGTCCCACTGCTGTGATCAACGAATACCAATTCTGATGTTTTTTACGTCAGTCTGTGTCATGAATAAAGCTAAAGGCAAAACTGGCAGTTTTATAGAATGCATGACGTGTATTGACCACGTAAATGGGAGTAAAATACTATGGTAAGCGACATAGTTTTAAGGCGGTTACGATTATCTGTCAGTAGGGACTTAAAGCGTGCTATAAATTTCGCTCGTATTCGTATCCGTATCGAACTGCGCATGAGCAGAGTCGATACGCGCGTCGAGATACGTTACGAGCTCCGCATCGTTACGGCTCCCGCATCTTAACTCTATCCTTATCGTATCCCGGCCAAAACGGTTAAACTGTCACGATTTCAGTGAACATAACATGAAAAAAACTGATTTTACTATTTGTTTTGTTTAAATTTGACAATATCCTCCATTTTAGCGCAAATAAATTTCAAATAGAATAAAAAACACAAAATATTTTGGAATTATACTAACAAAACAAAATTTAAGGTTAGAAAATATGACAGGACAAGATACGGATACGCTAAAACAACGATAAAAATTGCTTTAAGGCATTTTCCATCGGTAACGTAAGCCAATACGATAGGGTTACGGATACGAATAAGTAGGAATTTTTAGGATCTGCTTTAAGTCCCTAATAACACATCGGCGTTTGCGATATATAAATGGGCAAAATTGGGATTTGTTTGAAATAAAGAGCGGTGTTTACCATAAAAATAAAATGCTAATTTTGATCACTTCAGGCAATTGCACCGACTATTTTAAGGATTCCTTAGCGGTAAGAAATCCTTAATTAGTTGCACCGTAATTTATGGAGTCCTTAACCACAGCTTAAGTCTGCCTTTATTAAGGTGCCAAACTTCCTCCCTTACTGTTTCCTTAACAGTTGTATAGGTAGATCTTTTTGTTTCTTTTGCTAGATAAATGAATCATGAAACGTAATTTATTATAAAATCAATTTAAAACAGTGTTTGTTGTAGGAATATTTTATTGTTTGTTTGGAATTTTTTTTTAAAATTAAATTGATATTTTTAGGTTGTTATATGATTTTGTGGTGTGGATACAAAAAGTGTATGCAGAAAAGTTCTTAAAATTAGTTGAAATCTACAGATAATGTAGTATTTGGATTTATTGGAGGATGATTGTTTGGAAGATGACATGGAAATCATTGACTTTGTTGATTTTGGATTTCCTCGCAGACTAAATAAAAGGCGAAATTACTTTGAGGAGTTAGATGCACTGTCTTTAATATTTTTGCCGTGACTTAACACTTCGAGTATTTAATAGTGGATTGCAAGCATTAAACTTTTGACTGATTTCCATCCAAGCCTTTGTTTTTTCAAAATTTGAGGATGCATTAGTTTCTTTATTTTCAATTACATTTTTGTAGTCCAGAATTATTGACAATAGTAATTGATGTTCTTGGGGAGTAAAATTTGTCCCCCGTTTTCTTTTTGGTGTCTCCATTTTAGTAAAAAAAAGGAAAATGAGTGGAATTTCTCGTTCCGCGGCGTAAAATAAATACAGAAATTTTGAGGTTAAACCCACTTGCATAGAAAAAAATTTACTACTATTTTCCCACTTGCACGTCACTTTATCAGTGGCGCCAGCCGAACACAAAGAAATCCCCTAAATAGTTGTAACGTTGCAGCGACGTTGCCGTGTATAACGATCACTTAATAAATAAAGGAATGATTTTCATTAGGCAGTGCAACGAATTTAAAAATATGGAATCCTTAAAATGAAAGGAGTCCTTTGTTAAGGAATATTTTTTTTTAAAGGCGGTGCAATTCGCTGTAAAATATAAAGAAGAAGTACCAAATTATTTGAAATCGGACGTGAAATATTGTAGGCGATGATTTAACCGAATAATCTGGTTTTCACGAAATTTGTCGCTTACGATGTTTTGTCAAAAACCCATCAATATGGTAATAGTAGTGGTAGTATTATATTTATTAGTATTATGAAGGCTTTGAAAATTAATTCAAGGAAAAAAGAGTCCTATTTTAGAATGGAATGGAATGGACCTACAGTGGTACTCTGTATGAAAAATAGCGAAAGCGATCGGGGTCTCTGCAAATTCTTACTATGTATCACCGTTCGGTATGTTTCGAAGAGACACCGGTCGCTATCGCTATTTTTCTTACAGAGTGCCACTGCTGGAATGTAATAGTCGAATCCGGTCTCTACTCGTTAGTATTGTTTCAAATAAGCCCAAATCGCGAAATGCGAATATTGTCCTCATTGGTCAGTTGCACATTAAAATTTGAATCTGACCAATTATTCGCATTTCGCGTTTATACGAGTGAAGTGTGGAACGTGATAATTTCCTGAATTGACAGTTGTGAGTTGACGTAAAAATCAGAAATCAACAAATCAACTGTCTTGAGGAGGCACTTGGGTTTTTGTTGATGTATTTTGAATTTATTCTTTTTATCGTTTCCAGGAAAGATAAATTTGTGGATGATATAAAATCGAGACAAAATGATGTAGTGCGATAAATATCCTATAACGGTTGTTTGAAGATAATTTTAAAAGTGCTTTTTTGGGGTTTTGTGTGATATTTTTTAATTAAAATGGATCCACCCAATCAGAGTTATGATCAGTCTTATTTGCAAAATAAGATGGAAAATTTAACTATTGGAGGTTCGAAATATGGTAATTTAACAAATGCTTCAAAAGCGGAACCCGCTCAACCCTATCAGCAAAAGAAACCCTCCACAAATGACTATTCCTTGTACGAGAGACATAATATAATTGCTAGTTCTAAGTATGCAACTCCTAAACAGTTAGAAACTATCTCTCGTCAGACTAAAACTGGAGAAGAAACTGATGTGTATGTACAAATAGCAAAACCTCAAGTTCCTCCTGTTACTAATCCTACACATTCCTTTGGAAGTGGTTCCCTACACTCTGATGGAACAATAACAGGCACCTCTGGACCTGTATATGAAAATATTGACTATTATCCGAGTCACAATCGAAAAATTTTTTATAATCATAAAGCTGAACCACAGGTACCCTTAAGTAATAAAATACATGATAATGAAGCTCCAGCGCTTTATGAAAATATTCAGAAATATTACTATAGATCTGCTGGTGCTCAAGCTGGTCCTCAAGTTCCATCAACCTATCAGTACTACCAAAATGCTGTTCCAGAAGCTCAACATGCAGTATATTCGGTAATGCATCCTCCTAAATCTCAGAACATATCTAAAGCAGCTCCACAATCCCCAACCTATGGAGGAACTAAGCTTAGTCAACAAATGATAGAAGAAATTAATGGGAGTGACTATGTCTGTATGACTGGTAATATTGCCCAGACATTAAGTACTAACACTCAGTTTCAGACATCATCTGCTAAAAGTTACGACAGGTAAGATTTTTTTATATTGATTTTGTTTGTGGCATTGTAGACAGATACTTAAAAGATCTGCAACAGCAGATACCAGGTTGTCCATTGATTGGTCTTTAAAACTTTTAAAACATGTTTTGTTTTCTGATTAATTGCACTTTTTTACACTAATCACCACCTCCTCAGGAGTCAGTTGAAGTTAGTGCTCACTAATTAGACCTAGACATGTGAGGAGAGAATATTCTTAAAAGAATATTCTGGAAAATATTCTCTAGTAGATTATTCTCTTGGTAAGTTCATAAGTTGTCCGATCGCGCCGCACGTCACGTCGCCGAGTACGAGCCAGGGAATCCCAGATAGAAGTATTTTTCATACTAATGAAGTAAACATTTAGTAAACGAATTATTGAGCTGTTCCCTTAGATGCGTTGATGTGCGTACGCTAACGCGGCAGGCAGAAGGCAGAATGAATCAAAGGGAACAAAAATTTAAAAAACATGCAGTTTTATATATTCATCAAAACGAAACCACTTAACAGCTCAATGTGCTGGTAGTGTCCTTTATAGCTCACAGCCTAAAATTAATAGATCGAGGTCAACAAGAAAAACCTACTATTTTCCATTCTATGGAGGATGATACTGAAAATAAACAAATCTCAAGTTGAGAAATCACATCCTCAGACTGTGAAGAGATTGAAGATAGTGACGTTTCATTATTTGATTCAACTAAGATGTGTTCTACTTATCCTCAGAATAAAGTTTTCTTTTTGTTTGCATGTGTACTTACAAGTTTTTTTTGTTAGTCATTAATTTTATGAAAGTATTTCAAATAAAAATATTTTTGACATAATATTCTTTCATTCACAATCACCATTTCCTATTTATAATGTATAGGTATAGGTACTAATTTAAACTAATTTATAATGTATAGGTATAGGTACTAATTTAAAACCATTTTTAAAGATTGTTCTTGGAAAATTCTCAAAATCAAGAATATTCTTGAGAATATACTCAAAGAGTATTCTCCGTTTTTTTGTTCTTGAGAATTTTCCAACTCTACTTAGTCCTGCACTGACATAGCAAACACACAACTCATATTTATGATAATTTAGACAGTGTTGTTTCATGCTTTTTTGTTACTTTCGTTAAAGCAGGGTTGATATTTAAAATTTGTCGGCCAGCTTCTCCAATGCTAGACTAGTCTAATTTGAAAACTAAAAGTTTTAAACTGACAAGTGTAAGAATCAGGCGCGGCCCGTGAGTTTTCTTACAGGTGGGTCAAAATTTTGTGGACAGCTAGTGATATCAATGCAACAAGCAAAATACACTTTTTTAATTAAGGAAGGTTTTTTAATAATGTGCCTAGTTTTGCCAAGAAATTATTTAGGTACCTACAAATAAACACTTCAAAAACCATAAAATAGGTACTATAGTATATTGAAAATTGCTATGCTAGATGTTTATGACTTTTAGTATTGCTTTTCTATCTGTTTTAGTCTAAGATTGTTAGCGGCTTTCCGGTTTGATATGTCTCCTCAATAGAGGTCGCGCCTTGTACTAAAAGTATGATTATTCATAATGTAAATAGACAATACAAGGAAGGATTCTCTCCATGAAGTCATTTTTGTTAAACATGTATTTTTAGTGATTTACAATAAATCTTAGGTTTTTCTACAGTTTATCCGTCTCATTATTTAATCTGACTATGCTGCAGGTACTTTAAATTGCATTTTTGCTGTGACTTGACCAAGATATCAAATAATATCCAAAAACATATTGATACTACACAATAAAATTAGAAAAGCTAGCCGAAACACCGTTGTCTTTAATAAATATTAGGTAATTAGTTTTTCTTTGTCCAACCCAAATGTTTTGAAACAGTATATTTCACGGGGGGTTCGAGTGTATCGGCCCGGGACCGGCAAGCGATACTATTGGTGGGCCGTCGACAAATTTTGTCTTTTTTCTTCCTAAAGCGCATATGTATATTTCCCTCTTAGTTTTAATACATTTGTATAGTCCATATAAACCTATAAGATCAATTTAAAATACGACCGAGCCCGGTGCAAGCTTGGATGTCTCTCGACGATGGCTTGGCTTGATTCTTTCTTGGGGAGTTTTCGCAAGGAATTGAAAGAAAAGTTTGGTTTTAAAAAATAAATTATTAGGTGGATCATTGAAAATAAATTTAGGTAGGTCATTGACCAAATGACCTTATGGACGAGCCGCCCCTGGTAAGAATAACACAACTGAGCTTTATACTGTGAACTTCTTTCTGAGATTTTTTCGCAAATTTATAAAGAAATGGGCAATTTTAGTACTTACTTTCCACAATAATAGAAGTAAATTCATTCTAGCAGCACATTCCAAGATTAAAATCATTTGAAAATCAAGCAAATCGCTTAAATATTAGAATAACTCTTGCGTTTTTAACTAGAAGATAGTAATTTAAACCAGTACTAAATCTTAAACCTTTTTAGTGAATCTGAACGTGTATTTTTTAGATCTATTGCTACAGGCATAGCACAAACTCCGACCAAAACTCTCTCGCCAGTTAAAGAAGTAAAAAAGCCTCCACTACCGGATAATTTAGAAAAAAGACCATCTCCAATCCCCAGCCCTACACCAAGCTTAGCCAGCATTACTAGTGGAGGAAAATTAAAAATTAGTGGAAAAAATTTACTCCCCTATAGTGTTACTCCGCCAAAACCGAGAGGTCCCACTGAGGCTCAGAAGAAAATTGAAGAAATGACAAGACAGATCGAAGAGGAAATGGAAAAGCACGAAGAAGAAGGAGAATATTTTGGTAAATAAAAAAATTAAAAACTTTGTTCTTTGATTCCAAATTGAAATTCCATATTTATCATTACGTTTATTTTAACAAAACTATTTTGTTGTAGGGATTTGTCATACTTGCAATGAAAAGGTCACAGGAGCCGGACAGGCATGCCAAGCAATGGGCAACTTATATCACACAAATTGTTTCATATGTTGCTCATGTGGAAGGGCTCTGAGGGGCAAGGCCTTCTACAACGTCCATGGGCGAGTCTATTGTGAAGAAGATTACCTAGTAAGCCCAAATGAAAATGAAGTACACACTTTTTGGCTTTTTTATTTTTATTTTTAGTAGAATAAAATCTTACCGCGTAATTTACAATCCCTTCTAGTTGACCAACTAAATTTTCAGAAGTTTCGTTTGTGTATCTACATATAAAGGGTGTTCCTGAACCCCTAGTTAATGTTTCGGGGGCGATTTCTGAGCTGATCTTGGGAAAAAAAGTAAATATATCTGTTAAAATGTTTCATTTTCAAGTACCAAAAAGTTTTAATTTTTTCTAATTTTCTCGCTATATCGTAACACTTTTTTGAAATCACTGTCTCAAAATTTGTACAGGGCTAAATTTTAGCACTTCTAGGTGTATAGAGAATATTTTAATTTTGTTTTGCAACAAAAAGGTTACGTTTTTACGCCTTGAGAATTTATCGTTGATCTGTTATAAGTAGCGCTCCCCAAATTTCCTGCCGTCACGAGCAGCGGTATGTCAAAATATAAGCGTCGCAACGCGATCTAGTCCGTAAATGTATGTGTTCGTTTCTTATCCGGAGCGAAGGACCAAAATGTTCGTTTTTTATCCGGCTCGAAGGACCAAAATGTTCGTTTCTTATCCGGCTCGAAGGACCAAAATGTTCGTGTCTCGTGCCTCACGGTACATTCGGGCTAGTGCTAGTACCGTGTTCGTGTCTTCGATTTTCGTGTAAAACGTGAAATGTGAAAACACCTGTCCTATTAGCCATAAATAATAAATATACTGTAACAGAATGTAAAATATTTGACGAGTCAATTGAGGCCAAAGCCATTTTGCCACTTATTATTAGATATACCTACCCCAATAATTTTTTTTTTGAAACTATTCATACTACGCCTCTGACTAAAAAAATGGTTGTAAAAGAAAAGCTCTTATGTTTATAAATCCGAAATGCTTTTAAAAACGTATTTACCCATTATTGCCAATGTCTGATGTAAATATGTAAGCGACGCCGCTGGACGTAAGGAAAACTGGGGAGCCCCAATTATAAGTATTTTATTATTTGAAGCAAGTTAGGTAAGATACAATGAACAATTAAGGCATCTTGTTTTCAGTATTCCGGCTTCCAGCAAACAGCAGAAAAGTGTGCTATTTGTGGTCACCTGATTATGGAAATGGTATGTTTTTATAATCATTTCAAACTTATAATAATGATATACTACTTTGCAACACGTAGAAATAATGCACCTACTTCAATATTTTTGGCTTTTGTTTTTAAATTAATTTTTTTAGTGGAAGAAAGGAGGTAGCGTTACAAAATATAGACTTAAATTTGGCTAGAAACCACTATAAATTAAAAAAAATGCATGCAAATTGGGTCAGTGGTTCTTGAGTTATCGGTATACAAGCGGCGACTAAGTTTTATAATATGTAGAGACGTTTTCAATATTTCATCAATCATTGCACTACTGCTGTACATGAATATAATAATGATTAATTGATTAATGTATATTTTACACAAATCCAATCAAAAACAAACCAGTGCATTGCGCCACATGGATTTATTGGCTATTAAGATTTCTCCTAATCTGATTCTCCCTTTTAGATTCTCCAAGCAATGGGTAAATCATATCACCCTGGATGTTTTCGTTGCTGTGTCTGTAATGAATGCCTGGATGGAGTACCGTTCACCGTTGACGTGGATAATAAAATATACTGTGTTAATGATTACCATAGAATGTTTGCTCCTAAATGTGCATCTTGTGGAAAAGGTTTGTATTGCCTATGTTGTGTACAAGGTTTTTAGCGAGGAGCCATTCTATTAACGTTAAAGATTGATATCAAATACATAAAATACCTATTTTGCCAGTCTGTAAGTATCATAATATTCTTGATAGGATATAGTGTGGCTACAAATAGCTTACATTAATTTTTTTAAAGAAAGTTATTCACAAATTGGTCATAATGAAAGCAAATAGCTTTCATTGTGACAGCTTTTTTTTGAATAGTTTTTTAAGCAGTTAAGAATACTTTTTTCTTGTGGGCTTAGGTAGGCATACAGGGAGGTTTTTAAGTGTTACAAGGCGATATCTCGAAAACGTTTTAAAATAGTTCCCTGAAATTTTGGCGAGTTAATAGGGAGATGGGGGACATATTTAACCATATTTTTGGCATTTACCTCCTCTCTTTATTTTGAGAGGTGGGGGTAACTTTGGAATTTTAAATTCGAAAAATTAGAAAATTCGAGTCTACATAATGTGTAAACAATTTTTTTTTTATTTGCTCTTTCGGTTGCGGAATTGCGATTTATTAGGTTATTTACCATTTAATTTCAACTTATTTATTTTCTGTCATGCTTGAGAACTTGTTCTAAATGTCCCCCTTTAACTTCCGAACACTTTTTACTCTTTTTCTAAATAAATTTCGTACCCGCTGTAACATTTCAGGTGTCACTAATAAGCAGGCAAAGCGGATTCGGTCTTTCATATCATCTAAAGGTGTAGATGCAGTCGCCATCACTTTGTCCTTTATAAAACCCCACAAGAAAAAAGTCAAGGGGATCAAATCTGGTGACATAGCAGGCCAGTTGATTGGACCAGCTCATCCAATCCACCTGTTTTAAAATATTGCATTCAAATGATTACTGGCCTTTATGCAATATAATGGAGTGGAGCTCCATCCTGTTGAAACCACATGTCAGGATTTATGTTTTGGTTTAATAATTGGGGTAATTGGTTTCTTTAAAAATATGTACATTTCTCCATTTAAATGTCCTTCAAAGAAATACTCTTCCGAAGTCGTGGGTTCGTCTTCAGACTACCAGTACTTCTGGTTTTCAGCCTTTTAAATGCCATGTGAGATTTCAGGATATTAGGAAACCTTTTCTCCCACGTTAGTGCAACTTCTCTGTAGTTTTTTCTGCACTCCCCCAAAATTAATAACATATCAACTTGCACATTAAAATTCGCTTCCATGTTTAATTGAGCAATTCCATGTTTAATTGAGCATAAAAAAGTCAAAATTCTCAACTGACTTAAGTAAAAATAACGCATTCCCATGGAAACAATAATAATTCTGAAATAAGTGAACTTGATTTATTGGTAAAATTTAATTATTTTTTAAATTCGATTAAAATTTAGTTAACTTATAATTCCGTAACCCAGCAAATCATTGTGTACATATGTAGTTTTTTACGTACTCCAATTTTATAAACAAAAGTACATCATCCCATTTAATATTCCAAAGTTACCCCTCAAAAAAGAGAGAGAAAGGGTAAATGTCAAAAATATGTCCCCCCATCTCCCTAATAACTGAGCAAAATTTTATGAAAATATTTTAAACCGTTTTCGAGATATCGCCATGTAACATTTTAAAAAAAACTCACCCTGTAGAAAAATAGTTAAATATGAAGTATAAATTTCAATTTTTTAATAAATTATTTTTAGTTTCAAATATATGATTTTCGAATATTAAGTCTGCCTTTCTTTTGGCTGAGCAAAATATACAATTGTAATCATGTATTGTAATTACTTTACGATTACATAATGGATCGGGAATTGACTACAATTCTTACTTGTAATCAGTAATAAGTAATTGATTACAACCGAGTAATAGACAAATCGCCCTAAAAATCTGTTCTTTTTGCAGGAATAACTCCAGTCGAGGGCACTGAGGAAACCGTCCGCGTAGTATCCATGGACAAAGATTTCCACGTTGACTGTTACGTGTGTGAAGAATGTGGCATGCAGCTAACAGACGAACCAGACAAACGCTGCTATCCTCTAGAAGGACGGCTCTTATGCCGTTCTTGTCATATACAACGATTACAGCATACGCCACGCCATATGCATCCAGTGGCGGCGACGTACCAGTATAGTGGCTAAACGTTAAGTTTATTTTAAGACATCTTTATAAACTACTACTTATACGGGGTGTTGCAAAATTCTATCGGCATACATTTACAGGTAATTCTTTGGCCAAAAGAAAAAGTTCCCGTTAACGAAACGCTTCATTTTAGAGATACAAGGTGATACAATTGTCTTTCTATTGAATGTTGGAAACGAAGCGTTTCCGGAATTATTTTAGAAATAACTTTCTTCCTATTTTTAGCCAAATAATCACCTGTAAAGCTTTGTCGGGGTTTTACAGCAACCTGTAGTTTGAATAGCTCATAGCAGTTAACTACTTTCACGTCACGGCATGACGTTATAATACCTAGTTTGACAATTTTTTTAATATACAATCGTGTTATAATACCATTATTTGGACATCTATTTCAGTATCGAAATGAATCACTTTTTCGCACTAGTGCGATAGAAAAAATATCGGTATCCATTCATACTGTATTTTCAATTTGAATATTTATTTCTTCTCTTTTCTTTCCGATTATTTTTTGACAGGTTGTCCAGCGAGGCGAAGCCAAGTCGATTTTTAGGTCGCGTGCGAGAAACACCATTTTTCACACTAGTTGCGTAAATAACTATTATGATTCTCAGAACTGAGGTAATTGATGAAATTTGTATTGTATATAATATGTCTTTTTCCAACCTACTTTATTTTATTCAAAAATGGTAACCATATAACTAAATTTTTGGGTCAAATAGACATTTAACATTTCTGTGTTAAATGTATGATATTAATATTGGGCTATAGTTATTTATAAATATTGTTAATGTTGCCATAAAACGTATAACGTATAACTTTTAAAAAAATGTGTTAAGTTTCTTAGTGAACATGGAAGATGATAAAATAGTTACTTATTAATTGGAAATAATTGAAGCAAATGATTTTTTTTTTATTATTTTATTTATACCCTCAAATACGTTTTATTTTATATGCGAAGATAAATAATAGGTTCAGTGAAGATAGGTTATTTTTCAAGCGCATATTATACGGGGCTCTTTCACTAAATTTTGATTTGGGTGCCATTGTATACTGTATGTTCACGGATGGGGTAGACGAGGACAAATAGACCAAAAAGTGAAAGATCCGAAAAAGGGTAATTTTCTGCAAAAGGTTTTGCTTGCTTTAAAAATAAGATCTACGATTTTTTTCGTCTATTGCTGACAGTTTGGCTAAACCCTTACCTCCACCTCTCACTCAAGTCACAACATGCCGTTAAATGTAGCACGTTAGACTAGAAAAATAACATACAGAAGCGACAGTCGTAGATTCATTACCAGCAAGATAAATGACACTGATGTAGCTAGAAATATAATTAGCAAGAAAGAGATAGACATAGAATTATTTATCTTGCTGGTAACTTTGCCAGCACTTGGATATAGCCGCCCTAAGCAGCACCCTATTTTCGTGGCCTTGAACACCCCTTACTACACCGAAAAAACATGAACGAGTCGTATAAAACAAAGCTGCACTGAAAAAAATTATATTAAAGGCGGCCGTCTACTAATCAACTATCAACTACTAATCCCATCCACAGTTATGCTGACGATAGTACTCTTCACTCCAATATTCATTTTTCCAGACAAGTTTCGAATCAGGAGTTGGATAATGGACGCAGATCTATGTACCTATCCCTTTCCCAAGATCTTCAATTAATCTTAGACTGGGGTGCCAAGAATCTTGTTCAGTTCAAGGTCTCCAAAACCCAGTCGTGCTCCCTCTCACGCAAAAAATCTGGCAACGCTTACCCCATCCACATGAATGGCCAAGCCCTACAAAACAAGGAAACATTCGATCTTGTTGGAGTCGCTTTTGAACATGATCTCAGCTGGCACAAACACATTACTTCAGTAGCCACATCGGCAGCTAAAAAGCTTGGTTTTCTCTTTCGAGCCAGAAAATACTTCTCTTCTAACTTATACACTCTCTATGTTTCCCAAAAGACCTAACCTAGAGTACTGCTCCCACATCTGGGGAGCGGCATCACCTTCGACACTTAAGATCCTTGATTCTATCCAAAGGACCATTCGACTTATCAATGACCCAGCCCTCACGGGATTTATCCCTTTTCTACCGCTACTTCCACGGATTTTGCTCTGAAGAACTAGCCGGTATTATTTCCCCCTTGAATGTGTCTAACAGAACAACAAGAGGCGCGTTACGTATGCATCCCTTTACTGTCCAGCTACAAAAGCCTAGAACAGACCACTTCTCTCGCTCGTTCATACCTAGGGTCTCCAGATTATGGAACAAACTGCCTGCAGATGTTTTCCCGTCCCAACCTCCAATCCTTCAAATCCCGTGTCAATAGACTACATTTCCCTTCTCTTCAGACACTCACGGTACGTTAGTATTTGGCTTGAAGTCTACGTGGGATGTCTTAGATAAAAAAAATCGGAAGCAATCGGATTTACGATGGCATCCGGAGCATTGCTTGTCGGTATCCATAATCAGATTGATTAAAGGATCCATTATTTGTAATTAAATTGTTCTAATAAATCGGTCTGGGCAACCCTGAAACAAAACCTAACGTGTGCGGCCGCCCTAAACATCAACTGACAACACTAGCATGGGGCGGAGTCAGATCGGAGTTTGGCTAGCGCGTGCGCACTCGAATTCGGGAACCGAGAAGTCAGCTGACTGTCACTGCTGCACGAGTTATTTTTCTGGGACTTTAGTGGATGTAATAATGCTCTATGAATCATAAACTATTCTTATTACTCTGTGGAGTTAGAATGCGTTCAGGATAAACGAATACGTAAAACTGTTAATAACTATTAAACAAAATGTTTCGTGAAAATTAGCATGCATGCTTTTTAGTGATATTTACCTATTTTATTAATTATTATATACATATATTTTAATGCTTTTTAATTTACCGTTTAAGGTATATTGTTTTATTTTGGGCTGTTATTTTTATGACAAACTATGTAAACTTCCAAGGGAAAATGGTATCGACTATTCATTAAAGACTACTTAGAATAAAAATTCCATTTAGCTAGGGTGTACTTCCATTATGAAAAAAAGGTTAACAGTGGTGATCTTAGATTATGTAGTAAAGAACAGATAAACTATTCATTCATAAATAATTCAATCGCCAGGCGCCAACGTCTAAGAAAATTTCGCAAATGGGAGAAAGATGGTGATGACAAGTGGCACTATCATAGACGTTAAAAAAACTAAAGACAAAGTTATTTACTATTTAAAGCAATCAGTCATTCGATTTGCACTAAAAACTGGTCGATTGTATCGACTGCAGACGATTGCCAAGATGTACAAAATGTCCTGATTGATGCCATCCAAGCAGTACAGTACTACACATTTATTTGACTATACTCGTATCTTCATGTAATAAAATTAGCATACGTAAGTATTAAGTAATACATTTGTTCTATTTTATGCGTCATAGCCAAATAAACTTTTATTCCCATCTCACTGTGATAAATTATTAAGTAAAAGTGGCAACGTTGTTACCGTTTACCGCCAGTTTTACTAGGAATTGAAAAGCGGCCATTCATATAATTCGCTGAGGATTGCGTCGTTGTTCGAGAGTGGAATTGATTTTTTTTGCGTTTGCGAGAAGCGTTTAAGCGTTTTTCTTTGAAAAAACTGACACTATTTTGCGAAAAAACATTTAAAATATGGTGCGGCAGGGTCAAGTTTACAAAAAATTGGGACTATTTCCAGGGTTGAGAAGATTTAAATCAGTTGATTAAAATCATGATTTTAATCAAATGATTTTTAATTTAAAAATATTAACAAGATATGAACAGTTAGAAAATGTGTATTTAAAAAAATGAATCCAAAATAAAATTTTTAGAAAAAAAAATTGATTTTTCTTAAAAAATCGCAGATCTTTGATCTGTTTTAAAAAATCACGATTTTTATCAACCCTGATTCAAACCCAGAAGTTTCTTTTCATAAGTAAGTGAGGTTATATTCACTTGTATCGAATCCATTGGTGTAGTTGGGTTGAATGTTGGACAGTGTTGCCATTTTTTCCGCTGGGTCTACCTCTCATAATGTCTCATCCATTCCATTTTTTAAACGGATGGTTGATTTGACGCGAAACGATTTTATGAATGAAGTGCTTTGTTTTTTAATGTCTGTGATCACTTTCATCTTTCGCATGGCTCTCATCTCGTACAACGTCATGCGCGGTTGCCAAAAGCCAAGGTTGGAAACAGCAGGCCAATATGATGAGATCTTATTAAATCAAAACATTCTGATTACATTTTGCCCATTTCAGCTCTCGCCTTCTTACAATGACTGTGCGATATTGGAGGCAAAGCAGATGTAAATATATGTATCTGTTTTTCGCTACATAAATAATCTAAGGATTTAATTAAACTAAGTTAGACACGATTCATAAATCTGCAGTTATTAATAATAGATTTAGTTTTATTATTACTTACATATATTTTCTGTGATACCATTTTGTTAAAAGAAAACGCCACTGGCTAGTAGTAATTGTATTCAGGTCAAGAGTTGTTTTTTAAGCTTTATATAAAATATAATTTTTAAATTTTAATAAAATAAATATTGTCCCTGCCCAGGCAAAGTATCGTAACAGCCATTTATGCAATTTTACAAAAGGTGCAAAAAACTGATTTTTCTACCAGTCACTGTAAGTTTTATTAATTTTATGTTAGGTATATCACTTAATCGATGTGTCTTCTAGAGACGGTTCCAACAATACCAAAACTCATTTTGACGAAAATGGCGCTTATGATACATTGCCTGGATAGGGACGATATTATGACACCTTATTCCGAACCCACCCGATTTGAAACTTCAATAGAAAGAAATAAATGGTACTGCTACACCGCGCATACTTTCTCCCAGGACTAAAAAATTCTTTTACCCTCACGGTGTTGTCATATTTGGGGCATTTTCGCAAAGTTGGCGTAAAATCTTTTTCTCCTATATGTCTGAGGAAAAAGTAATACAGTACATTTTATTAGGTTACTAATGTGCTGTTATAAAAGTTTTAAGTAAAAAATGTTAAAACCGTTTTTAAGAAAATCGTAATTTTCGATTTATTTTTAACGGACTTCACGACGAGGTTATTAATTCGACTAGTATGTATTTCTTTATGAATGTTCACGCATAATTCTTGACCGGATTAACAGATTTCGATCATTTTATTTGTTTTGTAGATGAGTTCTCCCGAATGGTCCCATTTTAAGGATTTTTTGCTGAAGTGAGTGAAAACCTAAAAAACTGCGAAAAACTAAAAAAAAACTCTAAATCGAAAATTTTTGCGTGTATACTTCGGAACGGCAGCACCGATTTCAATAATTTTTTCTCTGTTGTGTTTAGCATGACGGTCAGGTGGTCCTGTTGGCATCTGACTTTAAAAAAAAAATAAGCGGGAGGGGGTAAAACCGGAGCTGCATAGAATTTTTCCGAAAATGTTGACTAATATCTCATTTTCGGGATTAATAAGGGCATAAATTCTAATTTTGTCTAGCAGATGTTAAAAAAATACCGGGGGGGGGGGGGGGGGATAAAAAGGAGAAACTGCGATATTGTCCAAAAATGTTTACTAATTTCAATAATAATTTTACAGACACACCTTAGTCTCATCATTTTTTAAAAATTAAGTACGGTTTATTATTGATGAAATGCGCCCGAACGAATTACATTACACGGTATTTCGGTAATTTAATTTTATTGTAGAACACCTATAATATTTTTTGGTGATATAGTTGAAAACTTTTTGCCTTATTAAATAGCGCAAAAGATGTTTTAATAATGATTTGCTTCTTCTAAACAAAAGTACATTTTTTTGGCACCTAATATTTATTTCTTACCATACTAATATACAAACTAGGTAACACTTTCCAAGACCTATGTTGCAAACTTGGATCTAAAACATTGTAATTCACTTTTTGCAACCTATCTAAATAAATGTACACAGGAACTGCTGGTAACAAAGCATGTCTCCCTTCAACTGGCACCTTATTAGTTAAACTTCTCGATTTCTCTAAGTGTTGGTGAGCTCGGCTTGCAATTTCGTAAACGCAATCTGTTAGTTTCTTACTTTCTTTTCCACGAAAAATTTCCTCTTGGCTAATTTGGTTTCTTATTAAAATATCTTCCGGTATTGACATAAAGTTTAGTTTCTTGCTATGTGGTATACTTCTACAAAAGAAGACACTGATGATTAAGGCTGGCTTTCAAATGTTCCGATTGTTTTCGGAACAATCTCTTAAGGGTGCGCTTTTGTACCGAAACCGGCAATAGCCCGCGTATAGGCAAATCTATCATATTTATTTTAAGACTCTATCTCTATCTAACAATCTCTAGTAACAAGTTAAATATTATAATGATATACATCATGTGGGACTGTGGAACCAATAAAAATTTTTGATTTTTGATTTGATAAATGAGATTTGTTCTTTCATACAATATGATATATGAAACCAGAAATACCTTAACTGTTGTACTATGCCTTGTGCCTTTCCTAAATGAGAAGCAGCATGGTCAGCATCTACATTTCTTACTCCGCAGCCTTCTAAGATCAAATAATTAGCACTTGATACAGTTTGTTCAGCATACTTTTCTACTTCCTCCAAAGTTTTAAATCCACGAACATGTATATAATTTTGTCTTGCAGCAACTAAATTTTTCAAATATCTTTTGGTCAGGTTGACTCTTGATGTCGCCTACAACACTTTTGTTAGAAATAAAATATATTCTTTTTTATTTAATTTTAATGATTTGTTTTATAGCTTTTTATATCCTGTATATTTTTTAACACTTTCTGCCCTGCCTTGATCATAGTGTTGCCTTGTCTTAATTACAATGAATGTGAAAAAAGGGCAAAAGGAAAATTTACCTTAAATAATTCTACAGCCACAGGATGCTTCGGTACATTTTTAATATCTTTGGAGTAGCACTTATCTACAGCGTCTTCCCAAAATTTAAACCTCATATTTCCTATAGTATCTTGTGAAACTTGCTCAGCAACTCTTGCTACCTCGACATTAAATCCACGAACTGCCAGTGCAACTGACCGGGAATTATTTTTAAGTAGTATTGTGCAGATAAAATTTTCGTAGTCATATTTTCTGAAATGCAAGAATTAAAAATATGCATAAAGTTGTAAACACGCATAGAGGGGTTATAAATAAAACTTCACTAACTAAATTTGTTTGAAAACTTACTTTACTGAATCGAGACAGTATTCTGCTGATGATTGTGAACTTTTAAGTCTGCATAAATTAATTAAATTTTGAGGCCTTTGATGTACTATACGATATTTTCTTAAGTTATTCATTACAAAAATTTATTTTTAAAAATGTTGAAAAATTAAGAAGTGTTTGGTTTTGTTTACATGGTTTACATGTAGGTTATGTATTATTGTTTTTGGCAGTGACTCCCTGTCCGTCAAACGGGAGACGGCGTGTTTTTTAGTTTCCTGTCCTGTCCTTTCTCTCTGTTATTGGCCCTCGTCTATGGGACAGGTTGGCCAGCTCTCCACCCGGTCCGGCGCTTAACCAGAGCCCTAGCTACCCTTAGGGATGGCTTCATGATGGCTTACACCATGGGAATTTAGAGTATCTAATGAGGCGGACAATATTTTACAAAAGTGAACGCGTGATGCGCGATATCTGTCCATGGCATTATAGGCCCATATTTTTTTAATAACACCTGCAATAGAATACTTGGAAATGCTGGATACACTTTTTAGCGATGAACTAGAAAATTTGCCATTAAATTTTCGCCAAAAAATGTATTTTCAACAAAATGGTTGTACAGCACATTGCGCTCGCGAGGTAATAGAGTGACCCCCGCAGATTTGGTCTAAGGTGGATTGGAAGAAATGGCCCAATTTTCTGGTCCTCAAGGAGCCTTCGATATGTTGCTATGGGACCGTTTAAAACAAATTGTTTATGCCACTCCAATACCAAATAGTATTGGGGTGCTAAAAGGCAGAATTACTCAGGCTGTTCGTTCAATATCCCAGGAAGAAATCAGAAATTCCTTCAGATAGCTAAGGAAGCAATTAGATAAATGTGATGAATTTGGGGGCGGAGTTTTTGAATTTTGATATCATATTCTTTTGAGTTTAATTAAATGTTCGTATTATTTAAAAATTGGACTTCAATAAAAAGTATTTTGAATTAAATAATTGCTTCATTTAATAAAGACATTGACAAATATGTCCATATGTGTGTCATTATGGTCTATAAATATGTAAAAACTAATACTCTGGTTAAATGTGTGAGACTAGTGAGACAGAATAGTTGGGACTTTAAAAAAATAATGTTATCAAACTCGTTACCTACTTTTAATATTTAAATTTTTAATGGAATCTTGTACTTGTACTAATTTAAAACATATTTATTTGTTATTTGCGTAGAAAATGATAAACAATTAAGGTGTATGTTTACTCATACGCAAAGTAACGTTCTTGTATTTTTTATGCTCCCTGTATAAAAAATTAAATTTTTTGTAACGTGAATCTTATTTATTTTACAAACAAAAACTTTGATTAGGAGTGACATTTTTACGTATCTTGTCCTCTTATAAACCCCATACCTCATGTAGGTATTGTATTAATTTATATATTTTGTGCTTTAAAGAAAACAGAAAAAATTATATGTGTAATCCTTACATTACATCATCTTTGTAAAAAATTGTTTTTTATTTATCAAACAAATTATCCTAATTCTAATAAAATTGTATACAAAATTTCAGAAACTTAAATTATAGTTTTTTAGAGTTTGTTCAGTTTTAACCTCGCCCTTTAAAGGACATACAAGTGTTTCCAAAAATCACCTCTGCAACAGAAACGCCCAAAAGATGTCAAAGCAAACATGCCCATATTATGGAATTTTAAGTTGATTAAAAATATTCTTGGAATTAAAAAAACACAACAAAGGAGCTTCATTATAAAAGTTACGTTGGTATCAATACTGGAACATGTTTAAATATCATCACTTTTATTTGAAATTTCTCTTTAATTGACGCATTCAGTTTAATCACTGAGGCAGTGCAGAACCACCTTCTAACACTGATGAGTTTAATCCGAATTCGTTGGTTTATAATACCTTACATAAAAGCAAACAACCATTGTAATTAAATGATTTTAAAATAAAATTATGCATAGAATTTTGGTGAACTTGTATAAATTATTGCGCTATGACATATACGAAATTCGTTAGGCTACCTTACCTAAATATTTTTAACGAATGCTCAAAGTCAAATCGATATATAATTTAAATAAGTATAGATTTTACGGTGATACTAGACCCGATATAGCGATAAAGTTTTAAAAATTCCAATGAAGACAATATTTCAGAGAGAAAAAACGATCCTATACATTATTGGTTTTTCCGACCATCTTCATCGTGGTTAGCATTCCACTTATCCCATTTTTTGGGTCCTATTAAATTACATGTCTTTCTTTTCCCATCCTACCTATGCCAACTAAAACCAAACTAATATTTTACTTTATCCATTCTTCGACTACTTTATAACGAAAAGGGCAATTTTAGTAAGTATGTATACTTTCCACAATAATAGAAATAAATTCATCCTAGCAACACCTTTCAAGATGAAAATCATTTGAAAACAGAGCAAATAACTAATAGTTAGGTCCCCGGTGGCAGTCATTTTTAAATGATTTCATCATTAGGCAGATGTTGATTAAAGCAAAGAACAGAGTAAAATAAACAATATGAGCAACTTCTGCCTAATTTATTATTGCGATATCAAATGAGAGCTTGTGTGAAAGATGTAAAAAAAGTGCTGTAAACAATATTATCGCGTCTGCCTCTTGTTGTAATAAAATTGAAAAAAAAGAAATGCAACTGGAAGACATTTTTCCTACTGCGTTTAAGAATACTTGATTTGTTTTCAATTATTATAAAAATACTTTTATATCATCGTCAGACAGATTGGCGTTAAGTATTAAAATTATTTTTATAAAAAGCACGAAAAGTTACTTCTTCCACTTAGATAGCATGGCATTAGAAAACTGCAATATCGCAAATTTGTTTAAAAAATCTATGAAATCATTTAATCGTGTCTGCCGTTAAGCCTAATTGCTTTATTCATTATAAAAATCATAAAAATAGACCAGGCAAATTTTTTAAACTTAAAATATAATTTAAAAAAAATTCAAATGACTATAACTTTCTACTAACACATTTTTTTCTTTTGGAATTTAAAAAGTTTCGACAAAATGATGTATAATTTATCTAGAAAAAATAATAAAATACCTAAACGTGTTAATTTTTTTCCCAGGGTGTGCCAGGGCAAAATTTACCTTTTTTCGCAAATTTCAAAATATTTTTTTCTTTACCAAAACATTCCTAGTAGGCTCACTATCAAAACCACTGAACTTGGCATGGGTCGCGTATGTAGCAACAGAGATATAAAACTTTAAAATTTCACGGGCCACGCCTGCTAAATACAATATATCAGTGGCAGACACGATAATATTATTTGACAGTTTATTTTTTTTTCAATTTGAAAATTAATTTTCATAAAAAATCAGCGCCATCTAAGCTCAGCTCAGTCAATCAAACCCAACCCACATAGTTGTAAACTACATTACGTATTACCAAAGAAAATAATAGCTACGCATGCTATTATTTTCTTTGGTATTACTACTGACGATGATGAAATGATATACCAAAATTGCCACTAGTTAAATATTTTTCTATGGCCACTAGCTCCCTAGCTAAAAATTATTAGAATAATTTAAAAGTTTTTAATGATGACTTTATTAACAATGATAGGGTAAAACCTGTTAACACCTAACTGATCAATTAGAAGATCTCAACTTAATCAGTATTAAATCTTAAACCTTTTCAGCGAATCTGAACGTTAATTTTCAACACAATTTTTGGGCAAAGCTTGCGTTCAGAAAGGAATATGTACACAGTGTAAAAAGCCATTAAAATGCCATTATTGTATAGCAAATAACTGAGCAACCACAAGGTTGAAATAACCAAAATAGTAGGTCTGTTTCAACGCTGAATATTCCGCAGAGTTCTCGCAGAAACACATAAAAGCAATTATATTGTTAGTACGTTGCTATTGTTACATATCCATGCATTTCTTAATACTGGCGTTACCTATTCTTAAGTATTTCCATCACCATATACTACGTAAAATTATCGGAGTGTGAAGTTTCTCGAAATTTTCTACTTCTTTTTGCTACATTTCAGTGATTTACCGAATGTCGATGTCGGTAGCGGTTTGTTTTTTATTTCACGCGAGATTACTACGAGTCCATATTGTAAAAACAACATTATAAATATTTAACATAAGTGATATTTAAAAATTTGAAAAGTGCCAGTACCTATATGTTTTGATCACATAAAATACCTATTAGGTACTAAAAGATAAGGTAAGAATGGCGATATTTACAACTACAGTGATATCGACGGGAAAATCGTATGCAGGACGTTGTAATATTCGACCGACGAGATTTTACTAGTAAAAAAATAAGAAAAAAAAATGGATCACCCAGTAGACTTGGGAGATTGCCATAAAAGTCAATTTTACATTATTTTTTGTCCGCGAAAAATGTGAAAATAAAAAAGCGAATATGGTGGTACCGATTACCGATACTCTTTTTGGTTTTATATAGCTATTTTTTTGAATTATTTTATAAATCGTGTATATATTGTCTACTTTGTGACTATAATTTGTAATTTGGCACGAAGACGGCCACGAAATTGACATTTTTGTCTTAACGAACATGATAAAAAAAATTAAGAATACATCACAAAAAATTGTCTTCTAAGGCAAGGACCATCATTACTTTTACGTACCTACCTGATAAAAATTGTTTAACATATAAAAAATTATTAATATCAACGAGCACTAAATTGACGGGGTAGCTGGAGTCAGTGGCACACGCGGGGGGGGGGGGGCGCAGCAGCCCCCCCCCGGCCAACATCATAAACACACAAAAATTAGAAAAATGCACTACAAATTTGAAGAAATCCACCGCCCAAGACAAAAACCTGGGTGGATTGGTTTATTGCAAAAATGATAATAAAAGTAACTTGACAAGCACGGCACTGACATATGTATAATAATAGTCCGTAAAACAATTGTATGCTTGTCACATTTTTGTCTGGATTTTTTTGGGAGTAAATCTATTGCGGCAGTATTTACTGCTTCCGCCACCACGAATGGAAAATTGATCATTAGTATCATCACTCATTATTTTGCACTTTTTTTACTAGATACAAATAATTACAAAATATAACAGCTTGAATTTTTGAAACAACCAACAAATTAAATAATTTATACACGTTAAGTTTGAGAATAAAAAAGTGATACGTTTCCATAGTTATACAACCGGTTATTACAAATTTGAAGTTACTTGTGCATAAAAATAGCCATGCTTTTGTCAAAATTAAAAAAAAAGTTTTAATATTTTCTTTCGATTTTTGAAAGATTTCCAGTAAAATAGTGATGTGTGTGTACCTCATGGGAAAAAACACATTCCGGGACTTTGTTATGTCTTCAGAGAAGTCCGGGAATGTTAGGCTTTTCCTACTAGATACACAATATACCTACTATTTCTATAGTCATGGCGAAAAAGCTTTTCCGCATGATTGCATGATTGATGATGATATGCAGAAGGCAAACACATATTTATCCCCCTTGTTATTTGTTATGAAACTTTAAATAATGTTAATGTTAACAAATGTAACAGATAAGAAAATGACTTCCTATGTAGTCTTATTTAATACTTGTATAATATTATAAAATTGCTATATTGCTTTATAATTTACAGTTAATAGGGAGTTTTTGCTACAAATTAGCGGAATATTACTAACTTTCAATTTTTTCTAGTTGCATGTTGTTGTTGCAAACCCAATGCCCCCTCTGAAAGAAAAAGTTGTCCACTCTAGAAAACCACTGAAATCATTGTCTTGTCTACTAGAAAAATATTACATCATAAGTTTGTCCCTCCTAAAGCTTTAGTTGCTATTTCTGAAATCAAAACCTGGGTACAGGGCTGGTACTTAATGAAAAAGGGAACCTTTAGCCGCAGTTGATATATTCTTTATTTATTGAGAAGGTATTTAAAAGGCGCCACATAGGTAAAAAGTCGAGTAAGATAATACTTTATAATCAGGCCGCCTTAAGACCAGTTTTTTCCGATTTTTTACCTATGTGACGCCGTTTAAATTCTTTTTAAAAGATAAAAAATGTTTGCGACAGGTTCGCTTCTTTTATGTACACCTGCGAAAGCTGCGAATACATTTTTGGTTTTGGTTTTGGTCCATTTTTATCGATTTTTTCCAATGCGACCCCCTTTTCTTTAACAGATAAGAAATATGTCAAGCGCCTTTCATGAGCACAGGAAACTGCGAAAAAGTTTTAGTTTTGGAGAGACCTCTCAGTTACCAAATTGCCATAAAAAGCAGGTATTGCTAAAGAACAAGTCCTGATTTACCAAACACAATTATATCATCTTAAGATTTTCAACAACATGAAAATGATTTGTCATCGCAGACTGCAAATACGAGTATACAATGTATATGTATACTATACATGTAATTGAATTAATGTGACAAAAAGGATACAACCTATTTTCTACATTTTTTTAATCTGCACGGATATTGGTCAATTTCTTTATACAGAGCATTGTACCAATCATTCCGATTGTATTGTGGCAAAATACTGTGACGGATTGCCTACTCATTTGAAGTCGTTTGTTCTTTGGATTTTCACATTTAGGGTTTCAGATAATGGAAACTTACGTATAGATACCTAGTAGGAGATAATAATTGTTGCACAATAATCATGTTCATTTTTCTAGACATTGTTTATTTCTACGAGAATTCCGACAGATACGCAGTGGTGGATTAACTATCGGGCACACTAGTCTATAGCCTAGGGCCCCACCTCCCAAGGGGTTCCAAAGAGGTCCCAGGCCCCATGTTTTATTATTTGAGTTTCATGCCGTAATAATTTTATCTGTGACAGTGTCATGTTTTTTGTACTGCACTTCATTCCAAGCTATAGAAAATAAAAATTGTAGCTAATAATAATATTTATGTTCGGGAAAGCATGCGTTGCAACGCATATTTAAAAAAAAATGTATCTACTAAAAAGTACAAAATCTTTTTTGAGTAATAAAAACGTAAAAATATGTACGCTATAATATTATATAAGAGAAACAAATATAAACTATAACAAAAAAAATAACCTACATTAGAGAAACATTAATGATAGAAGATATGACACCGCGTAGGTAGGCGTTGCCATGTACGTCCATTGTACGTCACGCTGTGAGTAATTCTGGCATATTTTGTAAACGAGACACGTCTTTGTTATCATCGCGTTGTGTTTTAAATTTATTTTTTGGTGTTTTTATATCACTTTTAAGAGTTTAAAAGTGAAAATGAGGTGTGTTGTGTATGGTTGTGATGTGGACAATCAATGCAAGGGCTTTATGCCCGATATTAAAGTTTTCAGCTTCCACAAAGACAAAAACAAAAATGGGGGGAGGGGGAACTGCCGGGTTGTAACCCCCTTCTTTTCTCTGATTACGACACGCCCTGTTTATTACTTATTTATGCCAGGTCCCAAGGAACTCCGAATTAAAATTTCTGTCAAACGAGTTAAGCGTGATTAAGCAACAAACACACATTTTTTACATACATGGATATTTACCCCACTAACCTACTTTTTAACAACTATATATGTGTATGTCCTCGTAAGTACATATGTAGGTACATCGATCTATCCAATTTTCCTATGGCATATTATTTATGGTACGAAGAAAATAAAATAATTTATTTAAACAGACTAAAGATGTAACGCAAGTACCGTGACGTGACCGTACACCTAAACAGCAATCTCCGTAATAAAACTAACAGTACTGCTAAAAAATATAATATGACAATTTGTTCAGTTAGGACCATGGACGAAAAATAAAATACGGACGCGGTAGTCCTCTCTGCTACGCTACCATCAGCGTTAAAGTGAAGCGTGTTTACTTATTCGGACCGATTCTTAAACGACTTCTCATTGCAGTTGCATGCTGCAGCGTAGCAACGTTCTCGGTTGTGTATTGTCTCCGGCTCAATATAATCCCTGATTCCCTGAAAATCGTTCCCCGCGGGGTATTGCTGTTTCTGCCTCGGTCACACAGTTGTGTCCAACATATTGTTTATACGAAAACAAAATTGTTTGTTACTATGCGCGCTTACTTGACCAACTAAACCAAAACATGTGCGAGAACAATATCGGCTTAGCTATTAAGAGGCTAGGTTGTTCCACCAGGACAACGCCCCTTACCACAAATCAGTAATCATTGCAAAATTCATGAGTTAGGCTTCCAACTGGTTCCTCATGTACCTTAATTAGCAGATTTCGCCCCATCGGATTTCAATTTGTTTCCGAACATGCAAGAATTTCTTGGTGATAAAAAGTTTGCGTCGGATTCAGAAAAATCGCTGAAATATTAGAATAAACATTAGTTTTTAATGACGACTTGTTAACAATAACATGACAAAAACTTGTCAAAACCTAACTAATCAATTAGAAAGTCCAGTACTAAATCTTAACTACTTGAACTATTTTGTTCAGGTTGGGTTGGGTTTTTTATTGTTATTCAGTTATTTATTGTTATTCAGTTATTTGCTTGAACAACCAATGTCTTTCCATTAAAGAGGTAACGGCGTCACAATAATGTTAAAAACACCAAAATAGTAGTAATGAGCGTTGAATACTGCTCTTAAATTTCAACGACAAACTTCCCGTCCATGTTCAGATCGATACCTATAAATATTTTACCAAACGCTCATCGTTACCCATCATAAATCTTTTCTCACAACAGAAACCGATCATACTTCCGCAATAAAACGAGATCAACCATTAACAAATAAATACTTAACAATAAAATTATATTTTAGTTTCGCACAATAAACCATCGCCTAAAAGACCACTTGGGATCACAATGAGGGCTACTAGCGCCCTATTGCAGTTAGAAATACGAATAGTGGAATGACATACGGGGAAAAATGAGTAAAATTGGTGCTTGGAGTATTTTAATTTCCTTTGTTTTGTTCTTACGCGAGGTGGAGCCTCAAAAAGGATGTCCTACGCCCAAAACAATATTGCCGTGTCGATGTATGATGAGAAGCGAGGAATACCAAATATGGTAAGTCTATAAGTAATGATAGTATCAATCTGAAAATTTTGTCCTCCAAAGAGAACCCAAGTTATAGTTCTATGCCGTATTAATTTTATCTGTTGCAATGTCATATTTTTTTGTATACTGCACTTTATTATAAACTATACAAAATAAAAAAAAAAATTCCAGCAAGAAAATAAAATGAGAACAAAGCAATAATTCTGATTCCTTATATTTAGACCAAATTATGATAAATTAGCCACGACTTGGATGTTTTTTATTTTCTGACCTTGTAGACCGATTGGAATGAACCCTTTTTGCTTTGTAGGTTCATTTCTTAAGATTGTCACTGAGGTCGTAATCTTTTCATATTGTTCATATTATACTGGATGTAATAAGAATTTGATGCTTTTTTGCGAAATTTCGTAATATCCTGCGGACCTGCGGAGTATACTAGCAATCATAACATAAATCAGTTGAAATATAATTCTATATGTTTCCTTAACATTTTCCCTTTTCATTCATTCTAGTTCCCCTGTTATTTAATGGTATATGACGTTTTATAATTCAGCATGTTTTTGTTAATTTTATTTTTTATTTAAATACGCTGAGTGCAGAGTCGCTGACCAGCAATATTAACGCACCACTAGAAATTTGCAACAATTTTGAGTTTTTTAATCTGTTGTCCGATTTGAATGATTTTTTTGCGTATTATAGGCTGATTCTTTAAAAATATTACTGTATTCGTAATTTTTGTTGGAAAGTTAATTGTCATTGTATACCGGGTGTAACCATAGACAAGATATATTTAGACCATCACAACGTATTCGCGACACCAGCTGAATCCGTCCAATGTATGGGCGAAAAAGTGCGTTTGTGCGCAGTGGGCGCCAGTCAGATTTTTAAACGACGGTCCTCTCGAGGCATGCGCACTCGGGACGTCTAGCAAAAGTGGTTGTTGAACTCAATGACGCAACGCGGCGAACAGAACCGGGCCGAAAAAATCTCAGTCATTTGTATGTTATGGTATTTTTGGTTGGGGTGGCGAATATAGCGAACCTCTGAAGCTTGTTATTTCGATACAAAAATAGTCTTTACAAAGTGTTACAGACATTTCATATGTTTCGCCAATTATGTATCCAACTTTTAAATATAAGGAATTATTTCGTAGTCTATTTCTTACTAGTGCATAAATAGAAATAGTTTAATTCCAAATTTAAATTATATCAATATGTGAAAGAATAGGAGGTAAAAAATATAATTTATCTTAAATGCACTCCGGTGTTGAAGTGAATACACACACGGAGAAGTAGAAATATTTGTCAGTGACGTATATTGAGTGTGGTCAAGGTGTCAGAAAGGCACTGATGGGGTGTGTGTGTGTATTAGGGGCATTGTATAAGGGGTAAGATGGTGTAAGAAGGTCATATATAGTGTCAATGCCTCCTTCCCCTATATTGCATAAGGGTGAGTGTGACCAAAAGGCATATTTGCGCTTTCGCCAAAGGATCGCTAAGATATCAGTGGATTAGAAGGGTGTGTCCAAAAGGCATATTTGCGCTTTCGCCAAAGGGGCACTAAAAATACTAGTGGATTGGGGTAGAGGGGAGTATTTTAAAACGGATGGCGAAAGAAAAAAGCGCTTTCGCCAAAGGATCGCTAAGATATCAGTGGATTAGAAGGGTGTGTCCAAAAGGCATATTTGCGCTTTCGTCAAAGGGGCACTAAAAATACTAGTGGATTAGGGTAGAGGGGAGTATTTTAAAAGGGATGGCGAAAGAAAAAAGCGCTTTCGCCTAAGGATCGCTAAGATATCGGTGGATTAGATTGACATGGGGCCGTAAGTAGTAGCGCTTTTAGCAAAGTATCAAGTGCTCACACTGTAAATAGGTGTAAAAATATTTACATTTTACCCTAGAACTTGCTTTGTTCAATAATTATACAGGATGGGATGCGAATCCAATAAAATATACACATGTAATTTTTTTGATTTACTATTTTACTTCTTAAAACAGTTGCATATTTTATTTCTATTGTTTAGAATACTATGTTTATATTTTATTTCAACTTTCAATTTTGTAAATGTAACGTTTAAAAAATTAAGAGGGGGGGACATTAAAGAGACGCACTGTATATATATAAACTGAGCTATTTTCGAGGAATAATATATTTAGCATTTATTACTCGATAAAAGATTCACGTCATTTGAAATAAATTTTGAAGTACGGTCCTGTCTATCACAAGGCAAACGTTCGACAATGCGCAAGCCCGCAGAGGACCGTCTTTGTTTACGGATTCAGCTCGGCAAATTTGCCGCATTCGTAATTGACATTATTTCTCTACTATATATTTTCTCTATGGGTGTAACAAACATCTTGTGTTTTCCCCAAAATTCGCAACACCCTGTGGAATATTCCACCATTCATAAAATATTGCATTTAAAACCTAACTTGAGCCTCATGTTTTTTTTTTAATTTTGTTTTTGGTTCACTTTGTTATGTTTGATAATAAAGAAAGTAGGGGCTGTTAGAACTTTTCAATTTTTTCAAAAAATAATATTTTACGGATAAATAATAATGCTCTAAAATATATGTTTTTCAGATATCCTCTCTGCAAAAGACACTATAAATCCAACAAAAAACCCAAAATTAAGGTCCGTTTTACCCCATTTGACGGTACTGATCAAAACCAAATAGTAAATTTAATTTGGAGTACGCCTCGCCGATGTGCAGCGGTTAAAGGTGCGCGCACACTTAGGCGAAGCGTCGCGAAGAGAAGAGAAGAGAATTTTATCCATCCAAGAACTTTACATGCAATCAAATGGGAGCCCGCACACTGAAGCGTCGAGAAGCGTTGTGCGGGCTTCCATTTGATTGCCGTAAGTTTCTTGGACGGATAAAATTCTCTTCGCTTCGCGACGCTTCGCCTAAGTGTGCGCGCACCTTAATTATTAGAAGCAAAGGCGGAAACACACGCTATGAAATAAAATGTTAAGAAACCATTTTATGAATGCTAGAATATGCCACAGGATGTTGTGAATTTTGGGGAAAACACAAATGTTGGTTACACCCGGTGACAATGACAATTAACTTTCTAACAAAAATTACGAAGACAGTATATTCTTAAGTCTACATACGCAAAAAAAAATATTCAATCGGACAATAGATTTAGAAGAAATATAACACCAAAATTGTTACAAATTTCTAGTGGTGCGTTAATATGGCTTGCTAGTCAGTGTATTTAACAAAATCTCATTATTAAATAACTAAGGAATCAAAAATAAATGACTAAGGAAAATGAAACATATCAGGCTAGAGTTTCATTCCATGCAACTGTGGTATGTTGTGGTTCCTGATAAATCCCGCAATATCACCAAATTTAGGAAAAACACCAAATTCCTATTGACTCAGTAGGTATAAAATGGAACAACAAAAAATACGATCACAATGATATTTGCGAGGAACAGTGGCGTAGCCAGGAATACGCTCGGGGAGGGGGTGACAACAAAAAGATAAAAACTTTTATTTCCTTTTTCTCTTTTGGATACAAAGTTGTGTAAATTTTTGACGTTTGGGGCAGGGACCCAACCGCCCCTGAATATGCCACTGGTGAGGAATAAACTTGAAATTCAATAAAAGTTGATTCAAATCGGACCACCACTGTGGTCCCGGGGCGATCAATATGCGGCCAAAATATTTCCTTGGGTTTTTTTCAAGAATACTGAAGTGGATTTGGTATGAAATGGGGGTGATTTGAAATATAATGTTAATGGGTTACATAAACAATGTATTTTATCCAGAATATAGTCAAAAAATGAAGAATTTTTAGTTTTAATAGCTAAAATAATATTAATTTTTATGTTATACATAGTTTTTTATTTAAAAATTCATTCCTTAAAACATACCTAATGCAATAAAAGTTCACTCTCGTGTGGTACTAAAATTTATCCAACACATTGTTATAATGCAAATATCAGAAATACATCGTGACTATTTATTATTTATGTCAATTTTAAAACATTATGGATAGCTTCAAAAATAATACGTTATAATATTACAAAATTAGGCATTATGTTAATAAACTTTTACCTTAGGCCAGATGAAAAAGACACCTATTTTTTAACTGACTACCTATTATTATGAAACCTAAAACTAACTGGTCCAACCTTAGGCAGAAATTCAATCTTTACTTATCACTAGCACTAGAGTCGCTATAGGTACTTGAAGTATTTCTTGTTATAGACTATTTTCATCAACACTACGAAGGGGTATGACCTCCGCTAATAAAATTTTTCTTTTCGAAATATTTAGCAAAGAGGGAAATTTTTTTGTTCTATGGATAATATACTAAGAATCCAAAAAAGTAAACTTTTTGCTAGTGTAACAAAAGTCTGCCTGATGAAGGGTAAGGGCCTAGAAATCGCGATAGGAGGACACCTAGACGAGAATAAAAAATAGTCGGTTTCTCTCGAGTTGTTGACGAGTTGTTGACGGTCTTTTATGGCACTAGAGAAGAGTTTATTTATTTGCGTTTTTAATATTCGGAGGGATTGCTAGTAAATATGGTAAATACTGCCTATCGAAAAAATTCACCCAATCATCTACGAAATATTAAAGTGCTAGTGTACAAAACTCTTGAAATTCGTTTTTTTTCCAAAAAATGCCGGTATCTATAATTAATTCGCAATGGTAGGGGGGGAGCCGAAGCACTATTATATTTTGTTTTTTGGCCATTTCGTCAACAACATATTTTTGAAACCGATGTTTATGGGTGTTTACAATTGATAGCAACTCCTTTTTAACCATATTGTCCTCAAATTGTATTTGTTTCTCCACAAGCCACTCGATAATTTTTGCTTTTCGCCAAGCAGTTGTAGGCATCTTCTCCAATCTTCTGGAGTGATACGGAGCGTTATCTAACACAATGACGGAGCCAGGTGGAATCAGCTCTATCATTTGTTCGAAATACTCCTCAAAAACATCAGCATTCATATCCTCGTGGTAATCGCCTGTACGAACTGATTGGAATGATAATAGTCCACCTTCTAAAAATCCATTGGAGCTACCGATGTGAGTTATAATTAATCGTTTTCCTTTTCCAGAGGGCGGATTTATTCCTGTTGATAGACCGTCTAAAAATGCTTGCCGGTGAGAAGTCACATTTTTGTCTGTCCATATTTTTCCAACTGTGTAGCCTTCGTTCAGCCATGTTTCGTCCAAATAGAAAATTGTTTTGTTTTCATTGCGAAATTTTCTTATTTTTCTCAAATAATTACGTCTCCAACATACTATTTCATCTTTTTCGAGCAAATGAGACTTCCGACTATGTTTTTCCCATCTAAAATTCATTTCTCTTAGAACTTTCCATAGTTTATCTCTCTTGATTGCAGGAAAGTCTTCTTTTACTGCCCCTAAAACTCTATCCAAAGTAGGGATCTCCTTATTGAAATAGAATGAATGCACCTTTCGTCTTATGATGGCCTTTTCGTCCTCATCGATCGGTATTGTTCGCCTTCCTGGAGATGGTTTTGGTGGCGTCACGGTTCCTGTCTTTTCTTCCCGCATCAGCCTGTAGATGGTTGCTTTTCCAATACCTGTCATCTTTGAACAAAGTTCCACTGCAGAATCGATACTTATTGCACTTTTTTGATATCTAAGTGCATTAAATACATTAAGCACAATAATCTTTTCACTAATGCTTAGCGCTGATTTCGCAGCTCGCTTAACTGGAATAAATCCTGAAAGACTCTCCATTTTCAAAAATTACCCAAATGTGTGTCCTAGAATACTCGCATTAGGTTTGTTCGCTCTTAAAATGACTCACAGTTTTATACCAATAAGTAGAGGTACCTAATTTTTCGTAACTACCTGAAAAGTAACATTGTGTATTAATTGTTCCCGGAATTCTCGGCATAATTATTTTTACCTGTTATGACAATAATGATTACTAAATTATTCGGATAAGTAAATAGGGTTCAAACCGGCACGTCAGGTAGGTGCGCCTATGGAATCGGCTGCTAAAAATGATTTATTACTATCAACCAATTTCAAATCGAGTATACTTACTTCGTTGTGCGTTGTACAGATTTTAAAATAATACTGCTTTGTAGGTGTACTCACAGCGACCTGCCAAGTGTCCTCGATGGCCTTCGAGCAACTGCAAAATTTATTCAGGATCCCATTGATGAAGTTATTTTAGAAAATAATTATCTGCCAGCGCTTCCAGGAAGAACATTTTTTCCTTTAAAAGTAAGATGGTATTATTTGCCTTATGTGTTAATGTAGTAATAATAACTATAATATATTCAGCATGTCCCGAAAAAAAAGGAAGCAAGTTCCTTTTACCAAAAAAGTCACTGTGCACAATAAGTTCCGCATGTTAAAAATAAAATTGTCAGGAAAAATGTTGTCAAAATAGTTTTCCAAAGTTATAAAGATTAAAAAGGTTGTAACACAGGGTTTTCCTAAATGTCTAGTAAATATTTCAAGGTGTGGTTCCTGTGCTGATTTTAGCTGAAGTTCATATGAATAGGTACGTCCCTTACGTCCTATAATGTTCGATTTTTCATGTACAAAGTGTAACTTGTTTGTCTAGTTCTGTTTAAGACTTCTAGTTCTGTTTAAGACAGCCGTCTCAAATTTTGTACAAAGAAAAGTTTATCACCGAGTAGCAAAATGTTTTTGACATGACCTTCTTTTACCTAAAATTAGCCTCTGGCATCATCCCGATATAGTAACTAGAAGCAGGCGCGGCCCGTGAAATTTTAAAGTTGTATATCTCTGTTGCTACGTATGGGACCCATGCCAAGTTCAGGTTTTTTAATACTGAGCCTACTAGGAATGTTTTGATAAAGAAAAAAAAATATTTTGTAATGTGCGAAAAAAGTTGAATTTTTGAACTGACCCACCTGGGAAAAAAATTAACACGCTTAGGTATTTTATTATTTTTTCTAAACAAATTTCACATTATTTTGTCGACAATTCTTAAATTTTAAGAGAAAAAAATGTGTTCAGTAGAAAGTTATAGTCATTTGAATTTTGTTTTAAATTATATTTCAGGTTTAAAAAAATTAAACCTGACATAATTTAAAACAAAATTCAAATTACTTTCTACTAACCCAATTGATTCTTTTAAAATTTAAGAATTGTCGACAAAATGATGTAAAATTTGTTTAGAAAAAATAATAAATAAAATACCTAAGGGTATTAATTTTTTCCCCAGGTGGGTCAATTCAAAAGTTCAACTTTTTTTTTCTCAAATTACAAAATATTTTTTTTTCTTTACCAAAACATTCCTAGTGGGCTCACTATTTAAAAACCTGAACTTGGCATGGGTCCCATAAGTAGCAACGGAGATATAAATTTCACGGGCCGCGCCTGACTAGAAGTTTGGAAACATTTCATACAGATGGTAAGTCATGGTCACTGGGTGACATGTACAAGATTATATTTTGGGTTTAGATTATACGTCTTATGTTACGCCATAATGGATTGGAGCGAGTATCTAACGACTGGCTTGGTGGTTTAGAAACAACCCTCATGGAACTGTTTGTAGTTGAACCAAAATTACGCAGCATTCCCGACGATTCCTTGGTACAACTCATATCGTTACAAGCTATAACCATACAAGCGGAATACATGAAAAGATTGCCATTGTTTTCTGGGCTTCCGAAATTAAGGTAAGTATACAGAGTGTTTCAAATTCAGTCTGCACTATTGTTACTTGTTTATTGTTGTAGCTAGAGCGTCACATGTTAGTTTCGGTTCGAGATATAGGTTGATTACAATTTTTTAGAATTATATTTTTCGAAAAAATGGTTTTCGAAAAAATATATTTTCAAATTTATTACCCTGTTATGATAAAACGAAAGTATGTTTTGTCTTATCTAATTGGCAAATAGAATAAGATCCGCCCCTTGATGACCTATCATCGGTGGCTCATCATTACTAAATATTGCACTATCACCATAGTAAAACATATATAGCTTAATAGCTCTTTTCTGTCCTTGTTATGACACGCGCACCTATAAATGTCACTAGAAAATGCGGGGTGCAATAAAAGCCTACCCACTTGATAATAAAAATGTTGTAAATGTCCAATAAATAAACAGATTTTCCTTCATTTGCCTGCTAAACGAGGTCGCCCACTCGCAGAATTCGCGAAAAAACGAAGGGGAAAATAGAATTTAGTAGCGGCGTAAATGCCATGTTGTCACATTAATTTCGTGAAGTGGTCATTAACAAGGGAAATTAATGGAAACTTTCTCTATGTAAGCGGGATAATTCCGGCTAGAAGGGAAGCTGAAAGATACCTACTCGCCGATGTAAGGTGTTACTATGCCCGATCGCGAACCGAGATTCTGTCTATGGGAAAATCCGAAAGTTTGGTTCAATAAGTACGGTCCATACTCAGTTAGCAACAATGATCCCCAGGACGTCCCATTTTGATCCGCAACGTCCCAGTTGGGATGTTGCCGTCCCAAGGACGTCAGCCATGGGATTTAAAAAAAATCAATTTGTTAAATTGTTTTTTATAAAGTGTCAAAACAAAATACTGTTGGGATCTTTATTGTATTGATGACTCTATATTATAATGACTTTATATTACCCCAAAATGCGTTTTTTTTTTCAGTACTAGGACTGTTTGGAATTGCTAGGAGATGGCGCTGTCTGTGCCATGCTGCTTCAATAATTCAACAAAATAATATTAAAGATTTACTCTTTGCGTAATATTCCATCAAACCGTAATTAAACGAAAAAGCTTAGTTTTTCCTGGTAGTTTCTTTCACTCTGAATAAGTATTCTGTTATCTAACCGTGTTGGAACAAATTAAGACAAATTTGATTTGATTGATATGGGAAATCCCAAAATTTTCTCTTGAGATATCCCAGGGACATGTCCTATATATAGGAAATATCAAAATCTCTAAAAGCGGATCAAGTGCAGTAAATTGAAAATGCTATAAAATGTATCCAGACCCTTTAGGGCGTAGGGAATGGTCCAATATACGTCCTATATACATCCCAAATATAGTCGCTATAACGTCCTAGTAAGGTCCTAAGATGATCCCATATATGTCCCGTGTAACATTTATGGGATGATCCCAGATACATCCCGACCTGTTCCAAACGTACGTCCCAGAGACGTCCTTGGGATCTTATGGGATATTCCGGGACGTCCCTGGGATGTAGGATATATCCTAGACTTACGTCCCTGGGACGTCCCAGGAACCGTTTTGTGTTGAGTGGGAGTCGGGAGTTAGAAGCTCGTTGTAATTTATTGACAAATTGCGTGAAATATATGCGAAAAAGTAAGTGCGTTAGAAAACCAAGAAATAATTAGGGTTATCGGAAAATTAGGTAAATTTGAGAAATTTAAGAATTTTGAAATAAAGTGTATTTTGGGTGTCTCCCATACGTAATCTGTGGGAATAAAGTGTAGTTGATCCAGAAATTTGTGTTTTTGTGTTAGGGAACAGCAAAAAAAAATTAAGAGAAATAAAAATTAGTCAAAAAGTTATAGAAAATTTTAGCTTAGTACTTCATCTTAGCTGTAAGTATCATACTATTTAAGAAGTTATTTGCAATGCAAGAAATCGGGTTAGGTCAAGTGGTGCTTCGTCAGCCGTTGGTACAGCATCTTCACGAACCCTGCGAAGTTTATCTTGTTACCGCCAGCTGGATTCCTAGGATATCGTTTCAGCCATATAGAAAAGGTAAAGGAAGAAAGGAATCAGTTGTGGGTGTTACAATGTTACCGGTTTTGCAACAAGAACTAAACTATTGTAGATTGTAGAAAGGTACACCAATTTAAAAAAAAAATCCGCCTCACTATTTGCAAAAATAATTCATTCAAACCATGTTTTTCCAGGTATCTCCAAATCGAATCAACTTCCCTGTTAGAATTGTCCCCGATAAATTTCAAGGACAATCCCTCTTTGGAAAAACTGCATCTCGGATCCTGCCCAAGATTGACTCGTTTAGAAGCCAACTCTCTTCGGGATTTACCTAGTTTGCGACTACTGAACATTTCGTACTGTGGAATTTCATGGATGCACCCGAGAGCTATCACGAGACTACCAGTTTTACAGGAGTTGGTATTAGTTGGTAACCGTATATCTGATGCTGGAATGGTTGGACGAGCTAGCAGGGAACTGCCACAACTTGAGGTGTTGAGGCTAGATGAAAACTATATAGGTAAATTACAGTTACGTTATAAAGTCTTAAGATGAGTATTTTAGCACACATTACTACTATTTTGGATTAATGTCCGAGCTAGATTTTTGCCCTTTTTTAAGAAAATATAACAAACATTACAGTAATGTACAAAAACCTGAGTACAATAGCTAAACTTCTAATAAATTCTAATAAAATTACTGTATATTTTTACAGACAAATTAGGAGAAGCTGCTTTCGTAGATCTTCCCGCTCTTCGTTCATTGCATCTTTCAAATAATCGCATAACAGAACTACTTCATGGAGCTTTTCATAGAGTTCCGAGCCTACGTAACCTTAATTTAAATGGTAACTCTTTACGTCGGGTCCATCCAGAAAGCTTCCTACAAGAATCTGGAAGTGGGTTAGAGGAACTGTGGCTGGTGGGCAATGCTATAAGTCACGTTGCTGACTTAAGGGCACTTCTGGATACACTACCAAGGTAATTTATTATAAACAACATTATTAACTTGGCCGATAGACCATAACTAAGTTATACTATAATTTATTCGCCATAAACTATATTTTCGATAAAGCACCTTTCGAAAAAATGTATATTTTATAACAAAGCCTGACAATTTTTATTTAGGCTGGTTTTTCTGGACATGAGCTACAATCATCTCGAGGCGATCCCATTTGGTTCATTAAGGGGGCATCCGACTCTGGAGCACCTTAATTTGGATCACAATAATATTCACCTCATAGACACAGAAGCATTCGTAGCGATGCCAGCTTTAAGAGAGTTACGGTTGAAGAATAATTCACTCTCCAATACCCTGCGACCACCATTATGGAATTTACCAGAACTAAAAGGATTAGATCTATCTGGAAACTTTTTTAGGTATAAACATTTCGTTATTAAGTTAAGAAAGAACAAGTTGTACGGCTATACCGCACTAAAAATTGTTTTACGCGCTCGATGTTGCCAGATTTGGCGCTTTATCGCAAAGTAGATATACAATCGCATTAAAACTATCTTTTTTCGTTCTCTCACATATTTCTGCCAGGAAAAAACAATCAGGATATTTTATTGGGTTAGTAATGTACTGTTATCATACAAGTTTAAAAAAAAAGTTTAAGAACATAGAAATTTATTTTTTTACATTGATATCCCTCTCAGGTGATAAAATAACATTAATTTTAAGTAAACATTTTCCTTTTTGATTCATTTCGATATGACTTTTAGCTTTTGAGATATATGAAAGCCTTTTTAAACAAGAAGCCATGAAGCACAAAAGGCAACGTCGCAAATAGCGCCGCACGTGGACTGATTTTATTTCGTTGATAATATGTATTATATATTATGGAAAACCACATAGGGGAAAATAGTGAATATAAATTATATAAAAACAAAATAACACGTGTTTCAGAACCTTTTTTAATCCTATTGACACCCAAATAATTCATAAAATGCAAGAAACAACACAATATGTATACGAGAATATTTTAGATGCTTTGAACAGTATAATCTAGTAAAATTGTGAACAAAACTTATTTAAATTAAGAAATAAATAATTTGAAGTGGTAACAAATTTTAAATAGGTAATGTAAAAGTTTTATTAACATTATACATATTGGTCTAGTCCAGTATGAGATCGGTAAGTTAGATGAAGATTTTCTTGCACTGTCTTGCACTTTTCTTGAACATTTTGCATAGCAATTTAAATTTTTATTGCAAAATTACACTTTTATATTAAATTTCACAGCTAATTTAAGTAGGTATTTGGAAAGGTAACATGTCATACATGGTACAAATCTGAATTCGATTTTTGGTAAGCACTTCAGTTAATTTAGGAAGAAAGAAACTTTTCTTTTTTTAACATATTTTTTTAGGTTTTTTAAAGATGTTTTAAAGGACATTGCATTATTTTATTTTTAGTATAGTTATTTAAAATCTATATTAGTAAGAATTAGTGTAGCTCTTCGATATATATTTTTTAATTCTACACCACTTTCACATTTGCTGTCAAACGCGATAAAAAAAGGGACCCTTTGAAGACTAGCTATAGTAAGAGAACCCAACACATTTCGATGGTTTCTTTGTTGTAAAAACTTTGCTTCCAGTTACTTGTTACTAATGATGAATTGAACTGCACAAAGGTAGAAAAATATAAATCAAATTTCTTCTGTAGCAATGCACAAACCACCTCTCTGAAGAAAATCAAAGTTACCACCGTCAGAATCGTCTGGCAACACTGTTGATTAGCAACAATATACTCATACTTAATACGTAGTGGGTATACTTAATTCATTTGACCTAGTACTTTTTTCTGAGAAATAATGAAAGGGGCCTCGCAAAGCTCATGTCGCCGACATCCACATTTGGTCTTGCCCCGCCATTGTTGCCGATTATAGAAAACAATATATTTAAATTAAAAAACCGGTTTAAAAAAGGTTTTTTTTTTCACGTCCGTATACAAACTCTTTCCAGCCACCGTGCTATGTTGTCAGATCATCTACTTCATGGCTCTCTTATTTAAGAAGGCTTCGGATATAGCCAAAAATGTTGTTTTTGCCAAATTTCATGTTCAATTCCTACCCCCCTAAATGTGAATACCAGCAGCTGAAAAAAATACGTCCCCTTATTTTTCGATGTTCTCTCTGTAGGTATACCAAATATCATTAAATTCGGTGACAACCAGTCTCCTTGTAAGTTGATGTTGATTTTTTAATATCTAATTTTGTTTTGTAGGAGACTAGAGCCAAATTTTCTCTCGGAATTACCGTCTTTAAGAAAATTCGACATCAGCAGTAATGAACTCGCATATATTGATCCTGCAGCTTTCATTGTCACGCCTTTATTGGAAAACATTAACATATCCTTTAATGCCTTAGTTACTCTACATCCTGCCACATTTAGGCATTTACTGGGGTTATATGAATTAGACGTTTCAAGCAACAGGCTCCTCGAGTTTGTGCCAGGTCTACCACGAGGAGTAGAATATTTACATCTTAAAAATAATGATATTACCATTCTACCCCCACCTCCAACTCCTGACATGGACTTGCCTTCTCTACGGATGCTCGACTTATCAAAGAATAAAATTGAAGTAATTGTAAAGGGCAGTTTTAGGACCTTGCCGCAAATGAGGCGCTTGTATATGGGACAAAACTTCTTAAAAAAGCTAGACGATGGAAGTTTTAAAGGCTTGGAACGACTAGAAACTTTAGATGTGAACGAAAACGGTATAAATCACTTAGGCCCCAATACATTTAAAGATCAAATAGAACTGAGAGATCTAAACTTGGGTGACAACAGGTTGGACTTGGTGATTCCGGAAATTTTTAATTACACAATACGCCTTAAAAGGCTTAACTTGACGAAAAATCTAATCTCGGAGATTCTTCCTGGAACACTGGACAAAAATAAGGAAATACAAATGATAGATTTATCACATAATAAGGTGACACAGCTTTCTTTGACATTTATGGGCTTAAAAAATTTACGTGTCCTCGATTTGAGGCATAATAGGCTGAACTATATGGATCCTGAAATATTAGGAAGTCTCCCATCATTAAGAATTCTAAAATTGTCCTACAACTATATTCGAGAACTCAAGGAAAATGGATTTAACAAATTGCAGCATCTAGTAAGCCTCGACTTAGATGAGAATGAGCTGGATGTTATCGAATCAAATGCCATCAAATCACTTCCCATCTTAAAACGTATTAAACTAAGTAGAAACAAAATAAAAGTATGTACTAGCTGCCTTAGTGAGTGGTATTTCGTATTTTTCAAATATGTACTTGTATCATTATCGGCTGATTATTTTAAAAACTAGACAAGTTAGCGAAAAATGTTTCAGATAAAATTTTTAGGACTTTAAAAAATCTATAATTGAGGAGCCCCATTCAATAAAGGGGCATGCGCTCGGCCCGGCCGGACTAGCCCCTGAATGCATGCCATCCAACCTTTGTGCGTAGCGTTTTAGAAACAATTAAAAAACAATACCTTAACGTTGATTCTCATTTCTCAGCAAACTTCCAGTGGGAAAGTTGTTCCTCATAGTCTAAAGAACAATTGTGCAAAGGTAGGAGATATTTGGACAAAAAATAAACAAATTAGAGCAGGTTGCTTCCAGCGTTGAGCGCCGCGCGTACATTTCGATGCGTGCGTAGTAATGTTTGAACATTACATAAGCCAAAATATGACACAATAATTTTAAAAAAGTGTTACAAGAATAAAAATTGTTTTATTAAAATTATATTATCAAATATAAATTTTTGTTAACACAAAGCATTTTAATACAAAGGATTTTTTAATATGAAACAATATAACATTAATTTTTAAAACGTAGGAAAAGCATGCATCATAATCATTTCACTTTTTTGGGCTTACTCTCTTTAACAGCTGTGTTTTGAAAAAGGTTTTAATAAAATCTGCAACCTTCAGGACTAAGATATTTAACCAAAGTTTTCAAATCATTCAGTTTTTCGCGAGAAATTCCGACATCTTTAGCAAGCGACGATTTTTCTAAAATTTCAAAAGTGGTGAAAATTAATTATTTTGCAAATGGCCACATTGACGTCTTTTACAGTTATAATGAAAAGCCTACGACTATTATTCTGGAGAAAGTAACCACTTTTGAAAATTTAGATAAATCGTGGCGAATGATTTGAAAACTGGTTAAATATCTTAGTCCTGAAGGTTGCAAATTTTATGAAAACCTTTTTCAAAACACAGCTGTTAAAGGCAGCAAGCCCAAAAAAGTGAAATGATTATGATGCATGCTTTTTCCACGTTTTAAAAATTAATGCTATAATGTTTCATATCAAAAAATCCTTTGTATTAAAATGCTTTGTTAAAAAAAATTTATATTTGATAATATAATTTCAATAAAACAATTTTTATTCTCGTAACACTTTTTTAAAATTATTTTGTCATATTTTAATCGTCAAATTATCTTCTGTAATGTTCAAACATTACTACGCAGGCATCGAAATGTACGCGCGGCGCTCAACCCTGAATTAAATAACTTGCTCTAATTTGTTTATTTTTTGTCCAAATATCTCCTACCTTTGCACGATTGTTCTTTAGACTATGAGAAACAACTTGCCCACTGGAAGTTTGCTGAGAATCAACGTTAAGGTATTGTTTTTTAATTGTTTCTAAAACGCTACGCACAAAGGTTGGATTGCATACATTCAGGGGCTAGTCCGGCCAGGCCGAGCGCATCTCCCCTTATTGAATGGGGCTCCTATTTAAAAATTGGTTGGGATATACAGGTTTGCTCAAAAAGTCGTGACGGATCAAAGTTATATTTTCTTAAATATTCACCCGTATTTTTGCTAATTTCTGATTTTGCGTAAAATTATAGGTTAAGTTTATGCAACACTCTCTATACCCAAACCTAATAGTTTCAGAGATATTTCAATGTTTGTATCAAATTAAATAAGCGGTTTATCCCACAGAAAGAACAGGGATATCCAAATAAGTTATAACTTTTTTATTTTCAAAGATGGGAAAAAATGTTAAATACTTATGAAAGTTTTGGGGATTTTTATGGGTCATTCATATTATATCTCATCACATCAGCAAAACAATTGAGCATAGAATAAAAAACATATAGTATAAAACATCGTTTTTCTCGCTTGTTTTAAATTGGATGGTATAATTTTCATCATATTTTCCATACTGAAATGCATGTCACGACAGTTAGAACACAAATGAATTAAACGAACTGTACCCAAACCCACCGATGCAACTAGTCTATTGCGCATTAGTGGGCGGGAATAACTCAGAAACAAAGCTATATTTGACAAGCTGTACTTAGGTACAGGTTTGACGAAAGCAAATTCTAAATTTAATCATACAACTTCCATCAAACTCTCTTTGCAAAATTTTTGTAGGAAATACCAAATATGGCTATGGTCAATCTCCCATCCCTTCAAGTTGTAGAGCTGCAAGAAAATGAGCTAAAATCCATTTTGCCTAACGCTTTTGTGGGTGTACCACACTTGCTTATGTTAAATTTGAGTTATAACCAAATATCCAATTTTGAGGAGGCTGGTTTAAAAGGAGCAAAGTCCTTAGAATTGCTGGATATAAGTCATAATGATATTGCTTCGGTGGCCAGTCCTAGTCTGGAAAAAATGGAGTGGCTGGTAAGTTTAAAATGAAAGCTGATAGGTTTGTTTTACTTAGGGCGGCTATATCCAAGTGCTGGCAAAGTTGCCAACAAGATAAATTGTATGTCTATATCTTTCTTGCTAATTATATTTCTAGCGGTATCATTGCCATTTATCTTGCTGGTAACTTTGCTAGCACTTGGATATAGCCGCCCTAAATCGAATTAAACTATTATTTATATAACGGGATGTCGGCAAAGAATTTATGTCATTTAATTTCATCATGTATAAAAACTTTTCTAACCGACCGAACATTTTAACCAGCAGGTTAAAACTAACTGTTACTCTAAATGCTGAAATTCTTCCCCGCTCGGAAAAAAATACTTTAAGTAACCTATTATGACAAAGTAAAATATGTTATATCTTATCTGATTGGCCGACAGAAGATCCGCCCCGTGATGACCTATTCTTACCGACTCATCATTACATCATATTAAAATCTATATAACTTAATATCGTTTGTATGTGCTTGTTATGACACGCGCACCTATAGGTGTCAACGGAAAATTCGGAGTGCAATAAAAAGCTACCCACTTGATAACAAAAATGTAATAAATGCCATTCGATTTAAGAGTTTTCCCTTCATTTGCAAGTTAAATTAGGTCGCCCACTCGTAGAAATTCACGGAAAAACGAAGTCGTAAATGTTATGTTTTCACAATAATTTCGTGAAGTGGTCGTTAACAGGGGAAAATTTATGTGAATTTTCGCTATATACGCGGGATGACTCCTACTAGGAGGACAATTAAAGATACTCACCGATGTAAGGTGTTACGCTGCCCGATCGCGAACCGAGATTCTGTCTACAGCAAAGTCCAAAAGTCTCGATTCAATAAGTACGGTATATAGTCGGAAGGAAGGAACAAATTGCGTGAAAAATAAGTAAAGAAGTAAGTGCGTTAGAAACCAAAGAAATCGTCTAGGATTATTGAAAAATTTGTGAAAATTAAGAATTGTGAAAAAGTGAATTTTTGGGTGGCTCCCATACGAAATCTGTGGAAATAAAAGTGTAGTTGATCCAGAACTTTGTGTTTTTCTGTTAGGAAACAGAGAAACATACACAAAACTAATTAGAGTATATAAATATTAGTCAAAATTTAATTAGAGTTAGTGCCTAAATTTCGGCAGTAAATACCATACGGTTAGGGACTCAGTTAAATACAAGGCTAGAAAAGATGTTAGGTAAAGTCGTGGTTTAATAGCAATTGACACAGGGATCTTCCGACTCCACGTAAAAATTTATCTTGTCACCGCCAGATGCATTCCTGGGTTACCGTGACAGCCAACTAGAAAAGGTAAAGAAACAGAAAGGAATCAGTGATGGGTGTTAGGTACACTACAAATATGCCACATCACATATCTGAAAGCCTGGCACTTCTCAAAAAGTAGGTGGAGGCATGCAGTTGGCCCGATTAAGAGTAACCCTGGAATCCCTTATTGTTTTAAAATGTAAACAATGGTATCTCCTCCTTAGTTTTAAATCTGTGGTTTTTACCTTTAACTCGCATAAAAGGCCAAACACAAAAAATATTTCTATTTACATTTAATAAGCCACTACATATCATCGGATAATGACAATCTCGCGAACCTCAAAAAAAAAGATACAAGGTTTGGACGGCGAGGTGAGAAATTCCACAACAACGCCATAATAAATTTTGTTTATTGTTTTAGTAATTACATCTTAAGATATCAGAATTTTATTATTTGTGTTTATTATGTATACCTACGTTATATTTGTTTCGTTGTTTATGAACATTTGACCACTCAATGATCAGAAATCCTTCAAATTCTTTCAGGTCGAGTTGCGGATGGATAGTAACAAAATATGTGGCGTTCAAGGCTCTCCATTTTATAATATGCCAAGATTAAGAGTTCTAAGCATGAGAGACAATAGGATGATGTCATTTCCTGAAAGAGTAGTTGAGAGAATTCGAAACAATATCGCTGTCTTGGACATAGACGGTATAATAAAAAAATATTGCTACTTTACTAAAACTAGAACTAGATAAAACTTACTACTTATCAAAAATTATAACACTCGTAGTGTGTCCAAAAAAGTATGCAACATATGTTAAACCTTTTTATTATTGATTTCACAAAAAATTTATTCTTGATGAAAGTTGGAGCTTCAAACCAAAGACCTACACATCAAATCTTGTATGAAGTTATAAGTTAGGGTGCCAATGGCGTTTTGCTTAACTCGCCAAGAGTAAAGTTGTGCCCTTATTTTTCAAAATATCAAAAAGAAATTACAAAACAAAGTTGATTTAATTAAAAACTTAAACCAAGTGTGAAATATGAGATAGATATATTAAATTGTAATATTTTTTTTTCTTTTTATAATTTTTTCAAAACACTACACCACCGGTTCATTATGATATTTTCTATCATAAACCTGCATCGAAGTAAACTAAATATAGTTTATTCAAATACTAATGATAGTTTGCACAATTTTTAATATTTTTTGTATTAGTTTCTTGAGACCTATACGCGTGCTGCACAGTTAAATACCTTCAGCAAAGAATAGCTTGATGTTTAGTAAAAATAAGAATAACCCTAGCCATATTGTTAAAAATAATAAGTAGCATATTTATTATTTGTCAATTTTTAAAAAAGATGTATCTCTCACTGCAAAATACAGTTTGACAGATCACTGACATGTTAAAACAAAAAGTTAAGATTTTTATTGATTGGCCAGACATATATTCTTATTTTTTCCTAAATTAATTATAATTTTTAGGAAATCCATTGGCCTGTTCCTGCAATCTGCTATGGTTACAAGTCTGGTTACAGGGTTCATCTTTAATGGGTCCAAGATGTGTAGACGGCTCTTTGTTAAGAGAACTGGACCTGCCAAGACAAGAATGTCCGGAAGAAGAAAAAAATGTAGAGTTGGTGATACCTGGCTGCGAATCGGAACTTCTATCGGCTCCAGGGGTTTACGGAACATCACAGGTTACAAAATATACATACATACAAACAATATTACATGTACAATCGCGTGACGAAAAAATAAGTCGTCGGACGACAGTTTCAGCTCAGTGGCGTGCCGTGCCATTAGGAGCGGAGGGGCACAACGATTTGGGGCGCCAAATTAGTTTCATTTTATTGGAGAGTATGTGGTCATAGTAGGCAGTGAATCTCCAGGGGGGCGCGAGAGTGCCATTAGGACGGGGCGGGGGCGACTTGTGCCCCCCGACGGCACGCCACTGTTTCAGCTAAACTCGAGCATTGCTTCCTATACGCGTGACAAAATAAGGGTTAAATGCTAAATCTTAAAACTACTCGACAGTCTGTGATGAACACAATCTTATCGATTTAAATGGATTGATCTTTCGGCGTCTTATATTTATTTGCTACATGATACATATGGTACATACTTAAGATTATTTCCCTTATAAAATAATTTTTAGGTGTTCTCCCAATGGATGAATTTAAAAGCCTTGAATGGTTCACAAGAACGAAATAGTAATTTAGCTCCTTCTCCAGAAGAATCTGAATATTTTTATGACGAGTATGTTGATTATCCTTACAATGAAACTAGTGGAAAATCACATAACACCAATAAGGAAAAAGTACCTATGTCGACTCGATCACCCCATGTTACCCCAGGTAGGGCGAATTTTCTATAAATAGAACGATACATTAGTATTTTGATGGATTGTTTACGCATAGGTGTCGCGAAATGCACTCCAACAAATAAACATAGTGTTGCCACAATGTGGCAGCCACATACACCTACACCAGTATGTAATATCTGGTGTTAATTACTTAAACAAATTTTACCGAGTAATTCTTTGGTAAATTTTAAAACAAGAAAATCGTATCTTAGCAAAATTGAATCTGGATCTTACATTTTACAAAGTAGTAGCAAGATGGAGTTACATAAATATAATTTTTAAAAATAGTTTTTTACTCATTCTAAGGCAGTTTTGTCCAAAGAAAATAAAAGGGTTTGATTGGGTTGTTTTGTCTAGTTTGGTTGATTGTGACAATTAATATACAGCGTGTCCAGAAACCACCTTAACAAATGGAAAACTTTTTTATTTTTGACTTTGCGGAAAAAAGTTATTCTTCATAAAAAGTTTTGCTTGTTAAGAAAATAACACTCAAATCAAAAATTTTGACCAAGCATATACGGGGTATGAAAAAAAGTAAAAACGATAAATGCCATTTCAATTTTAATTTCAAAGTACAAAAACGTAAGAAAGTGTCGTCCAGAACTGAGAATTGATCAAATATGAAATTTGACAAAATATGACATAAAATTTTTTAAAAAAGTGTTTTGAAATACATGTTTTTTAAATAACATATTACCAAAATAAACAACAATAACATTTTATGAAATACTACACTAAGCTTCAACATGACCACCGTTTCTTTCCATACAAGCTATTGTGCGTCGTGAAAATTTCGCCACTGCATTTCTAACCATCTGAGGTGAAATTTCTTGGACACATTCTCTAATAATAATTATTTCTAAATGGTTTATGTTTTCAAAAGGTCTGTGGGCATAGACTTTTTCTTTTAAGAATCTCCATAAGAGAAAATCTAGGGATTATATCTGGGGACCTTGGTTGCCAAGCAAATTCTGACCTTTGTCCAATTCACCTCTGTGGAAATGCCCGGTTTAAAAATTATGTTACTCTTGAAGAGCTGTGACATGGAGCACCGACATGTTGGAACCAAAGTGTATTTCTTATATCCAATGATGAAAAAATTCAAATAATTCCGTGTTCAAAAAGTTCAAATAAATTTCACCGGTATTTTTTCCTGGAAAAAAATACGGCCCTATAATTTTGATCTTAAAAACACTACAACAAACGTTTGTCTTAAAAGAATACTCACACTCAGTTACAAAGTGTGGATTCTCATCATTTCACCCCCTACAGTTTTGGGAACACACCACTCCATTTGAGGTGAACTTTTTTAAAAAATTCAAAGGTATCTACATATGAAGTTATTTTTCATATTCGATTACTTTTCAGTTCTGGACGACACTTCCTTACGTTATTGTACTTTGCAATTAAAAGTAAAGATAGTATTCGTTCTACGGCATTTATCGTTTTTACTTTTTTTGACACCCCGTATATTCTGGATCAAAATTTCTGATTTGAGTGTTATTTTCTCAAGCAAGCAGAACTTTTTATAAAAAATACCTTTTTTACGGAAATAAAAAAATAAAAAAAAGTTTTCCATTTGTTAAGATGATTTCTGGACACGCTGTATTTATTTATATCTTAAAAAGTAGGTACATTATGTTAATTCTAGGTGATACTCCCACAATCTATGCCTCATCTAAAAACAAAAATAGTCTAAAAGACAAAAACATTCCTAAAGAAGTACCTAATTCACCCAGTAGCAGTGGTTTTACATTTTTCGGGCTACCACTATCAAAGTTGGGCAATTTGTTTGGATCTAGTGGAAGTACTAGAAGGGATGATAAAGCACTGGCACCGATTATAAAAATGGACGATAGAGTGGCTATTGTTCACAAGATGTCAGGTAATTCAAACGGAACACCCAGAATGTATAATGTTCCACCCACTACACCGAAATTGGAAACTGGTAAATATGATTGATAAAAAGTTTTAACGATTATTTTCTAACAAAACGGTAAAAAACACAAATAAAGCAATTAGTGTGTAGTTATAGCAAAAGAATTATGGTATTTTCTGTTAATTCAAAATTACTTTTTAATGTTTAATATTGCCAAAAATTTGTTTTCGCGTTTAAAGAAACATTTTCAGTTATTCTGGATTGGTCCCCACACATCAATGGATTTTTATATTTTATGGATTTACAGTTGATATACATCGAATATTTTACTTCTACAATGTCGTATGTATATCAGTAATAGAATATAAATAATATTCATCGACTGTTAGGTGGGTCTGAAAAAAATATCCGCAATTTTATGGGCTGCTTAATCATAATAACTCATCAACACCAATGCTTTTTTTTGTCTTAAATATGTCTGTCAGGAAAAAGCAATACCTAAGGACATTTTATTGTGGTAGCAATGTACTGTTATCATACAAGTTTGAAGCAAAAATGGTGAAACCGTTTTTAAGGAAAATATATTTCGACGACGGACTTTGTACACCGACATATTATCTATTTACATTTTGTTTTAGGTGGTTTTGTACCCATTCTCCCTGGATCAGGAGGATTCAAGCCAATTCCAAACCCCTTGTTAACTCATCAGGCGGTACAAGAAACAACCATACCACAAGAAGTCACCGATAGGATTACAACCGATACTAACGATGCTTCGACCGTCGAATCAATAAGAGTTTTGGTAAAAACTACCACGCAAACACCAAAAAATATACAAACGGTTACATATACGATACCAACCACTACTGTAAAATTGCCTAGTAAAACTGAAAGTATCCTATTACCTAGAGGTGATTCACTTGCAAATTCATTTAATACAACAAAATATACTGCTACAACTGAAAAAAATATTGTCTTGGAGGAAACTGCGAAAAAATATCCCGAACGAGTAAATTCTACGAACATAACAGATAAATCAAGTGAAGAACTACCCAATATAACTAAGGAACCATTTGTTGCGACTACTGAAGAAATAGTTCCAAAAACAACTATAAAGCCTTTTGAAGAAACTACCGCATTTAAATTTGAAACAACAACAATCGCTGAGCTATCAAGAAATGGTGAAAAAGAAAATGTTATCGTAAATATTTCAAAATTGGGTAGTGTAGAGGAGAAAGACCTTGTTAAACCAATACCCCAAACAGCTTTTCTTGTACCAGGTGGCCAGCAATTGTCTAAAAAAATGGCCACTATAACTAAAGTGCAATCTCCTAATATAGCACCCACAAGTTTATTTCAAAAAACTACCTATGACCCAGCACTACCAATTACACACTATCGCGAATCAAAGGAAATATTTCCAAGTGAACAGTTAAACGAACAAGAAGCTGCACAAACAGATAATAGCGATATAAGTTGGTACTATGAAATATATAATATGTCCAAATCAAATTCTTATAATGTTGCCACTGCTGGTGGAACAGGTGGAGACCATGAGGTTTTCTTGTATATTGTTATCGTTTTGATTGTTAGAATCTATGTTAGTTAAATAAAGTAACTGCATAATTAGATTTTGAAATGCTTACTTATTAATAAATTTTATAAAACAATTTAAGTATTCTTTGTTTATTTATACAGGGTGTCCGAAAAGTCTTAGGTATGTTATTAGTAAAGATAGAGACACCAAATTTTAGGTGTATCTTACTGGTTAATAAATCTACTTTTTTATGTAATTTAACTTTTTTAATTCCCGTGAGGGGTGGCGCTAGGGACTCGAGATCAAACATTTTAAAAGCAAACCTATGCCGTGCGGTACCTAATTCCAAAGGTCTTCAAAAAAGAAACATTTTACCGCAAATCCGAGGTCCGTGTGTTAATTCGTTTTTAAAGGACAAACCTATAAAAATTAACAATCGTGAAAAAAAATGTAAGTACTTTTATTTCTCTCATAACGTTAAAAGTTGTTCAAAATGACCACCATGAACTTCTTGGCAGTAATAAAGTCGACTTTGGAACTCTGTCAAGAAGTATATTCTATAAATTAATATATTCTCTAAAATGTGAGAAGCGAGTGCCAAAATCGATTTTATTACTGCCAATTAAATTTTGTTCACGATTTTTAATTTTTAAAGGCTTGCCATTTCAAAATGAATTAAGATAAAGTCCGGCCGCTCTAAGCTGGCCGGTTTCGGATTAAGAAGGTAGGTACTGCGGTATGGCGGACTTCAGTGGTTCTCAAACAATCTGTAAATATTCTTATATTTGACTGATTTGGTTTTTACTTGATGGAAATTCATTTTAAATTGTAAAATAATATCAATTATATTGATTTCCATTATTTAATTAACTTAATTTTTAGATTTTACAACCTTAACATGTTTCGCTAAACATTAGCCTTATCAAAAGGTAGTAGGTACTTATATTAAAACTAACTTTTTACAAAACTGAATAATTTTTTATACAGGGTGTTACAAAATGATGTTAAGAAATTTTAAGGGCAGTTCTACATCTGAAAATAAGTTTATATGAATATGAACATGGATCCTCAAGGCCCTTCTTTTTCGAGGTACAAGGTGTTTAATATTTTCTTTTTTAAATGTTTTTTTTTTAATTTCCCGAAAATGCTTTAAGATATTGACATAAATTTTGGTACATGCCAGTATGTAATCAAAGGGCACATTTACGTGCAAAAATTTATTTTGTAATGTACTTACATCAGTGGCGTGCGTGCTAGTAAGTCTTTATTTTTAACGAAAAAAATGGCTCGCCACCGGGTTTTTGAAAAATTGGTATCGTTCTTTAAAGCCCAATTAATTCTGCATGAGAAGTGTCTCTTGAACTCTTTCGCTCTGACGCGCCGTTTTCGAGATAAAAATTAATTTATATCTTACAATAAAAATAAATAATGAAAATGAATTTTTTTCACAAATTTTTTGTTCAGAAAACGATGCTTTTTGATTTAAGCTTATAGTAGATGCTGAAAATGGCTTCCTCATGCTTTAATACATGCTCTAAATCTAAATAGAAATTAAAAAAAAACATTTAAAAAATAAACTATATTAAACACCCTGTATTCCGAAAAAGAAGCTTTGAGGACCCAGGTTTAAATAAACTTATTTTCATATTTTTAATGTAGAATTTGCCCTTAAAATTTCTTAACATCTTTTTGTAACACCCTGTATATACCAGTACCTAATTGTGTTTTACCTATTTGCAAAAGTTTAACAAATGGAAAAATATTGGGAAGTTCCACAGTGGCGGCTGGTGAAATTTTAAAGTTGATATATCTCTGTTGCTACCTGGTTGCTACTTACGGGACCCATGCCAAGTTTAGGTTTTTTAATAGCGAGCCTACTAGGAATACTTTGGTAAAGGAAAAAAAATATTTGTATTTTGGGAAAAAAAGTTGAATTTTTGGGGAGCGGGGAAAAAATGAAGAAGTTTAGGTATTTTATTATTTTTTCTAAACAAATTTTACATCATTTTGTCGAAAATTTGAAGAGAAGAAAATGTCAGTAGAAAGTTAGCCATTTGAATTTTTTTAAACCTAAAATATAATTAAAAAAAAAAAAAAAATTCGGGTGACTATAACTTTCTACTAACACATTGTTTCTCTTAAAATTTAAAAATTCTCGACAAAATGATGTAAAATTTGTTTATAAAAAATAATAAATAAAATACATGTGTTAATTTTTTTCCCAGGAGAGGCAGAGCAAAAATCCAACTTTTTTTCGCAAATTACAAAATGTTTTTTTTCTCTTTACCACAACATTTCCAGTGGGCTCATAATTAAAACCCCTAAAATTGGTGTGGGTCCTGTAAGTGGGAACAGAGATATGTAACTTTGTAATTTCACCAGCCGCCACCGAGTGTACCTATCTGTTTTTTGTTGGAATATACCTCATAAACCTGCATATTTAAGTGTAAAAGTAGTGTTAAAATGTATTTTCAAACAAATATATTATGCTTGGCAGGGTAATAATAAACTTTATCAAATCCAAAAAAAAAAACTACAAAAAAAGTATATTTTCTGTTTGTAAAATATTACATTAAGCATAAAGCAAACCAAATGTTAAGGAAATAAATATTTCTTAGATCAGTACCAGTTTATAAATATACAAAAAAACTAACATCTATTTCTTTTTATCATCTTTCTTGCTATCTTTATCTTTTTCCTTTTCCTTTTCTTTTTCCTTACTATCTTTTTCTTTGTCCTTCTTCTCTTCCTTTTTACCTTCTTCTACATCTCTATTTGTCAATTTATTATTAATAAGATTATGTAAGGCCACAATCGACCTCACCAAAGCGGCCAAATAAACAACTAGCATTTGATCATTATTTTTTACATAAAAAGATTTATTAAACTGAACCTGGTTTATGTCAGGAAGAAGGTTAAAGATGTCTTGTAACTGATAAATAATTTGGTGGTTAATTGGTAGTTTCTCCTCACTAACTTGTATAAGATAATCACGGATATCCCGGAGCTGTAAGTGCAAACCTTTTAGACCTAGTAACTGATTTGTAATTCTTTGTGACAGGGTACCAACAGTAGTGTCTTTAATATCACGTAATAAATGCTCAACACCTACTTCCTCGGCTTCTTCTGCACCAATTTCACTTGGAACATGTTCAAAAGTCTTTGACGTTGGTGATCCATCATCATGTACTTCTTCAACTGCTTGATATGCTTCTGTTGGTAAGCCTAGATCTTTAGGTTTGGCATCGATAATAACAAGAACAGAGTTGGGACAATACCGCCTAACGAGCTCATTTATGGCAATGTCATTCTGATGCAGTTTAGGTCCTGTATGATACCATCCAACGACTCTTTCTCTAGCATTTACCTTTTTAAACATTCCATACATATTTTCCAAGTAATCATGATCCAAAAACCACACCGACTTATCTTTGTCATCTTCATCAAATGGAACTGAAAGAGATTAAATTATTGATAAAAAAAATACATATTTAAGAGCATATTATTTGGTTCTTTTAAAACAAGTTTAACCTGCAAAGCTGTTGGATACATCCAGTACTCCCTTGGCTTTCCAGCATCCCAATAATACCCCAACTACACGTTTTTGGTTTCCGATTTTTCCCATTCGATTAAAATGATCCACCACACTTAATAAAACCAAAGGATGGACTACTACCTTGCTGGTAGCGATTTCTTGACTCGGCATTTTTCTTGGAGAATCTACAACCACAGAAAAATAAAGGTTTTACTTTTACAACAACAAAAATGAAAAACCGATGATGACAATTAAAAAACTGACAGATCTCAAATGCAAGTCACATGACATTCGCCATTTAGGGGCGAGTTCGCTAATATAGTCAGACCACTCGGAGTTCGAAAATCGCTATCATACTCGACATTTGTTATTTGTCTATGTCTCAGTGCCAGTTAGACCGCTCTCGGAGTGAAGCATAGTGCGGTTTGAGATGTCACGTTCTATCTAGAACTATTTTGTGAAGCAACATAAACGAGTGGGTTTTATATTGTCATGTAAATTTTTACTACATTTCTGATTTGTGCCTTTATTGACGTTTAATTAATAGGTTATACGTTATTGTCCTATTTTGAACTGTATGGCCGTGCACTTTTTTATTGCTCTCGAGCTAGTACAGATGGAACAACAAACACAAACGATCACCGTAGTTCAGTAAGTGCAGTTTCTAATAATTTCATGAACGAACAAACCTTTTCCTGTTTGCTTCACGTGTTGTCGTGTCGTGCTGTCTATTGTCTAGAAGGTTAACCTCAAAAAATACAAAGTTAACCTCATTTCTTAACAGTTGTTAACACTAATTTCAAAAATAAATCAAGAATATACTAATATTTACCATTGGAAATATGCCCCTAAACGAGGAAGAAAGTTTCCCTAGGGGAGGAGTAATTGTTCGTAAAAGGGCGGCGCCAGATACTGAAAATGTAATTAAAAATTGGCGTTTTCTTTTAAAGATCTATAAAAAAAGTTTTTTTTAGTTATTTAATACCAAAAACATCTCAAAGACAAAAAAGTGTAAAAAGAAGAAACAGAAAAATGAGACGAACCTAACGGAAGAAGTATTGCAGTTTAGTGTTCGAGGGACGTTAACATATAACGTAAGTTATTATACTGTATTAAATGGTAGAGTGTTGTGCTTTGTCCCGATGCTTTCTTGTAAAAAATACTGGAACCAGTAGTGTACTAATGTGGATCATAGATTTGAGTTATTTCTGCAATACTTAAGTACCAGAACTACTGTTCTAAAAAAAATTTTAAAACTAATAGTTCATAATAAAATTTTCTTTTTTTATATTAGTTATTCCATTAAATAAATACCTCAGTGTGGAAAGTTTATCCTTAAAATTTGATATTTTATTGTTTTTGTTGCAGAAAATACAAGCTGGGATGATAATTTTAGGTTGTGTACGACATATAACACACTTTTCTTTGGAAATAGAACTACCTGGACTTTGTTTTGCTTCAGTAAATATTACAGAAATATCAGACCCATTTACTAAACATTTAAACCAGCACCTAGAAAATAATGATCCAGAAGTAAGTTGTAAATATTTTATACAGTAGCTATGTGCACGGATCGGGTAAACAAGAGGACAAATCGACCAAAAAGTGAAAGCAATGAAAAAAGGTCATTCTTTATAAAAGTTTTTGCTTGCTTTAAGACTGAAGATCCATGATGCCAAAAATCTGTTTTTTTGTAAGGGTATGCAAGAAATACAAAAACGTAAAATTTGGTTAAGAGTAATGTTGCCTTTTTTAAAATTTTAATGCAAAACGATGAATGAAAAAGTTGTTTTAATTTTTAAAAGAATTATTCCAGATTTTGAAGTACAAATTTGAAATTTCTAAATTATGCTTTTAAAATCCAAATTTTTCTTAGTCACATTGTCATCTTTTTTATTTGAATACACCTTTGATATCTGTGATGTATTTGTTAAAAATAATAAACATGTCTACTTGTGTGAAGTTAGCACTGCTTTTTTTAAAAACCAAACTTTTTTCAAGAGTTCCTGGTAGAATTCACATAGTTCTAGAGTTGTAGACAGATAATTGCAAGAGTTTCGCAGAATTAGGCTCAGAAATAGCAAAAAACAATTCGAAGGCGCTAACTACACGGCGCCGTTTAGATGTGTACCATTTTTGGTGCACATAGTAGTTAAAGTGTTAAAGAGTTCTGACCGGCTTAATCGATAGAGAAAAAAAGAGTTCTAGTGTTCCCGATGGTTTTTAGCAATAGTTCCGGCGATTTCGCGGTTATGCAAAAAAAAAGTTTTCGCACATATCACCGAAAATTGACAAAAATCAGTTTCCCAGAGATCTGATCGGAGATCTGAGTAGCGCCGACAGAATTCTACAAGACTACGGTGTCAGAACTCTGCTAACAAAATTATTGCAATTATTATTCATAAATTTAAGGTCCCAATTTCGATAATCTCTGAGCATCGCGCGATAGATTCGACTTAGAGGAGTACTCATCGGAGTTCTAAGTAGCGCCGAGAGAGTTCTACAAGACTACGGAGTCAGAATTCTGCTAAAAAAATTATTGCATCTGTTATTAATAAATTTAAGGTCCCAATTTCGATAATTTCTTAGTATAACCATGAATCATTATAAAATATACTGTTAAATTTTTCAAAGTGTAATATAATTTTATGGGAAAGAGAACTAAGGACAAGCACAGTATTAATTTTTTCACGACGAACATCGTCATGTGTTCCTGCGGAAGCCATTCCGACCAGCATAACCATCAGGTAAGAACGCCAGAATATATAAATTACAAAATATTTAAACATACACTAAGAAAAAGGCTTAGAAAAGTCCACCGAACTCATAGTAGAGTGTACTAAAATTTGTTGGTGTTCACTAAATTATTTAGTACTTAAACTATACTAAATTTTAGTAGAGTTTAGTAAGCTTTTTTCTTATGCAGTGTCAACAACAATTATTGCAATAATTTACTTACCTCATAGAATTGTAAAACTCTACTCAGAACTCCTATCCTCTCTAAGTCGAATATATCGCGCGATACTCGGAAATTATCGAGATTGTGACCTTAATTTAATTATTATGCAATGCAATAATTTCTTGAGCAGAATTCTGACTTCGTAGTCTGGTAGAACTCTTCCGGCGCTACTTAGAACTCCGATCAGAACTCTTCCAAGTTGAATATATCGCGTGATAATAAGAAATTATCGAAATTGGTACCTTAAATTTGTTAATAATATTTTTTTCAGCAGAATTCTGACTCCGTAGTCTTATATTACTCTTTCAGCGCTACTTAGAACTCCGATCAGAACTCCTCTAAGTCTAATCGATCGCGCGATACTCGGAAATTATCGAAATTGGGACCTTAAATTTAACAATAATAATTGCAACAATTTTTTAGCACAGTTCTGCCTCCTTGGTGTTGTAGTACTCTTTCCGGACTACTCAGATCTCCGATCAGAACTCTGGGAAAGTGATTTTTGTTAATTTTCGGTGATATGTGCGCAACGTTTTTTTTGCAGAACTTCGCGAATTTGCCGGAACTATTGCTAAAAACCATTAGGATCTCTAGAACTCTCTATTCTCTATCGATTAAGCCGGATAGAACTTTTTTTAAACCGGCGCCGCGTGAAGTTAACGCCTCCGAATGGTTTTCTAAAATTTCTGAGCCTAATTCTGCGGAATTCTTGCAATAATCCGTCTAGAACTCTAGAACTATGTGAATTCTACCGGGAACTCTCGAAAAAAGTTTTGTTTTTTAAAGAAAGCGCAGAGCAAAGAATATTTATAATCCGAAATTACAGACTTACAGGTTAAAGAAAATTACTAATTAGAATATATGTTGTAATATTCGAAAAATATTTCTTATTTTATTAAACTTTCAAAAAATTAAGGGCACATCATATCTATTTTTCAAAAACTTCTCGATATTCTTTGCATTTTTCTAACTGAAGTCAAAAAGCTTCTTATTTCTTTCAGTGAAATCGATTCTATTGCTGTTAAAATTCTCGGCTTTAAAACCTTTGATAACTGTGACGTATTTGTCAAAATAATAAAGGTGTTGTCTTTAGAGCAAAGAATATTTATAATCCAAAATTGCAGAAATGGCGAAAGTTGTTATCGCTACGTTATTGAGAAGTTTACAACTGTACAATTATGCAGAAGTTCAGTACATAAGTTAGTAATCAGTTAAAAAAAACTGGATGTGTTAGATATTTAAAGAACCCAAGAAAAGATACGACGAAAATGATTCTTCTACAGTATTAATTTTGCAATCGGTTGATGAAAATCCTCTTATGTATTTAAGAAAACGACCACGAAGTTTACAATTGTGTAAAAAAGTCATTCAAAATGTGTTTAAGAAAAATAAAATTTGTCCTTTTAAACCAATTTTTTACCAAACTTTGGAAGATGGGGACAGTTACAAACGCTCGGATTTTTGATTGCGGGACGAGATGAAATTTTAAGTAACAACGTGAACTTTCATACGCTGATAATGTTCTCAACTGAGTCAGCTTTTATTACAAACGGCACTGTAGCTTCTGAGCATGTGAGATACTGAGGAAGGGAAAATCCAGAGTTTAGAATTGCGAACCGCCGTCAGTATTTAAAAAAAAATGTTGGTTCGCCATTTCCTATTATGAGATTATAACATATTTTTATGATAATACATGTAAATAACAGACATTCTTATTTCCATATGCTGGAGTCATTTTAGTCAGACAACTTAGAAGAATTGCTTCTTCAATATCGTCGAAATATGTATTTTCAGCACAATGGGTGTCCTGCACATTATGCTCCAGAAGTAAGGGATTGGCTCAATTGCAGATCTGGAAATCGAAGGATGAGCCTAAATGGTCCAATTTTGTGACCCCCTAGAAGTCCCGATTTGACAATTTGTGATATGTTTCTCTGGGAGCGCATTAAACAACTAACATATGAATATGAAATACCCATTGAAAATGATGAAGAAGTTTTAAAGCAGAGAATTTTAAGAGCGATAGAATCGATTTCACTGGAAGAAATAAGAAGAAGCTTTAGCCATTTTCGACGTCAGTTAGAAAAATGCGTAGAATATGGAGCAGAAGTTTTTGAAAAATAAATATGTGCCCTTAATTTTTTACAGTTCAATAAAATAAGAAATATTTCTGGAATATTACAATTATTATTTAATAATCTATTAGTAATTTTCTTTAACGTGTATGAGTCTAATTTTAGATTATAATATTCTTCGCTCTAAAGATAACATCTTTATTAGTTTGACAAATACGTCACAGTTATCGAAGGTGTAATTAAATAAAAAAGGTGACAATGTGACTGAGAAATTTTGATTTTAAAAGCATAATTTAGAAATTTCAAATTTTTACTTGAAAACCTGGAATAAGAATTCTTTTAAAATTTAAAACAACTTTTTTTTTTAACGTTTTGCTTTATATTTAAATAAAGACAACTCTACTCTTAACCAAATCTTATGTTTTTGTATTTGTTGCATACCCTGTACAAAAAAAAACAAATTTTTGGCATAGTGGATCTTATTTTTAAAGAAAGCAAAAACTTTTATAAAGAATGCCCTTTTTTGTATCTTTCACTTTTTGGTCCATTTGTCCTCTGGTCTACCCCATCCGTGGACATAGGTACTGTAAGTGTATATATTTTAATTATTTTATTTATCACTATTATTATTTTAGGCGGACACAATTCTTGCTAACATGTTTATGATTGGTGAATTTTTGCTAGTAAAAATTACTAGTGTTGAAGCACGTGATAAAGGAACACACGTAGAAGGCACTATAAATCCAAGAGAAATCTATTCTGAACATAATCACAATTCCTTCAAAAAGGAAATGTTGATTTGGAGTTGTATAAGTTCGGAATCTGATCATGGATATGAAATGACATTGGGAATTAAAAATTGCAGAGTATTTTTGCCTTTTAAAAATACAAATCCAGAAAGTAAATATTTAATTGGAAAGCCATTGTGGTGTGTTGTACATAAGACTGATGTTACTGCGACCTCGTCTATTATCAGAGTTGGTGCAAAAAATGAACATTTGAAAAAGACAAATTTCAATATAGAAAACATACATAGTATTATACCGGGAATGAAAGTGGAATTTGTTGTGGACAAAGTAAATCTTTTAGGTTTCTCTATGATAATTTTTACCTCATATTTGTGACTAAACGGTTATTTTACATGGATTAATATGAACGCTTGATATTTATAGCTCTTAATATTTTAGATTACCACACACGGAATTCAGGGTAAATTTTCTGAAAACTTTTTTGGTTACGTAGATGAGAATTTTTTAAACAAACCTCTTAAAAAGTTATCTGATTACCAGGAGGGAAAGCTACTCACAGCATATGTATTGTATGTTGAACCTGCTACAAAAATTACCCATCTCTCTTTACGTAGTCTTGAACGCCAAGAAAAACCAGACCTTAACATTGGTGATATTGTTCAAGCAGAGGTAACAGTTGTTTATTTATTTATTTTAATTTTATATTGTGTACTCCTCTAACAATCGCTTTACTTGCAGTAGTATATTGTCTTCTAATGGTATTAACATTAACAACCACTCTATTCTAATTTCAGATATTTTTTCCGAGTTGACGAACCTAAATATTAGTAAGGGACCTGGTCCTGACAAGATTCATCCCATTTTTCTCAAAAACTGTGCATTTAATCTCTCTAGACCTCTGCATATTATCTTCAATAAATCTTTGACTGAAGGCGTTTTTCCGGATGTTTGGAAAACCAGCTTCGTGGTCCCTATCCACAAGAGTGGGGATAAAGATAATGTTAAAAATTATAGACCTATCAGTATCATTAGTGTTATTCCTAAGGTTTTTGAAAACCTTGTAACCAAGCACCTCACATCAATTCTGTCACCCACAATAATTAAGCAGCAGTATGGATTTTGCCTTGGCAAGAGTACTGAACTTAACCTGCTCGTTTATTCTCATCATCTGTTTGGGTCCCTTGAGAATGGTTCCGAGATTCATTCTATCTATACAGATTTCACCAAGGCATTCGACAGGGTCCCACACAATATTTTGCTGAGCAAGCTTGAGGCCTTGGGCATATCGGGTTTGATGCTCGGCTGGATGAGGAGTTATCTTGTTGATCGAAAGCAGATAGTGCGTGTGAATAATTTTCTGTCCCATGAGATAGCTGTTCCTTCTGGAGTCCCTCAGGGTTCCCATATAGGACCACTTCTGTTCAATCTTTTTGTCAATGACGTTTCTTCGTGCTTTCGGTTCTCTGATTTCTTGCTGTTCGCCGACGATCTTAAAGTATACCCAATCAAACAATAACAAGCTCAAATGATTGTCAGTTGCTTCAGGGGGACCTTGATCGATTTGTTGTCTGGTGCCATGAGAATGGGATGGAACTTAACACATCAAAATGTAAACTAATGAAGTTTGGTAGATTGCGCCAGCCAACTGAGTTTGTTTATCTCATCAATGGCGAAGCCGTACTCTCCACTGAATCAATAAGAGATCTGGGAGTAACCTTAGATCCAGTGCTGTCATTTACTAAGCACATAGAAAGTATTACAGGCAAAGCTCTTATGATGTTGGGCTTCATCAAGAGAAACTCAAGGGAATTTTCCTCATTGCACTCTTTGAAGATTCTCTACTGTAGTCTTGTCAGAACTCACTTGGACTATGCCTCTTCCGTCTGGAGCCCACATTATGCAGTCCACAGTCAAAGAGTGGAACGTGTACAAAGAAGATTTCTTCATCATATCAATTACAAATTTTTCAACAATAGCGATATCAATTACACCATCCTCTGTCAACGACTTGCCGTGTCACCGCTCTCTCTAAGAAGAGCACAACATGACCTTCATGTTCTCTATAAGATCATCAACTCCAGAGTGGATAGCCCTGATTTACTGGCGGAGATTGGCTTTCACGCCCCTGCTCGTTCAACTCGAAGTCACCAAACATTTAATGTTCCTTTCCACCGCACCAATTACGGAGCGAATTCCTTTATTTCGCGCAGTTCCCATCTTGCCAATCAAAATTATCATCTTGATTTTTTTAGCACTCAGACATTGTTTCTACGTCAGTTGGCTCAACTTATTATTGGGCAGTAATTTAATTTAATTTAATTTAGCAGCATAAGTTTATTTCTTTAGGTTTATTCTCTTGCGTAAGTATATTGTAATACTATTGTAAATCTTTTTTTGTAAAAATGGACATTGTCCGTCAATAAATAAATAAATAAATATTTGATTTAGTCGTGAACATCTATCAACAAATTCTAGCTTTGCCACACCAACACTAGTGTCTAGTATCGCAGAAGTAACGATAGTAACGCTGATCTTTTTTACAGGTTTTTAGCAAGTCACACAATGGCGTATTCTTTCTTTTTCCAAATAAACTAAAAGGTTTTGTAACGAACAAGAGACTGATTAACACTTTAGGGAAGAAAAGTAATACTGACCTCAGTGAAGCCCTCAGTTCGAAATTCTCTGTTGGTAGTAAGCATCAGTGCAGAATCTTGGATTACAATCATCTATCTAAAACCTTTATTTGCACACCAGAATTTAGTGTGGTAAATGAAAACGCCTTTACAACCAAAGACCTTACACCAAGTCAGCTCCTTAATGTTACTATCCATTCAGTAAAAGATGACGGACTTGTCGTGACTTCCGGTCATATAAGAGGTTTTGTTCCCAACCTTCATATTAGCAGTGTAGAGTATACAAGCAATATAAAGAAAAAATACAAAGAAGGACAGAAGTTAGATGCTAGGTAGGGAATAATAATAAATAACATTTTTATTATACATGAGTCATTACTTAAAAATGGTGTCATCCTGTTCCTTGATTTAAAAAAATTAAATTATAATCCAGAATTTCATAGTGTTAGTCTATAGTATGTTCACAGATGGGGTAAACAAGAGGACGATTTTTATAGTATCGTTTGGGCGGCTTTCGATATCTTTATTAAAAAAAAGAGGTCAAGGACAGCAAAGTTTCCCAGGTGGTACTCAGATGAATTAAAAAGTTAAATTTTTAAAAAGGACGCACATAAAAAAATTAAATCTCGAATTCTGTACATGATTATAAATCTTTTTCATCCCTTAGAAGTCAATGTAAAATTCTTAGTAATAATTAGGAAGTTTCCATTTTTTTCATTTTCTCTTAATAAATAGTCCTAAAAATGTAAAAAACATATGTATTTTTTGTTTTTAATTATCTGTAGAAATAAAAACGTTATCGTCCTTCAAAGTCTGAGATGCTACGCTCACGTTGGCTAAGGCTCGATGACGTCAAAATACACAACGCCGTCAACAGCGGACTAGGCGCCCGTTTAATCTTTAGTGTTATTCTTACCGGCCAGGATCCAATGCATTAAAGTAAACACGCGAAAGCAGCAGCGGGCAGCTAGCCTGGCGACCATGGGGCGACAGTTCTGTATTTTGACGTCACGGCCGATAAAAGCCGCGCGCGAAGTTATTAAATAAGAAATTGAATAAGTTCGTCAATTTTGAAGATATCGAGATAATTTTTTTTTTGTTTGGCAAGTTAAGTGAAAGACTATTAAATGATGTTGAAGTTACTCGATATTTCTGACATAGGAAACTTCCTAATTGTCATAATTATACAAACTATATAAATCATGTAGAAAATTCTATAAATATCGATAGCGGTGTATGATATACAATAATGGAACACTGCAGACATTGCTGATTTCTTTTTATCTGTATTGCATGTACTGACTGTCCTCAAGATAAAGTACTAGATAGTCTAGACCGACGGTGGATGAGAATTCCTGCGAGGTAACTGATAGGGATGTGTTCGAGTCTATTGAGAGTCTTCAGGACGGTCTGTCTGAGGGACCGGATAATATATCTGTTCTTTTTTGGAAAAATTGTAAATGTGTATTGTCTCCAGTTTTATGTAGGATCTTTTGTATGTCTTTTGACAAGACAATCATTGAAAATTATGGAGGTGTTAGTAAAATTTCGCTAATGGCCAAGGTGTTGGAATTAATCATAACATCTAAACTATGGCCTCTTATAGGGAACATAATAGTCGCAAAACAGCATGGTTTCGTGTATGGAAGATTCACAACAACAAACCTGTAGACATATGAAGACTTCCTAAAGGATGCTTTGGAGGCGGGGTGTCAGGTGGATGTTGTTTACATGAATGTTTCCAAGGCATTTGACAGGGTCACTTAGGATGTGCTTGTGAGAAGATGGGGTGATGTGGGTGTATATGGTAATCTTCTAAAGTGACTTAAAGATTATCTAACAGACCGTAAACAAATTGTAAAATTAAAGAGTTGTTTCTCTAAGGAAGTCGAGGTCACATTGGGGGTCCCTTTTAGTAGTCTGTAACTTTTTTGTATGTTTATAAGTGGCTACGGCCGTAAATGATTAAATACATAAATAAAAGAGAGTATTCATTTTCCTGAATTTTAAATACAGCAAGTTTAATTTTTGGAGGTAAAAAAATATTAATTTTTTCAGAGTATTAAGTGTAGAGGGAGATAAAGTTCTTTTTACGCTGAAACCATCTTTAATTAAGAATGAGAAATGTCTGACAAAGATAGAAGATGCCGAAGTTGGAGAAAAATATGCTGGTGTAGTTGCTAAAATAACCGAAAACGGAGCGTTAATCGTATTTTATGGGGATGTAAAGGGCTGGATTAGTCAAAAAGGCATGGGACATGAAAGTACCGACCCTATGAGATATTTCTTTTTAGGACAGGTGGTATGTATTGTGTATTTCTTAATTAAATTTATGCTTTTAAAATAAACATTTTTTCACAAAGCATTGTCGTCGTTATCTATACTTTTGAACGCTTTAGACCAAATTACTTGTACAGGAAGAAAAACTATTTTTATTTTTAGGCCAACGTGTATATTTGGAAAGTGGAAGGTACACACATTTACTTAAGTTTATTCCGACCTCATATTAAATCTTCCCTGCCAAATGTAGGAGGGAGATATTGTGGTATCGTTAAATCTGTTAACGAGAACGGCATTAACGTTGAAATTGAAAACAGAAACAGACGTGGTTTTGTTCCAAATAATCATTTAAGTTCCAGTCTAAGTCTTTGTAACGCTGTGAAAAGTAAGTTACTTCTACATTTATTTTTATCCATTTATGCTTAAATTTCAGTAATTAAGGATATTATGTTAAAATATACAATTCAATTTATGTAAATGGCCAAAAAGGAATAAAAAATGAATACTTATACCGTAAGAAAACTGTTCAGAATATAAATAATGTCTATTCGAACTACCTACAGCTTGTCAAATATAGGTTTGCCTCGGAGTTTGCCCCGCCCATTAATGCGCAGTAGACCGGTTGCATCGGTAGGGTAAGGTACAGTCCGTAACAAAAGTGCATGCTTTCTTAAATTCATTTATGTTCTAACTGATGACGTGCATTTCAGTATGGAGTTCGTGTCTAAAGTAAAAGGCAAAGTGCTATCGGGGCAGAGAGAGAGAGAGAAATTTTGGCAAATATTCATTTTATGCGCCAAGAAGCTGGAGCGAATGAACCAATCAAGGACTTAAAGAACAACGTGCAAACAGAAAAATTCGAATTTTAGTTAGAGAAAGGGGGAAATGCGGGCATGGTTAAGACGACATGGTGCCACCGTTACCGACGACATGTTAAAAGTGGATTTATACAGTTTAATTAAAGTGAGAAAACTGTTGGATAAAACATATGAGATAGTAGGATAAAATCCTGGACGAATATGGACATGTTGTTTTAAGATTACCTCCATACCATTCGGATCTAAATCCCATTGAACTTGTTTAGGCCTCTCTAAAACAGTTTGTTGCCGAAAGAAATGATTAATTTTAATTTTCACATTTCATTTTAATAATCACAATTTAACCCCTTCAACACAAAATAATTTGTCTTTATTCTTTATCAGAATCAAGCAGCAGAATTCAGGAACGAAATTGCTGTTGACTGCTATCTGTCTTAAACTAGTTTATGATAAATTAATGACTAGGAAGGATAATCTTATTTAAGTGATACCAAATATTATGAAGCAATTATGTAATTGTATTTTTGTCGCTGTTAGTACTTTAAACCAAAGCAGAGCCGCTTAATATTGCCATTTCTGTTATCCGAATGCTTCCTTCGTCCGCGCAAGTATGAAATTTTTCAGCGGCAAAGCTATATTTGACAAGCTGTACTTATTTAGTTATGAAATTATTTTTAATAATAAAGTGCTTTTCCTTTAAGGTTCATTTAATGTAGGAGATAAAATGCCAGATCTAATGTATGTAGGTGGTGTTAAACCACAAATATTTTCCAGAAGAGATGCATTACTTATGAAAACGGAAAAGGTGCCGAAATTAGAAACATTACACGTTGGCAGTTTGATTAGATGTTCATATCAGTCCGATTCTGAAAAGGGTATTTTTGTAATACCGCTGATACAAGATTATACCGAGCCCGTTTTAGTAGCTAAACAGGTAGTACTAATTTATAATTCGTTTTTTATGCATATTGAGTAAATTTTTATTTGTTTCAGGATGTTTTTCAGGGAAAAACTATTCAAAATATTGTACAGTACCAAAGTTTAATAGCAAAAATCCAAAGTTTAGACCGAAAGAATAAAGAACTTAAATTGTCTGTTAGTTTTGATGATGTTTTTGACGATAATGTAGAGGTAAGTCACTAAATAAGTGTATACTTTGCTAAATAATAATGTTATTACTTAGTACTCACTTAATGTTTGCAAGTTGTCTTGTAAATAAACAGAAAAAAGTCTAATGATTTTTCAAAAGTTAAAATTTTTTTAACAAAACTTTCCTAATGTAGTAAAATTTTGTTGTTTTGCAATTTCGGAAATGGTATTTTTGAATATAAATTACATGGGCGATATTAGTAACAAGCAAAGCTAAGTCCCATTTTATAATAATGTGTTTTGATTCATTCAAAGTTCAAATTTTCTTACTATTTTGGATTTCGATTCACTGTAAAATTTAAAACAACTTTAACATTTTGCGTTAAAATGATAACGAACATAATCCTAATTTTTTTTTATCATATAAATATTGTACATAACGGTATTGTAATTTATTATATAGTATAAATACCTCGTACAAAAAAACAACCTCTGTATTCATTGCAAAACCTTAGTGCGGCTTTAAATTTATATCTTATAGTTTGCGTTCTGTGATTGTTACCAAGTCGTCATTAAAAACTGAGGTGTTTTCAGTGGCGGCTCATGGAAAAATATTATAGGTGTTCTGCAATAAAATTAAATTACCGAAATAAATAGCGTGTAATTTTTTGGGGCGCATTTCATCAATAATTAACACTGCCTAATTTTTAAAAAAAACTGATGATGTTCAGATGTGTGTCTATAAAATTATTATTGGAATCTTTCCTTATTTTTTTAAATATCAGATCGATCCTTCTTTGACGCAAATTTGTCTATAACTCGTTCATTAAAGTACGTAATTTTATTATTATTATTATTATTTAAAACAGTGAGCGGATAAACCGATGAAACTATTTATATTATAGTCTTTTAAGCAGTTGGTTATAGATACTAAGTAACACTATCCATATATATATGGCCCAATCATTTAGCTGCTGTAATGAACCATTGTGCTATTCCATCTCTGTAGGTTACTATCTACTCTGTTTTTAAAGGAATTTACTGATGGAGCTGAGACTGTTTCCTTAGACAGTCCATTCCACATGTATACTATCCTATTTGTCAAGAAGTTTTTACGTGGCAGCTTGCTACATCGTTCTTTTCCGATCTTCTTACTGTGACCCCTTAGGTTGACATTTTCATGAACTCTTTCAATGGAAAGCATTCCTAACGCAGTTAAACGAGCTTATCTTTTGACAGGTTTTTGTCTTGCCATTGTTAATAAATCGCCATTAAAAACATGAATTATTCTGCTATATCAGCAATTTGCTTGGTTTCCAAATGATTTTCATCTTGGAACGGGTTGCTAGAATGAATTTAGTTCTATATTGTCGAAAGTACGTACTAAAATTGTCCTTTTCTTTATAAATTTGCGAAAAAACTCAGAAACAAACTCATAGTATAAAACTTAGTCGTCTTACTCTTACACTTGTCAGTTTAAAACTTTTGGTTGTCAAATTAGACCGGACTAGCGTTGGAGAATCTGGCCGTTAGTGTTCATGAAAGTTGCGAAAGTACCAAAAAAGTACCGGTTTGGCGATAGAGCGCTTATTACGAAAAATATTTTCAGATCAAAAAATATTGAAATTAATTTAGAAAACTTAAAAAAGTAGGTTTAAGAAGAGTTTACGCCAAATTTACATCAACTATTCAAATAGCTATTGGCTTGCCTGTCACTTCGGCGGATTGTGACAGAAGCTTTTTCACTATGATGTGGTTAAGAGCTGCAATGGTTCAAGAGCGATTTTCCAACCTGGCTTTACTAAATATTGAATATTAAATAGTTAAAAAGAAAATTACACCACAACAAGTTTTGGACGTATTTGTTTAAAAAAATCGTAAATTAAAATTAGTAATATATAGGTTTAGATGCCAAGATCAAAAATGTAAGCTAAACTTAATAGAAATGGTATAAGTTGTATGTTGTATATTTTTAATAATAAACGAAAAAACTAATTTTACCATTTTTTAATAGTTACCAGTAGCTACACTACTAGGAGTGTAACATACAAAGCAGTAGCGCAGCCAGGATTTTGTATTGGGGGGGGGTCAAGAGTAAATAAAAGTCTATTATGAGTATTGAATGTAATAAAATATTAACAATGATACAGTTGTAGAAGGTAATGATGCCAATTTTATTTTCCTCTCTGGTAATTGTTTATAAAACTTGTTAATTCATTAAAGGCGTTTTACTCTCAAAACCCCCCTCGCTGCGTCAGTCGAGAGTTAAGAGGTATAGAAAAACAAAATATGACTTGACTGTCATTGGTGTTGTGTTGTATAAACGTGGCCCCGACTACCCCAACCCCCCCCCCCCCCCCCCCCGAAAAATGTCCACCAATGACCCTAAATTCATTAGGTTGAAAAGTGCACAAATAAAAGCAGTTCAGCTCGGCACTCGAGTAAATTATCTTAACTTTACTTGGTCAACTGTACGTCTGTGCCGGGCAGCACGGCGTGTATTTACTAGCGCTGGCCTATTATACTACTAGCATTCTCGGCCGAAAATTCGGTGTTTTCATTTTAAGGAATCTTGAATTATTTACTGCAAAGTATGAAAAAATTAGTCAATTGTCTTGAAAATTTTGGTGGTTCTGCAGCCCGTATATACCAGCCACCCCTGGGAGTTATTATAATAATTCTGCGATTTGCTTTGTTTCCAAATGATTTTTATCTTGGTACTTGTTGCTAAAATAAATTTGGTATTATTATTAAAATACACCCAAATTTGCGAAAAAACTCAGAAATAAATTCGTAGTAACGAACCTAATTGTCTTATTTTTACATTTCCCAAGTTAAACCCTTGCTTGTCAAATTAGACTGGTCGCAATAGTGAATTTACCCTTAAAATTTTAAAATTGTATTATGATAACAGTAAACTTTTTTTTAGAGTGTAGTAAGCTTATTTACTCAATATATTTCTGAAATATCCTTCTTGAGACAATGTGGAAAAAAACAAAAATGGGCAATTAGCCAGTACAATCCTGGAGCTCAAGTGATGTGTCAGGTTGATAAACTTGGTACACAAGGTGGTTGTGTGGTGTCTTTACCAAATGGTGTTAAGGGAATTGCTGTGCCCTCCTTATGTCCAAGTGAGTTTTTATTTTTAGTTTTTTCTTAGGTAATAAAAAAACAATTTTTAAAATATGCTTTGTATTCGGATAAAGATAGATAGCTTTGTTTTTAGCAACTAATGTATAAATTTATTTTAGAATCTATAAAGGAAGGCGATAATATCTCAGGAAGAGTTATATCACAGAACTTTGACAAAAAGTTTTTAGAACTTTGTCTCAAATCAGATGTTGCCGGAAGAATAAATTCGTTTCAAGATGGGAATTTGACACAATCAGCTACCGCGGGCATGGCGGAGAAGCTTTTAGAAAAGGAAGATTGTGTTGTTGCTTTATTAAGGCACCCTCAAGCTAATAAACAACTGGTATATCTGCCCACGAAACTCCACGAAAACGACTTGGACGGTTGTAGTTCATATTACGAGGGCAAAAAGATTAAAGTTTGCATTTGCGGGTAAGCTACTTCTGGTTTTTCAGCTATTATGATTTGACCACTACTGATTCGTCGTCGTGGGACGACCCAAGATTTTCTGATTTGTGGTATATATATATATATATATATATATATATATATACAAGAAAACTTTTATTATTAGTTTTACGAAAAAAAGCTATTCTTCATAAAAAGTTCTGCATGGTCTAAAACCTAAAATGCAACCATCAGCTATCAAAATTTTTTAGTCATATACGAGGTTTGTCAGAAAATATAAATTTTGCCCAACAGTAATGTACCTTGATTTTTGACAATATCGGTAATTGTTATAAAGGAAAGTTAATAAGAATTAAAAACTATGTTCTAGTATTGATTCTATCTAAAAAAATTATAAATTAAATTTAATATTGTTGCCTGCAGAGGATTTTCCTTTCTCTCCCAACCTCAAATCCGCTAAATCAAATCAATAGATTGGATTTCCCTTCTTTTCAGACGCCCACGGTAAGTTAGTACTTAGGCTTGAAGTTTACGTGGGCTGCCCAAGGTAACAAAAATCATTTTCGGCAACAACTGACCGGATTTTTTCAATTTACGTGACATCCACTTCTGTTTCCCATATAGATTATAGTTTATAACAACTGAATATCTTATACCACGTATAGTGAGTGCATTTTAAGTCCTTATAATTAATTTATTTTAGAAAAATGAAGGGGTACCTAATTGGATTAAGTAAAAAATTATTTTTGAAACTGGATAAAGCAACACGCAAACAGGAAGTAATAAATACTCCCAACATGGTCCCGATTGACAGATCCGCTAAACAAGAAAAACCTACCAAACCTAGAAAATCTATACAAACCAAGAACGTAGAAGAAGTGGAAGATATGGAAGTTGACGATGAATCGGATAGTGGAATTGAACAAAACAATGACGTTAACCTTGATAGCGAATCTGAGGATGAACGGCAATCACAATCAGCAAGTCACCGTCAATCAGACTTCAACAAAAGTGATAATTCAAGCTCGATTGCCTTACCAGGGGTTTCTTCCTTCTTTAGTCCTGCAAAAAGGGAAGCGGTAGTTGACGATTCCTCTTCAGAAGATGAGGATACTGTAAGTTTTCAAATAAAAATATTTTAAGCTTTGCCGTCAGATGGAATATTTCTTTAGTTATAGTTCGTCTCAGGCTTTAACGTATTCTATTTGTTAAATATCACTTTTCCAGATTGGCCAACATTTTGACATATTTTTGAAAATAAGGGTACTTTACTATCTCCCCGGTATGTTATTTGACTTTTCGCGTTTCTAATAACAGTCAATTTTGTTTTCAGGTGTGCACCAACTTTTCATAATACTTATATTTAGATAAACTCGCCAATAAAATAATTTCACATTTGTTGCAACTCGCCAGGCAGACTATGATATCAGTGACAGACCGATTTTTCAACAATAGACTCGAAATTTTTAAGCCACAATTCTGTAGGTTTTGGTGTCGCTGTCTCTTAGTTTATTCCATGTTATTTTATTTTTTAGGGACCAGCAGAAAAGAAAAAGAAGAAACTGACGCCCGCCGAAAGAGCGGAAATGTTGAGACAGGAAGAGGAGAGAATCTCTAAGATAGAAAAAGAGATTGGAGACTCGACTAAGTCACCTGAGAGCGCGGAACAGTTTGACAGGTTACTCCTCAGTTCCCCCAACTCCTCCGAGCTTTGGATCAAATATATTTCATTCCATATCGCAGTAAGTACTTTTATTAAGGATATTTCTTTATTATTAGGTAAGGTACTATATTTTTGAAAAGTTACTGCAATAATAAGCTTTTATCACTGAATCTAAATTTCATAAGCTTAATACGTGTTTATAAAAATCATAGCATCTTAATCAGGATTTTGTATACAGTATGTCCGCGGATGGGGTTTAGAAGAGGACAAATGGACCAAATTTTGCAAGATACCTAAAAATGTCTCTCCAAATAAAAGTTTTTGCTTGTTAAATAAGATTTACTTAATGAAAAATTTATTTTTTTATACAGGGAGCATAACAAATACAAAATTTTTGGTCATATTAACTTGAGATTCAAACCCGAACCAGTTCTTTGGAACTTTTTTATTGTGTTGTAGATTGTCATTTCAGTTATTGGGATTCCTATAAATTTCTCGCTAAATTATTGTTCCTTGATGTAGCGGTATGATACTTGGCCATCCCCATAACACTGGACTATAAAAATTCTTTGTTCAGTAAATATCATTTTGGTGAGAAGTATTTTAAATTAAATGATTGCTTCAGTTAATAAAGACATTGACAAACATGTCCATCATAGGTGTCATTATTGTTTAATTTGTAGAAACTAGTACTCTGGTTAAAGGTGTGAGAAGGAATAGTTGAAACTTTAAAAAAATGTGATAAAACTCGTTACTTTTAATATTTAAATTTTTTAATGAAATCTTGTAGTTACTTCGGCTACTAACACACGGTACTAACACATATTTCATATTAGTTCTTTTAGTAGAAAATGATGAACACGGTATGTTTACTCTTACGGAAAATAACGTTTTCGTATTTTTTATGCTCCCTGTATAAAAAATTAAATTTTTCATAACGTGAATCTCATTTATTTTACAAGCAAAAACTTTTATTAGGAGTGACATTCTTACGAATCTTGGAAAATTTGGTCCATTTGTCCTTCTAAACCCCATCAGCGGACATACTGTACAGGGGAAACCGTTTAAAACCCGCGTTTATGAGCTTTTTGTTGGATTAACTAAAAAATCACTCGTACGCACCTTAAAAATGCGAACTTTAGCTGAGCGTTGGGTTAAAAAATAACGATTTTAACGCTATATTATGGTATACTATAAACCATATTACGTATGAATGAAAGTTTGTCATCGGAGTAGAACTGGTTGTAAGCAAGAAACACTTTTAGAACTACATACTCAGTTTTTCAAAATATTTAGTTTAAGTTTTTTTGCTAAGAAATCAAATCAAATCGTCCATTGGGTTTGATACTTTAGGTTTGTAAGCATTAACTTATATTTATGGTTTTTAGGCAACGGAGATAGATAAGGCAAGAGCAGTAGCTAAAAAAGCGCTAGACACAATTAACATGAATCTTCAACAAGAAAAGTTCAATATTTGGAGTGTTCTTTTGAATTTAGAAAACAGGTTTGGCACTAAGGTAAAACAACTTTTTCGATTTATTAAAATTAACATATGGCTGACTGCCACAACAGTAAGTCATTTTTACATGATTTTTGTCTTTCATAAGAAATGTGAAAATAAAAATATAATGCTTTTAGCGAAGGCGGTAGAATCTATACTTAATTTTTGTACAATAACCAGTCATATACAGGGTGTTTCAAAAAACATGTGCCATCGCTTAAGAGGAGATTCCTTGTAAGAAACTAAGGCAAAAAGTTTATATAAACATGGGTCCGCAGATGCTTAGTTTCAAAGATACAGGGTGTTAAATTTCTTAATTTTTTTTAGTTTTTCAAAATGGCTTCATCAATTTTGAAGAAATTTACGTTGTGTAAAGTACTTAACTTAAGCGTAATTCTGACCATGAAAAGACTGACAGGTCCTCTAGGGGGTACATATGAGAAGACGGTACAATATTTTTCCAATAAAAACATGTACGCCACTGATTTTTTCACATTTTCGTATATCGGTCAAATAGTATGTTAAATTCTTAACAAAACTGATCTCTTCGTATTTTTTCAATTTTCCTTTCGTTTAGGAGATAAATGTAATTTTATTAACCGTCTTACTGGTTTAGTTTTCCCAACCATCGGTTTTAACCAGCGACATACAGATTAAAAGTTTTAACATGTAAAGACCATTTAAAAATTTAACGTCCTGTATCTTTGAAACAAAGCATCTGCGGACCCATGTTCATAAGAACTTTTTGCCTTAATTTCTTTCAAAGAATCTCCCTTTAAGCGATGGCACATGTTTTTTGAAACACCCTGTATAGTCGAATTATTGAATTCTATTCTTGTTTAAATCGTCAGTTGTCTGCCTAACAACAACTTGACACGAAACTGATGACCACGAAACTGACATTTTTATTTTAATTGGCGTAATAAAACAAACACTACAAAAAAATCGTCGTCTAAGGCAAGAAGCCTTACTTATATTTATCTGAGAAAAATTGTCAAGACAGGACAAAATATGTTTTAATTTTTTTTAACTAAGGGAACAGGATGACTGACTTTTGAGGCAACACTAAGTAATAAATGGCATAATATTTTTAGTAATTAAATTCATTACTAAATTAAGTTTGTTTTTAAGGAATCATTCGACAAAGTCCTGGAAGATGCTCTCAAGTTTAATGATTCATTACAAATTTATTTAAAAGTAATAGAAATGTTGGCAGAAAGTGGTAAATACAGTGAAATGGAAGAAAAAGTTAAAAAAGTTCGTAGTAAACACAAACAGGACCCAGTAATGTGGCTTGAGGTTGCGAAGACATATTATAAAACTAACAAATTTAAAGAAGCTAGAAATTTTAAAGATAGTGCCTTAAAGTCTATATCAGATAAGAAAACGCGTAAGTTGAACATTGTTTATTAATTTTATTAAGCTCTAAAAGCGTATGTTATTATTTATTTCATTATCAATTACTCTAAATTTGTTTATTGCATGGCCTTACGTTTTTTTAAAAAATGTTGACAATTAAAATGTAAAGATAAGTTAATGTTGCCTATTTAATAATTAAGTCTGTCTTAGTATCTCGCAATAGAGTTTTAATTATTGTTAGGCTGTTATTTTAAGCCCTATACGGTATCTGCTGACCTAAGGAATTTTGTATTAATTACTTGAAATATATTTTGAATTTGAAAAGTTGGCTCAGGTTTGCCAGCTAATTATTGGCTTTATGTAGGATATTTTTTACAAAATAAGTATACAGGATGTTATGAAATTCACTGCATATATTGAAACCTTTAAATCCTTGTATGAGTTTAGATTGAAAAAAAAATAATCATAAATGGCGCTTCGCAATAATCTGGTTATCGCCCCTTAAATTTTCTCTAACCAGCGGTACCCGCCACTGGCAAGAAACACAAGATATGGAATAAGTTCCCTGTAAAATACACTTTTTTGAAAATATTTAAGATTAACAAATACCAATATACCAAAAAACACTGACAACACAGTACAGCCTTTAATTTAATGCAAGGAACCAACGCTTGACAAATAATTAACACTAAAAAAAGTGTCAACAACGAATCAAACACAAAATTTAAAATATTCCACGGTATTTTGTCACTACCCGCACTATTAAAAACTGAAAACTAATGTTTTTGTTACTATTAAAGTAAAATCTCTGTAAAATTCACTTCCCCTAGAAAGATTTTTACATTAAACTTAACACACTTGTGCAATACTAACAAAACAGTATGTATAGCCATTAATGAAAAAATATTCCACTAACTAATTAAATACAATGCTTAAAACAATCCACCGTATTTTTTACTATCAGCGATATTGAAAAACTGAAAACCAAAAATTTATTTATTAATAAAGACAACGCCCAAATTTAATAAACATGACATTTGCCAAAAAAACTAGGCAGCCCAAATAACACTTCATAGTGAGATCTTGCAACTAGCAATTGCACTTTGCCCCAAAATTGATAAAAATACATTAAAAAATACACTGTAAGCAGGTCTTCTCCAAAACGAAAATCTTTCTCGCTGATTTTTCACTTTTACATGGAAGGAGGGAGCAATCCGTGGCTTATGACATTTTTTATTTCTTTAAAACAATTTAGAGGGGCCACAAGGGCAAAAAACCATAAAACGCCTTTAAGGTTGCCTTAAAGATATCTTTAAGATGTCCCAGTACTGCCTCAAACAGAAACTAAAATCAAGCCTTCTTTCTTTTGATTGAAATACAACTTTACACAGTCATTAAAAATAGCACTGACTGTTTTTAGATGTCCGAAATATCTAAAGCGAAATCTATTATAAATAAAAAAAATATAGAACACTTAGTTTCTGCTACTAATAAATACTTTAAAGTTAATATTACCAATTCTTTTTCTCCTGCGTTTCTTTATCAATTTGTTGCCTATATGAATTTTTTTTAAATAAAAATTTGGAATTAGTTTTGGAAAAGACCTGCTTTTAGTTTCTGTTTGAGGCTGCCTCGAGGAAAACTACATACTAGGACATCTTAAAGATATATTTAAGGTAACTTTAAGGACTCTTTATCATTTTTTGCCCTTGTGGCCCCTCTAAATTGTTCTAAAGAAATAAAAAATATGTCATAAACCGCGGATTGTTCCCTTTTTTCATGTAAAAGTGAAAAACCAGCGAGAAAAATTTTGGTTTTGGAGAAGACCTGCTTGGGTTTGCTTGGGTATTTTTTATGTAATTTTATCAGTTTTGACCCCCTTTAATTTTTTAAAATAAAAAATATGTCATGTATATTCCCTGCTTTCATGTAAAAGTGAAAAAACTGCGACAAAATGTTTAGCCTCGAGGCAAACTTCACCTACATGATTTATAACCATAGGCGGTTCTAGACCTCTATTTTTGGGGGGGCTTAAGCCCCCGGTTTACATATTTGACGGGGCTTAAGTCCCTGGTTTATATATAGGCGGCTAGGTCACCCAGTTGGATTTGGGGGGCTAATTCGAGATTTGGGGGGGGGGGCTTAAGCCCCCCAAGCCCCCACCTAGAAACGCCTGTTTATAACCAAATAAATAGTGGACTTGTTCAATTATTTCGCGTTTTCAATAAATATGTTAAAACCATTGCAAATCAGTCAATCGAGATACACACAAAACATTACTTCGATTGGACGGATAATACCAAAAATATTAAGGTTTAAAATTACAAATTCAATTTTCGGTCTGACAAATAAAAAAAGAACTTCTGGAGAAGCACATTAAGTAATATAATTTTTTGCATTATAACTTTAAGTTCAGTGAATTACATACATATATTTTATTTTAGAAATGAACCTTATTGTCCGTTTTGCCATAATGGAGTTTAAGCATGGAGAAGAAGACCACGGATGTGCCATTTTTGAGACTATACTGACCACAGATCCAAAGAAAGTCAACATTTGGATTACCTACGTGGATCAGTTGGTTAAAAAAGAACGCACCGATCAGGCTCGACAAGTATTAGAACGAGCAGTATCTCAACAGTTACCGTTGAGAAGTATGAAATCACTTTTTATGAAATTCAGGAAATTCGAGGAGGTCCATGGAAGCCCGGAAACTGTAGATGCTGTAAGGCAAAGAGCTCAAGAATATGTCGCTAAATTTGAAAAATAAGACTTTTTTTTGTTTAAATAAATATTATTTTTTGTTAATTACTATTACCGATGAATTATTGAATATGTGAGTCAGTAAGTATATGAAGAAATGTGTTAAAATTGAAATTGGGAGGACAACTTAAATTTTTTACCTTGTTTTTCTAATTGATTTGCGTTTTGTGAGAAATTCACAATATTGTATGCGGTACGGAACCCTCTATGCGCGAGTCGAACTCGCACTTGACCGTTTATTTCACACAATTAGGGCCACTCCCATATACGCACGTACTTATTTCCGGCAAAGACGCCTCTGGTGACAAACCAAACTGGCCAGCCTTATCCATTAAACAGAAGTCACTTTACCTCTTTGAAGTCGGAAACCCTAAGATAAACGCAAGCGTGATCTGAAATAAAAACTAATATATTTTACTTTCTTATATAGATTGAAATAATATTCAACAACTATAAAACAGCCTGAAATTTTCAGAGAACTTACATTAATCATAATATTAAATAAATTAAAAAGTTAATAGTTTTGTTAAAATCCAACTATCGGTTCTTTAACAAATTTACAAGAGTACGAAGCTGTAGAGGCAAATCGCGTTTGCGTTGTGGTTCTTCTAATTCTTCTTGGAATAACAATTCCAAGGTCGCTATGTCAGCTGGGCCTGATTGTTGATTTAATAAACTGCTGAAGAACATTGTCCATAAGTCGACTTTTGTATACCTAGGCAAACGTGTTGATATATTCCAAATGTCCTTGGTTTTTCTTAATTGTATATACTCTTGGAATAAGAGGACATGTGCAGAAGCTGCTACACAAAACAGATCCGTGTGGTAACTCCATGGTCGCCCGTCACGTACCTGAAAATATGAAGGGGGTTAAGGGGTTATATACAGTCAGGAGGCCTAAAAAAAGCGATTTTTCAAGAATTTTTCCTGAGAAGACTTTTAAATTTATTAATGTGAAAATTTGTACACATATTATGGTAACTTTTAACTGTATTTTAAGATTTTTGTATTTGTAAAAATAATAATTTTCAAAGCTGCTATAGCTGATCTCCAGGAGTTCCTCTCAAAAAAGGCATCTTGCGGTGACAACGATATCTCTGGACTGGATCATCGAAAATGAAAAAACCAAACGGATTTCGTTAAAGTAATGTATAATCTTCTAATTAATCGAAGGAATAAGCAAAATAAAATTTTTCCGGCATAATGGCGGCTTCTCAAAAAAAAAACACGATTTTTGACCAAAATTTTGGCCTTAAATTGTTTATATATATATAAATATATTTATCGGTGAGAAAAATCCTTCGATTAATTAGTAAAAAATATACTTAAGAAGCTTGTGTTAAAATTTGAGACTGATCGGTTTAGCCGTTTCCGAGAAATCTTCGTCACCGACTTTAAAAACACAGTTTTGAGAAAAACGCGTTTAAAGTTTCAAAAGCACTTTACATAGCGTACAATCTCTCTGACACGTATTTACAAATATGCGTGTAACTTCGAAAATAATCGCCGGATTGCCTTGAAATTTTCTGTGTACTGGAATATATGTACAGTACGAAAATGAAATGAAAAAAAAATCGATTTTTTGAAAATTCTAACTGTATATAACCCCTTACTGTACTGTAGACAATTTTAATCTTATATGCTTTGAAGTCAATAATCTAATTAAACTGCTTTAAGAAACTGAGAAAGATGATATCTATTACAGAATTACACCTACCTCACAGCAAATAAAGTCTTCCGTACTGATAGGCCTTGTAAACGTAGCTTTATCTGGAAACAGCGTCATATCTATACTGCATCCAAAATCGATAAGTTGTAAGCTAAGCGTATTATCAGGTTGCAATAAAACTAGAAAGTTGTCAGGCTTTATATCGGCGTGAATAATGTTGACTTCATGCATTGCTTTGACTATTTTTAACATCTCTAGAGTGAAGTATACACATATAGATTCTTTTCCTTTAGAATACTGCTTTTTCAGTATGTTAGCTGTGTCCAATAAAGATCCGAAAGGTTCATATTGTGAGACTAGTATAGACGCTTGATCACCTAAAAACAAATGACTATTTTAGTTTATAAATGACATGTTGAAAAATACAAAAATAGATTTAAGAAAAACCCTTTTGAAAATTTTCCCAAAAACGTCGGTCGAAAAAATGTACTTTCGACATTTTTTCGTCGGATGTTTCTGTCATGGTATACTGGACAGGCCCAATGTCTATAGAATATATTATTGGGGTCCGTCCTAATGGTAACAAGAGATTTACAGGACAACCCATCAAAAACTTCTGCAATAGCATTCACACTAAAAAGAAATCCACACGAGGTAGGAATCTTTAAAGTGTATGGACAAGAAATGCAGAGAAGCACGAAAAGTTAAATACACTACTCAAAACAATTATCGCATATTTTCTTCATATTTAATCAGCAAATAAAAATAATTTTGATTTAAATATTTTCATAGAATTTTGACATAAATTTTACGAAGTGTTTCCAAATTTACACAAAACGTGACGAAATAAGGCCTTAATTTTTTTGTATTTTATTTGCAATAAAACCAAAGAACAAAATTTATATTGTTCGGCCACAACAAATTTTGCACTACAAAACATAAATTAATATTGAGTATTACCCCCATTTATTAGCCCTTATAACTGCCCTGGAACGTATTCCCACACTTAAAATTAAATTTTGGACATACTGTTCCCAGATTCTATTCCATTCCTCATAAGGGCTTCAGATAGTTATCCCAAAGTTTTCGGTGGATTTAATCTATCTCTAACAGCTATTCTAAGTGCATCCCACATGTGCTCAATTGGATTGAGGTCGGGTGACCTTGCTGGCCAATCCATGACATCAATATCGGTGTCCTGCAAGAACCTCGTCACAATGCGTGCTGTGGGTGGATGGGCATTATCATGCATTAATATGAAATTATCGCCTATAAATGGGGCAAAAGAAATCACATACTCCTGAAGGATATCCGTAATGTATATTTCGCCATTCAAAGTATCGTGTTGTACAATATGGAGGTCGGTGCGTCTACGAAAGTTTATTCCTCCTCAAACCACAATGCCTCCTCCACCGTATGCATCCAATTGACGAATGTATCCCTGTTCAAATCGGGTATTCTATAAACCCTTACGCGACGATCATTTGCGAGAGTAAATCTGGACTAGTCGGTGAACAAGACCGTACCCCAATCAGCTGCTCTCCAGTTCAGGTGTTCTCTGGCGAAGGCTAATATGTTGCCTGGCGAGTCGTGGTCCCGTTGCTTCTCGTCTTGGCATTACTTCATGTTCTCTCAATCTGTTTCTAACCGTTTGACCACTGATCCTAACCTGGTAAGTTCTTCTAAGCGCATTTTGTAAGTTCCTAGCAAAAGTCAATCCGGTGCTGCAGTTGTGGCCCTAGGACGGCCTTCCCAAGTAGCACTGTTAGACGTATTTTGATAAATGTATATAAGCCATTGTTTCTGTTTCCAACACAAACTGTTCGCAACAAATATGGAAATATTTTCGAACGATATACATTTTAAATGGCGCATTTGCACGTGTTTTCAAGTGGTTGGTACTAACTGTGATATTCGCTGTTTCGACACACAATCGAAACTTTATGGAAAATGTTTCTAAACTGTTACATCAAATGTGTTTATTCAAGAGTGACAAGTGACAGTTCAACATTTTATATATAGGGCGCTGTACTGTTGGAGTATGGGCAATTGAATATGTCAAAATGGACAAAATAAGGAATCAAATGATTAGAAATACCTGCACGTTGTGAAATAAATGAAAAACAATACCAAGACAAAATAATTTCGCCATCATGAATTTGTCACAAGTGTATTTTCTATAGGTTATGGTAGATTTATTTCATAGTTATTGCAAAAGAGAACGCGCTCTCCATTTATTTGCATTTAAAATTAAACTTAAAATATTTTTAAAATTTCATAATTATTTTTGCGGCATTTTTTTAAATAAGTACAAATTTATACATATATACTTTTTGTATTTAAAGTCGTTTCGGTGCTTTTTAGTCCATTTGTATGTTTATCATACAAATTTTAATCTTTGAATCCGTTTAATTGTTTTCGGGAGTAATCCCGGGATTAAGAAAACCAATCGGGATTCACACCCGTACTTCACACGCTTCTCAAGACGTTTCGGGAATTTATCTACGAACGTCTCACTCTGAACGGCTGTATTTCCGTTATTTTTAGAGGTATTTAAAAAAATGAACTAATAATTTGTTTAAACTCTTCTTTACATATAAAATAAATTATATATCAATTTTCGAAAATACAGCGTGATATAAATAATACTTACTAAAATATCCCACTGATATATCCATAAATCTATCGCGTAGTGGATGATTTACAAGTCTAGCTTGCAGCTCCCTACAAATGTAATATTCCCACCTATTCGGTGGTTTCTGATATTTTAAAGCTACTGTGCAACTCATCTGCGAATTGTATGCCTTAAATACTGTCCCGAATTGTCCTTTGCCAAGAAGCTTTTCTATATAATAACAGTCTCTACCTGAAAAAATCAACATTATTTGCATTACCTTCTGTTATTTTTATACAAGGTGAAATTTACTGCCATATATTGAAACCAGTAAATCCTGGTATGAATTCAGATTGAATAAAAATATTCATAAATGGCGATTCGCAATAATAAGCTGGTAATCTGGTCCCTTAAACTTGCTCTAACCAGTGATACCCGCCACTGGCAAGAAACAGATGATACCGAATAAGCTGCCAATTTTATCAATAATTGTTTCTATGTAACAAATCAGCATAAGAAATAATGTTATTGTTACCTTTGTGGTAAAATTCCTTTAAAATACACTTGTTTTAGAAATGTTTAAGATTAACAAATACCAATATACCAAAAAACACTGACAGTACAGTACATCCATTTTTTACTGCAAGAAACCAACGCTTCACTAAGAATTAACACTAAAAAACTTTCATTAAACACAATAGTGATATTTTGCGAGCAGAAATTCCAAACACGCTTACTCCTAAACGCTAAAATATCAAGTACTGTTTGAAACATGCGATTTATAAAAACCTTAAAAATTGAAATGTTAAAAAGCCTTCCCCATTTATGGTCGGTTTAGAAAGACAATTAGTAAATGTAGCAAAATATCTGATTAAAACACCACTCTAAAGTTTAGCGTTTAGGGGTTAGCGTATCTGGAATTTATGCTTGCAAGATCTCGCAAATATTTAAAAGATTCCACGGTATTTTGTCACTTTTCGCACTATTAAAAACTATCTAATGTTTTTCTTACTTTTAAAGTGAAATACCTGTAAAATTCACTTCCCTTATTAGAAAGACGTTTACAATAAACTTGACACTTTGTCTCCGAGGTTACCGCAAAAGCTGAATTTTTTGTGATATCCGTCTCAAAAGGCAAAAAATTGTGCCATAGGGGGTGATTGGTGCAAAACTGAGACATGATGTATTCTTGCTCAGAAAAAATTTTAAAAAAATATACACAAAAATTTCAGTCTCGTAATTCAATAAATTTGCTATATGTGACTGGTTATCATACAAGAGTGAATATAGATAAAACAATATTCGTTAAAAGCATTACCTACAGGGGTTTTATACATGGAATGTCACACCTTAGTTAATTTTTCATTCTAATTATATTTTTTTTATATTAGATTTACATGAGAATTAAGAAAAGTTATTATGGAAAACAGCATTACTTTAGAAGGGCACTTCTGTCATCTGCAAATTTAACATACTAACCTATTGATACAGGCTCTTTCTTAACCATTAACCTAGGATTACCATCAATCTGTACATAGCCCTGGCTGTGAACACTAGGAAACGAAACCCTATCAAGTAATTTTGATATAAGATTTGCATTAAACGGATCCGATGGTACGTAATCCAGAGGACGAGCCACATTCGGAGGTGGAATTTTTCTTACTGGGCTTTGGACAGGCGTAGATTGCATAGGGGACGGTGCTGAAGGTACTACGTGAGTCGGTAGTACATCCTCTATGTTATCCATCAAATTTCCTGCAACACGTATAATTAAGTTTATTAATAAGGCTACGGGGATGTACTTACAGTTTGTGTCGCTAAGGACCATTTACATATATCATACCTAGAAGGCTTCGCCGGAGAGCTTCGTTCGCCTTCATGTTTTGTGCTAAATAACTGTTGTGTTCTTCGGAAATTGTATTCATTTTATTATGCTGGCTATACAGTGAGGATTTTGTTGTGGCACCACTGGAACTAGAGCTGGATCTAGATAAAAATTGTTTATTTATAGTAAGTAGAAGTTTTAAATTATTTGTATATAAAAATGGCTCTAATAAAAATTGAACTTACACATAACCACTCTTCTCTTCCAAAATTGTACTTAAAGCTTTGTCATTTTCTTGGGTTTTGTTCTCACTAAAGAGTCTTTTTCTCGAGTTTTGTAGGTCCTGGTCGTTAGTCACTTCGTTCATAATGGGAGTCTTACTTTGTGGTGTGCTTACCTAAAATAAAGATAGTAAATACTGTATAAATTTACATACATGTAAGTACACGTCGGATTAACCGGCCAAAATGACAACCGGCGTTGTGTAGTCCCGAGGTGGCCGGTTAAGGGGGACTTGTATTCTGCACCGTGCTTTTTAACACATACCTGCATCGCATTTAAGTTAAAATTGAATTGTTGAGTAGAGCAACTTGTTTCTAAAGGCGCCAGAGGAACTACGTCGGTATCATCGAATGATGAAGAGCTACCATCGGAAAAGGGTACTGGTTCCATAGCTCGAGCGCCATCTGACGGTTGAGCGGCCATAGCGCCGTCCATCCCTCCTCGTGAGCCGGTTTCCACTTCGTCTGCGTTTAGAGTCCTGAAGGCTGTCTTCATAGCGTTACCTGAATGACAGAAATATGTAGTAAGGTACGTTTACAGGTTGTTTGTGTTTCTTAAAATCTACAGGTATTATTTGTTAAATACCTTACCCTTGGGTGGAGCTTGGGGTGGTATTTCTTGCATGGATTGTTCATATACAGCAAAACCTCCAACCCTCGGTTTTTGGATGTCTTGAGGAGAGAATAATAAATTAAACCCTGCCTGTTTCTTTGGCTCTGGATCCTCAAGAACCGTGAATTTGGTTGGTGGCACTGAACTACTGCAAATTTAAACCATGTTTAGTTTATACCGTGAAATAACAATAAGTAGTACCACTATAAATTTAATACTTTATAGATAATTATAATAGAAATACTATACCATAAATAGCTATAAATTTAAGTATGACTTTAAAAAAAAGTTCCTGACTCACCACATAAACGCATAAAAAAGTTTCATATATATATATATATATATATATATATATATATATATATATATATATATATATATATATATATATATATATATATAAATGCTAGAAACTAGCGCGGATCGATACATAAAAAAGAGAGGAGAATTATTGTGGGCATGTCCGCTAGCAATGAACAGTAAAATGAAAAGTTAGAATGGTAACCCGTACGACACGTGTTTCTGCTCATTGGCTTCATCAGGCCCACGTATGTGACTGTGCCTCTCAACATAAGTCGAGATGCACAACGTCACATACGCAGTTACGGGTGTAACCTTAAGAAAAGGGAAAAAAAAAATATATTTAACGAGGACCACAAACAGGAGCCAGTGCACCAATTTGTGGCTTCAGCCAAAAGACCCCTTTTTTGGGGGCAACAATTAGCATCGCCGACGGAGGCAACTATAGCCAACTGTCGTGGTATCAGACATGCCCACAATAATTCTCCTCTCTTTTTTATGTATCGATCCGCGCTAGTTTCTAGCATTTGTTTTTCTTCTCTTGGGCTTATAGGATACCACGACAGTTGGCTATAGTTGCCTCCGTCGGCGATGCTAATTGTTGCCCCCAAAAAAGGGGTCTTTTGGCTGAAGCCACAAATTGGTGCACTGGCTCCTGTTTGTGGTCCTCGTTAAATATATTTTTTTTTTCCCTTTTCTTAAGGTTACACCCGTAACTGCGTATGTGACGTTGTGCATCTCGACTTATGTTGAGAGGCACAGTCACATACGTGGGCCTGATGAAGCCAATGAGCAGAAACACGTGTCGTACGGGTTACCATTCTAACTTTTCATTTTACTGTTCATTGCTAGCGGACATGCCCACAATAATTCTCCTCTCTTTTATATATATATATATATATATATATATATATATATATATATATATATATATATATATATATATATATATATATATATATATATATATATATATATATATATATATAATATATTATATATATATGTATATATATATATATATACAGGGTGTCTAAAATAGGTGATACCACTATTGCTATCTCCGAAACGGTAAATGATACGAGGTCGGTTAAATTGGAGAAAATGTGCCATTTTTAGTCCCTACTCGTATTTCGTTTACGAAGTTGCCAAATTCTCTATAGTTTCTTATCTACAGGGGATTTTTTAAAAATAGTCAAATATTTAATTCTTAAATATCTCGAAAACTATTATAGTTAGAAAAAAATTGTTTTAACAAAAATCACACGATTTTCTACGTTCTCTCAAGTGATGTTATTGTTTTGTTTATATCATTTGTTTTTATTGAGTTACTGATACCAACTTGCTTTTTTCAAGTACGGACCTGGACTTTTTGTTGCATTTTTTGAAAGAATATTTCATACCCTTTACATCTGTGTATCACCTGATTATGGTTTTCGATGTTTTGGTGAAGAATAGCATCATCAGGATATTCTACCAGTACGGACCTGGAATTTTTCAAGTAAATGTGCCATTTCACAACCACAAAAACCACAAACCATAGCGATAGGTTGTGAATTGTGCCTTAACATGGAAGATTCCAGGTCCGTATTGTCAGAAAATTCTGATGATGTTACTAGTCGTGATCAAAACGTCGGAATATATTTTCAAGTTATACACAGTTGTAAACGGTATAAAGTATTCTTTCAAAAAATGGAGCAAAAAGTCCAGGTCCGTATTTGAAAAAGACAAGTTAGTATCAGTAACTCACTAAAAACAAATGGTATAAACAAAACAATAACGTTACTTTATAGAAGGTAAAAAACCGTGTGATTTTTGTTAAAACAATTTTTTTCTAACTATAATAATTGTCGAGATATTTAAGAATTAAATTTTTGACTATTTTTAAAAAATCCCCTGTAGATACTAAACTATAGAGAATTTGGCAACTCCGTAAACGGAATATGAATAGAGACTGAAAATGGCACAATTTCGCTAATTTGACTGACCTCGTATCTTTTACCGTTTCGGAGATAGCAATAGTGGTATCACCTATTTTAGACACCCTGTATGTATATATATATATATATATATATATATATATATATATATATATATATATATATATATATATATATATATATATATATATATATATATAAAATAAGTAGCAGGACAAAACTAAACATATTCATTTACCTAAATCTATGTTCATTGCTTTTACTAAAAACATCCTGTAAGAAACTCTGATGTTCGGCTTGAGATTTCCAAGGACTATGTCTCACCGTAGATGTTGTCTCATTTTTAAATGACTGATGTGCTGAATTGTTACTGACAGGTGGGGAACTGTATATTGCAAAATTAACCTAAAAATGATTATACATTATTTTTGTGTTCAAATTTTTATAGTACTAAACAATTAATAATTTTTTGGTACTCTCATACATTAATTGATTTATTAGACATGTTGCTGCCTTGCGCGTCTTGCAGGAATCAATAATGAAACCAGCCCCAACAATCTGTCACAATCAATCCGGATATTTAAAAGCTTGTACAAGAAAATAAGGTTATTGCTCAAGGTTATTCATCCCACACATCAATCTGGTCTCGTAGGTGAAACCAGACGAAGGAAAACAATGCTTTAGTAATAGGTATTTTGTGTTAAATATACGTATTATCCCGCAAAAAATTTCGGGACAGGGAATTCAAATTCCTTATCATTAAAAAAATTTCAAATATACAGGGTCGCACAAAAAATTATAGCTGACCAATGTATATTTCTCCAAATCCTTTAGAAATAGGTTTAAATGGAAAAAATACAGAGTTTTTTAAACGTTTACAAACAGTAATAACTAGAACAAAAAGGACCGACCTTCATAAAAGAAATACTGGCCAGCTGTAACTTTTGGGCGCCTCTGTATATTCGAACTTCACTTCAGAATAAATAATTTTAATACACTTTTACTTTTTTTCATTATTACCTGTTGATCCGACTCTATCGGCGGTGGGTCTTGTAAGACAACAATACAATCATCGTCCTCATCATCATCAACTAGAATAGATTGCACAGCGTCAAATGTTTCAACTTGATTTACCGCATTAAAATTGCCTCGATATCTAAAATATAAAATACATCGCTACCGAATCATTCAAATGAAAGGATGGCCATAAATGCCATTTTACATAATCTTTTCAGTAAATCAGTTACCATACAATGGATACGGTATCCACGCTATTATTTCGCTTCTATCTCTCTGAGCAAGAACGGACAAAGTCCTCAAAAAATTATGGTCAGATTCATTATTTCCCTGTTAACTCAACAAAATTTCATTAAAATATTGTAACACTTTAAAAAACTCACCCTTAGAAAACAGGAGTTCCAAGAATGTATTGGTTACTTACCTTGTACCTCTTAGTTCTTCAATTGAAAATTCTGTCTGAGGATCAATGTAAACCCGATGCTTAGGATATCCATGAACTACCTTAGGATTTGGTTCTTCAGGAAAATTTATTATGGCCACATGCCAAATCGAGTAATCTTCGAGGCATTCATGAGGTAAATTTGATGGCAAACAGCCCATAGGAGTGTCTTCTGAATCATCCTCGTGCACTAAAATTTAAACACAAAATATTATTTAAATTAAAGGTTGGCAAGTACTGAACGTGTAAAATATAATATTCATATAAAAAAACATAACAATCAAAAAAAAGTACCATTTTTTTTAATCTGAGACAGCCCACATAGACTTCAAGCCTAAGTACTAACGTACCGTGGGCGTCTGAAGAGAAGGAAAATGTAATCTATTGGCACGGGATTTAAAGGATTTGAGGCTGAGAGGGGAAGGAAAAACATCTGCAGGCAACTTATTTCATAACTTGGAGACCCTAGATATGAATGAGCAAAAGAAGTGGGATGTCCTACCACCCTGTAGACCTCCCTGTAAATGCGCAACGGGGCTCGCCAGCCATACTCTGATATTAGTGACTTCTGCAACACAAAGGGACACAAAGTCGCTATCTGTTAGTCTACATAATTCGTTTTCAAATAATTTACCTATAAATCCAGGACCTGTCGGTTTATGACTAGCAAGAACCCTCTTCTTATGGGGCACAGTAGTCCAAGGTCCAGCTTTAAGTGTATTTTCTTTGGGTGCTTCTTGCCTCTTGGCTACAGTTATAATACTTCTTGGAGCAGCACCACCTTAAAATAGTTAGCAATTTAAAATACCAATATGTAATTAGACAGTAGCTCGTAGTATGATAGTATTTAATTTATGTGTATGCTTAGCCAATTCAGCCGGAACTAGAGATCTAAATGTTCGGAAAAAAACGGGAAAAAAGCGACTCTCAATTTTTCCGGAAATTTTAAATCTCTAGCGGGAACCGAAGTGACTGGACTCACAAATCATTGAAAATTGTCTTAAAAACGGGTTGCTAGTTGCTATAATAACCCATCTGACTTACCTGTTAATGACGCTGCAGATGAATCCTCGTAGACACGGAGCTGAGTATTGGGACCAGCGTGTTGGGTATTGGATAATGTCACTAGTCCGTTACTTCCTCCCGACGCCACACGAACACTATTGACTCTCCCAGATCGGTACGAATGAAGGGAAGTCAACGCGTCGCGCTTCTCTTGAAGACGATTCTCGTTTGGGCCATACAGCATCTGTAATTATAAAAAATCCTAAAAATCCACAATAATTTAAAGTTATATAACTTAAACTTTATGTCGTCCGTTTTTCTTTTCATGTCCAATAATGTAAGACAGTACATACATGCTCTCCAGCTGCTGTTATTAAATTTTTATGTGCAATTTCCAAGTCTTCATATGGCTGAGCTAAGTTCTTTTTTCCCTCTACAAATACGTTATTTGCTTTTTGAAAGTCCCCCGCTGCTTCGTAGTAGTAGGCCCACGCTTTGTAAAAATCAGCGCAACCAGTGCATAAATTCTTAGACTTCATCATGAGATACAGCTCCACAGGGTTAGGAAACATATCAATCTAAAACAAAACATCCTCCTATGTAATAATTACAGTTGGAATCCGATGTCCGGCCAAAAATATCTCACAACCCGTAAGGCTTATAGAGCTGAAATTGTGCAGCCTCTACCCCATAGGGCCGCACCACTGCTTTGGCGAACGCCCCCTATTCCCTATGTGATTTTAATCAGGGCACAAAAATGTGATATATCCAAAATTCATGATATTATTGCGAGTATGAGAACGATACGTAAATAATTATAAGTTTGCTCTATTTGCTCATTGGAGAGCATTTCACCCAAAAATCTACTGTTATCAAAACAATGTTTAAAAAAATGAATATACAAGGTGTCCAAGACAAAGAGGGTCAGTATTTTTGAGTTATTTTGGAAAAACTGAATTTTCGAATTTTTAATTTAATTTTTTTCTTGCGTTAATATGAAAGGTAGAGCAAAACTAATAAAACTTCTTTATATCAACTTTTAATGAACTTAAGGATTACGTTATCAATTTTTTTATTCGACGTTCTTTGGGCAGCGATCATCAACTTCATTTTTTTAAATAAGGTCCTGATTTTTTTTATGTCAAATTTTAGAAGCCCTTTTTATTCTGAATTCAACAGTGTACTACCCATTATGGTTAAATTACATTTTGAGTCTTTTTGCACCATTATTAAGAAATTTCTGTGATCCGGATCTGTTTCCTAGGACATTTCATACCTTGTTCCAGATTTTGTAATTTAATGAAGAAAATAATGAAGCATTCCCAATCTTTTTAACTTCCTATTTTAATTATGGGTTTTAAATAAGAAAAATAATCAATTAATTACTGTTAAATAATATTCCAAGGCCAGTGTATATTACCACACATTATGGTTTAATTAGGTTTTGAGCCTTTTTTGGCCATTATTGGCAAATTTTAGGTTCGTGCATTTTTTAATTTCATTAAAGTATTGAAATTCATTTTATAATTAGTATGAAACATTAATTTAATAACCAACCAATTACTATTAACAATACACCACAAATAAATGACCAAAGGACATACATGGATGGTAGGTACTTATCACTAGTCTAACACAGTCGTAAAATGACGTAAAATTCTTATGGTGCTGTTTTACAAATGTTTTTGAGGGTTAATGCCACTCTAGATGTTTTTAATCCTTACTAATCATTTGGAAAACAAATGTTTTTCAACAGTAATTAATTGATTCTCTTTTTCTTATTTACAAGCCATAATTAAAATAAGAAAGTAAAAGATTGAGTATGCTTCATTATTTTCTTCTTTAAATTAGAAAATCTGGAACAATGTATGAAATGTTCTAGGAGACAGATCCGTATCACAGAAATTTCTTACTAATGGTGAAAAAAAGACTCAAAATTTAATTTAACCATGTGGAGGTCACTGTTGAATTCAGAATAAAAAAGGCTTCTAAAATTTGACATAAAAAAGCAGGACCGTATTTAAAAAAATGAAGTAGATGATTGCTGCCCAAAGACGAAACGTCGAATATAAAAACTGATAACGTAATATTTAAGTATATTAAAAGTTGCTATCAAGAATTTTTATTAGTTTTACCCTACCTTTCATATTAACGCTAGAAAAAAAAATTAAAAAGTCGAAAATTTAGTTTTTTCAAAACAAGTCGAAAATGAAAATCATCTAAAAAATTTCGGAACATTATTTTATTAGTTCTTTAATTACGAAACTTTTTTCCCATTTAACCAATGTTGTATTTCTAACCATAAGCGAGATCCCCATACTAGCCCTCCTTATCGTGGACCGTGTATATGATATTTTTATTCTACTGCTACAAATTGCTATTGCTTACAAACACCTTTGTTACATTACTTTACAAGAAAGATACCAAGGGAAACCAACGCTACACTAACCTAAAAATGACAGGACAAACTCTATCAAAACAAACTTCAAGATGTCATTCTATGTACAAGTCTACTGATCCAGACTTCTTGCAGTAAAGAAAATCAACCTTATATTAGACCGAAATTCAATCGTGTAAAGTACAATGACGTTGGTGCCGGCGGAAAGATTGTTGCGTCGCCGTCTCTCTCGAGCCTCGTGTGACTTCATTAACAACCAGTGGTTAACTAAAAGTTTTCCCTCCGCCGGCACCAACGTCATTGTACTTTACACGATTGAATTTCGGTCTACAAGTTTTATATAAAAATTGAATTCTCCGAGCATAGTGGTAATAGGGAAGCAGCCACTAACAGACACATAAGGCATATAATTAACCAAGAAGTAATCGTTAAATTTGACGTTATTAATAATTCTCTTTAAGCCAAAAATTTGCGACGCACTTTGTTCAAGAAAAAGTGTTTAGTTAGAAACTGTCAAAGATACTATGATGAGTATCATTGACCAAGTAGGTACCGCTTAAAACTTGAAAAGAACATTAAAAAAAAAATTCGGGAAGACACTCTAAGAAAGAAACAGAAACAGCAGCTTTATATTATATTATATTAAATATTATATTAAATATATTAAATACATAAAAAGAAGAAACTGACTGACTGACGTATCAACGCACAGCCCACACCACTGGGTCTAGAAACTTGAAATTCTACACAGAGGTTTCTTATATAACGTAGGCATGCACTAGGAAAGGGTTTTTTAAAATTTTGAACACTGTTCGGGAGGTCATTCATCTATATTTATAAAAGAAGAAACTGACTGACTGACCGGCATATCAAAACACAGCCCACACCACTGGGTCTAGAAACTTGAAATTTTTGCACAAAGGTTTCTTACATAATACGTTATGTACTGCCTACGGGCATCCACTAAGAAAGTGGTTTTCAAAATTCACCCTTAAGGGGGTAAAACTTTGTATGGAGAAAAAATATTAGATGGTCCCATTAACTCGAAACTTCATAGAAGTGCTCTAAAAAATCATAGCCTTCTCGATGTGCTTCGCTAGGTTGGGTTTGCTTGAGTTGAAAGTTTATTTTGATTTCTTTAGAGGCTAGTAGTTTTGCACTGGCTGCAATACCCTTCTCTTGTAATAAATTATATATTTTATCATAATTTTCCTTTTTATCTATGACTAGCTTTCGCTTGCGACTTCGTTCGCGGTATAACAATTATACTCCATTACAAACTTTGAACTCCCATTTCACCCCCTTAGGGGTTGATTTGTTAAAAACTGGAACAAATTGCTTGCAGGTGTTTTCCCTTCCTGTCCCAACCTCCAATCCTGTAAATCCCGTGTCAATAGATTACATTTCCCTTCTCATCAGACGTCCACGGTACGTTAGTACTTAGGGTTGAAGTCTACGAGGGATGTCTTAGATAAAAAATAAATAAAAAACGCGTGTTTAAACATTTACTTTTTAAAGTACTTCTATGAGGTTTCGAGTTAATAGGACCATCTAATACTTTATCTCCATACAAAGTTTGAACCCTTTTTTCACCCCCTCAGAGGTTGAATTTTGAAAAACCCTTCCTCAGTGGAACGTTATGTAAGAAGCCTCTTTGCAAGATTTCTCCAGTTTCTAGACCCAGCTACTTCTTTTTCTGCTATTTCTGAAGTAGCAGAGCTTTTTACATTTTTTAATTTATATAATTTTTTCTGTGTAGCTGTGCTATTTGCATTTGCTGGCACATATTATGCAATTGCGTCTTTTCTTGCTGTACATTTTGTAACATCTGTGTAGTTTGTTGCAAAGTACTTTATAATCCTGTTCATTGGCTGACATAAATTAATTGACTTGTATAATACAAGAGCTTGATTTTGTTGGGCTAGTATCATTTCACTTGGCATCCGGATTCGCATATTCATATCCATTTTAAAATTGTAAATAATATTAAACTGCTAACACTATTTCTGTATTTCCCTTCAAAATCATTTGTCCCCAATGTGTTAGTCCCTTTTAGATTCCTTTATTTACAGGGGACTTGCTCACCATCTGTTACAATTGTATCATCTGTTTTACTTTGGACCTTTTCAGGTCAAAATTGATTTTATTTTTTTATGGCACTTGACCGCGGACGCGTTTTTACTCCATAAAAGTTAAAGGACAACTTATGGCTTTTTAGCTTTCTTTTTTTGAAAAGAAATCCATTCTTCACCATGGGGTAACAATATATAACAGAATTCCAGAAAATATAAAAGTTATAAGTAACATCCAAAAATTTCAATTTCAATTAAAAAAAATCTTTTTGAATAATTAATTAATTACCCAGTTAATTACTGTTATTGTTATTATTTATTTTTATTTGTTATGATTTTAATATTTGTATAATCTTGGTTTTACATTATGTTGATTGTATTTGTTTTGTATATTCCCTGTAATAAACTGTATAGTTGGTTGGGAATAAATAAAAAAAAAAATTGGTATAAAGTCAGCTTAGTTGTATGTATCTAGTTTTGTTTATACTATTTTCTAAAACTCTGTAACTATTATTTAGGGCAAAATTTTTAGTAGCACGTGAGTGTGTTGTCCTTGTGTAAATTTTGATACAATAAAATTATAGTTAATGTAATATATCGCTTGACCTATATCCTAGCGCCCCAATTTCAATATTGAACTAATGAGAAATCGGAAACTATAAGGATTAGTGACATTAAGTTTGGCATAGATGTGTGCTCATCTCATCACTACATAACAAAATTATGCAAAAAAATATTTTGCACAACCTAGGTAAATGTCACAACAAATATGTAAAAGGTTTTTTTTTCTATGCAGAATAAGACACTTTTTATTAATTTTGTAACTCCAATATGGCATCTGTATGATACTTTACCAAGTAGGTATTACCTATTTATTTTAAAAATCTGAAAAGTTCTTATAAGTTTAGGCATAGCACATGTTTTTGGGTAAATTTCTGCATCTAAATAATTACATTTTTTGGCATTTCTGTAAAATTAAGTTTAGGGAGCACCTTAAGACTAATGTTAAGATTTCGGTCATTCTTCGGTGTGGCTTAAAGATAATATTTTCCTGAGGTTCTGTTGATCCTGGTCTTAAGCCAAAAAAGGGCGTCTTTACGGGACAGACGTAAGGGGGTAATTCCCCTCCTCCAATAACCATAAAGGCAGAAGATGTATTTGAAATATATGTTACACTTGCCATTTTAGCTTGGGACTGCTTAATGTCATCATCATCCTGAATCATCCGAATTCTTTATACTTTAATTCATGATTAATTATTTTGTGTAAATTACATCTTTTCAACAAGAATCAGACTTTACTTAAAGGGCATCACTACACTACACCCCCACCCCCCCCCCCCCCCACCCCGGACCTTCTCCTATAGAAGCCCTTGATGCCTTGATTTCTGTACTTTACTGGATTTAGAAGAGAGGTTATCTAGTTTTAATATCAGAAAGAGCAGAAAAAATGGTATAGGTACTATGGCACATAACTTAAACCCAAAGTGTGAACCAAAGACTAGTAAACATCTCTAGTTTCCTAATGAAATGGAACCAAATTTTAACTCGGTGATAATTAAAATAACAAAGTATTTTCAGTGACCTAATGATTATAAATGGTAGAGGTTAGGGCAAAAAGGAGAAAACCCTAAAAATGGATACTAAAATGTGGAATAGGATTTGAAAAAAACTTGTACACATATTATGTTTGTATGATTGTAGGTATCTGCAGTAGAATCTAATGTAGTTTTTTTTGCAGTGATGGAATACGACAACCAAAAATTCTTAATGTAATAGAAGCAATAGTTTGGTACTTAACAAAGTCCTTTTAAGTTACATAATCATCACCAAAGTACCTATTGTAAAAAGCAAATTTTTATCACAGTAAAATATACTATATTGTTACAGTCCAAGAGGCACTTAAATACTTGATTGTGAGTTTTTTTTAACTCACTGAACTGGACTTAAATACACTTAGAAATTACTACTGAAAAAACCTTATTAATCTAAGTATTTAACATGTCCCTAAATATTTTGATTTACATATTTTTTTTTTGTTAAATAAATATGAGCTTCAAAAATGTTTATTCAAATAATTTGAAATCAAACATTCGTAAAAATTACTCATTTTACTGGCACTTCAACAGAAAGTAGGAGGAGAAAAACTTACATATTTAATCCACAATTTACAAAATCTGCTATCATTCGTGTATCGACTGTCATTCTCAAATTTTCCAAGGCAGTGTTCGAGCAAAGCAGCACAGTTCCCCTCGTGCCCATTTTTAGGGTAACTTTGTTCAATCCAGGTTATATAATTATAATAATTTTCTAGTGGATCATTCCCCTCATAGTTTCTTATTAATGTTTCAAACTCCCTAGAACAAAAAGAGGGGCAAAGTTACAAAAAAATCAATGACATAAATAATGTTTATAGCTTACTCTTTTTGACGCAAAAGCTGTAGCTGATAATCCTGATTTGTTTGTGCCTGAAGGGCCATTTCAAGCTGTTGAACATTACGACCTCTTCGCAAGGGTTGGATATTTTCTTTACTCAAATCAAAATCCATGTTAATTATTTGACATTACCAAACCCAACTGTCAAAATGTGTTAACCACAACAAGGGCTTGCATTTTTACCTATCTATAAATTGATATTTAAAGGATAAATTACGCGTAACACATGTGTTTTGTTATAAAATTATTGTTTATAATTTATTTTATGGTTTCTTTTGAACTATTAGCCATAATATCTTGATCGTTAAAATTCTAGTTACTTTAACGAAAAAACGGGCTTGGGCCACTAGGGACTTTTGCTTTTTTGTGTGTGTCGGTATCACTGTATCAGCACTATCAGCAGAGAACAACCAGAACAACTCAGCAACGAGAAGCGATTAAACTGTCGAATCCTTGAGTTCTTTCGTGTTCACGAATATTTGACAGTAACCAGGTCTTGTACACTGAGGAAAAATACCCCGCGTAAAAATTGCTTGTACACTGAGAAACCAATCCTTGCACGCTAAAATCTGAAATAATGGAAATAACTGGATAACTATTCACTTTCGGATAAAATGCTTAAACCTCTAAATAACATCGTTTCTTTTGTGGCGCTCTATTATTAAATAGGTCTTTTCATGCTGATTTCACGAATACCGAGCTGTGTATAATTTTTTTGTCTCCGATTTTAACGAGCTACGATTTACCCTGGCGTGCTAACTCTAAACCCATCAGCTTTTTCGGCTACCATAAAATGGAAATGTATTTCATCAATATGTTCTTTTTTGCCATTATCAATGGACATACATAGATCTATAGTGTCAGTTTTCAGATTTAATTCTTAAAAATTCTACCGCTTAAGCATTCTAGAGAACGAAAAATTGTTCCTGCTTAAGTAGACTACAGAAAAAGTGAGTTTGTCCTTTTAAATGCTAAAATGTTAGAAAAAATAACATTACGCCAGCTAATTTTAATTTAAAATCTGTTTTTGGCCATACAAATAATTGTATATAACATTCGTCCATAAGGTAATTTCGTCAAGGACCCATCTAAATTTATTTTCAATGAACCGCGAAATAATTTGTTTTTTGAATACAAACTTTTTTCTTTTAAAAAAGTGCAAGTTCCATGCGAAAACTCCCCAAGAAAGAATCAAGCCTAGTCATCGCCAAAAGATATCCAAGCTTGCTCCGGGCTGGGTCGTATTTTAAATTGGTCTCATAGGTTAACAAGTTTAGCACTTGTTCCTCGATAAAATATTTTTAAAATTATTGGTAATCTCATATCTACTACAGCTGGCAGCCTGTATCATACTTTTAGTGCTCCTCTATTGAGGAGACGCAGGCGTATCAAAACGGGAAGCCGCTATAATAATCTTAGACTATAAGACACATAGAAAAGCAATACTAAAAGTCAAACGTCTAGAGTAGCGATGTTCAATATAGGTACTACAGTACATATTTTATGATTTTTGCGGTGTTTATTTGTAGGTAAATAATTTCTCGGCAAAACTAGGCGCATTATTAAAAAGCCTTCCTTAATTAAACAGTATATTTTGCTTGTTGCGTTGATATCACTAGTTGCCCACAAAATTTTGACCCACCTGTAAAAGAGCTCACGGGCCGCGTCGGGTATTTAATATAAAAAATGCAAATTAGGTTATGAAGCTATACCTATTTTTAAACATTTACTTAAGGGCAATTATTTTAGAAAGCTTATCAGTGGCGGCTCGTAGGGTAAATTTTTGGGTAGGCCGGGCCCGAAAATAAAAAACAAATATAAAATCCGAGTATAAAAATAGTATAAAAGTTTAAGCAGTACTTCATAATTTTCAACTGTAAAAAAATTGTGATACACAATTTCGGCCGCCAACCATGAACCATATCCCACATGCCATGCCGACGCAGACGACACCGGAAATCAAACAAACTATTTAACTAAAAATAAAACAATAGGCAGGGTCGGCCAGTGAGACGCGGGCCTACCAGCACGCAGTACATGGCTAATATAGATCATATGCTCGGCCGACTGACGAACGGCACGCGCTGTTTCTATGAAACTCTTATGTGGACGGGGTCGGCCGGTTAGATTAGGAGCTATTAAGCAATTTTTAAAATGCATTAAGACGACTCGGACCTTTCTGTGAAAATTTATTACAAAGTAATTTTTGCGGTTATTATTATATTGAATACTGAATGATTTAGAAGATATTTATATGCATTGACACCATTTTTCAATAAAATTGCGCAATTATTAGGTTCCTAAAATTATTGAGTAGACTAACTATAAAACATATCAGTCACAGAATTTTTTAAAATATTATTTGTGTCAGACCTAAGATAAGATTTTACCTAAAAGTGTCTTTTTGGCGGAAATTAATTATATGTTATAATTATAAAAAAATGCAAATTTGGTTAATGGAGATATCAGTGGCGGCTGGTGAAATTTTAAAGCTACATTTCTGTTGCTACTTATGGGAACCATGCCAAATTCAGGTTTTTTAATATTGAGCCTACTAAGAATATTTTCGTAAAGGAAAATCAAATGTATTTTGCGAAAAAAGTTAAATTTTTGCGGGGGCCCCCCTGGGAAAAAATTAAACACGTTTAGGTATTTTATTTATTATTTTTTCTAAATAAATTTTACATCACTTTGTCGACAATTAAATTTCAAAAGAAAAAAATGTGTTAGTAGAAAGTTATAGTCATTTGAATTTATATTTCAGGTTTAAAGAAATTCAAATGACTATAACTTTCTAATAATACCTTTTTTTCTCTTCAAACTTAAAAATTGTCGACAAATTGTAAGTGAGATTTGTTTAGAAAAAAATATAAATAAAATACTTGAACGTGTTCATTTTTTCCCTAGGGTTGGCACCGCAAAAATTTAACTTTTTCGCAAATTACAGAATATTTTTTTCTTTACCAAAACATTACTAGTAGGAGCACTATTAAAAAAAAACTGAACTTGGCATGGGTCCCGTAAGTAGCAACAGAGCTATTCAACTTTCAAACTTCACCAGCCGCCACTGGGAGATAAACATTTACCTCAATTCTTTAGAAAAGCGTCTGCAACTACAAAACACATATATCACTCCAATTTTCTTAACTATGATTTGCCCAGATAATTTTATTCAAAATGAACTTTCTCATTTACCAAGAAAAGCACAAACTTGGATCATGGGGCTATAGTAAACAATTATTGTAAGTAGGTACCTACTGCATTTACATATTTTAAGAAAAAAAAAAGAAATTAAACATTTCAAAATACGTAAACGCTATTTATATTGAAAAGGTGTATATGTACTTACCGTTCAAGATAATTTGGGAACGTAAACATACTTATTTCTTGTCTTTCTTGAGTACTGCATCCGCGAAAGGCACACCAATTTCCAGGCATATTTTTGCGCACAAGATAGCAAAATGAACACTTAAAAACTTTAATGACACAGATAACAACGCTGTCAACACAGGCTAATCATCGACTACCAGGCTAACCTGGCCGGTCGACCCGAAATCAGGTCTTACCCCCCCTTTATTACTTTTGGCGGGAACGCGACTGTCGCTTCTCGTTGTTGGGGTTGGGTTGTTCTCTGGTATCAGGGTTACTAGGGATGTTGATATCGGAAAAAATATCGATATTTATTATATCGTTATTTTAAAAATATATTATATCGGGTATTCGATATATCGGTAAAAAATATCGATATTTCGATATATCGATATTTCGTTCTCACAAAAACTGTCCCTTTTAGATACACTAAAACTGCATCAAATTTTTAACTAAATTATCGTTAAGTTTTCAATGAGGCGGTATATAACGGCAAATCCAAAAAAAAAAATTGTAAACAATTTTAATTGCAAAAATTTAGTCAAAATATTGTATATTTTTAGCATATTACAGCATGATAAAACTTTACCAAAAATGGTTTATTTCTAATAAACGCACAATGACATATAGACTTAATAATTATGAAAAATTTATTTTATTGAAAAAAAATTTAAAGCTACTTTCCAAAACCCAAACTCAAATATTTTTAGATGCTACTTATGTTCGTTTGGTATCCAAAAAGTCCGAAATAGTCCGAATTTCTTCAAGGTCCGAAAAATGTCCATAGCTTCAAAAAAAAGTCCGAAAATCGGACTAAAGTCCGCCGATTGGCAACACTGGCTTGCGGCGTTGGAGCGTTGCAAAATAGCGTCCAAGAAACAGTCGAAACGAACCGAAATTCGTAAATCTTCTCTTCTAAAATACAATGGCGTCTCGTCGGCTAGCAACGTCCAGCCAGAAATTCGTATTGTGAATTGTCCGAATTGCCAGTAAATTTCTTCTTATCTTGCGATGGCCTCTTGCTTTCACCAACTAGCTACTAAAGCAGGCGAAAAATATCGGATCCGATAGTAAGATTTTAATATCGATATTCCGATATATCGGTATAAAAAATATCGTCTAAAAATATCGATATATCGAACAAAAAATATCATTTATTTGATATATCGATATTTTTTCAGCATCCCTAAGGGTTACCCAAAAGAAGATAAAAGGTGAGCCACCTTAAAAGCGAATCTCAAGAAAATAGGAAATTCGCCATTATCCCGAGCTACTGCTGCGGTCCTACTCCGGGTGGTTATAGTTTTACATAATCGACACAAAGCGATCGTGTTGTTTTTGTCTGCTGATCATTCGACAGCGAACGTAAAACAGAGCGAAAAAATATCGCTTGGTCTCTACCAGTAGAAAACCTAAGCAAACCTCATGCTCATGATACAATAAACCTATTATATATTCTTTGTAGAAAACTATGACCTCCCAGAGTCCCACTAGCCTACTAAGAACACGTTATGAACCTGCTGCAAGCGCTCTTGTACTGTGATACATACCCTTTTATTTTCTTTGCTGTGATATGGAAAGCACTAGTGGGACTCTGCGAGGTCATAATTCTTTTGCTCCGTTTTACAAAGAAAATAAAAGGGTTTGCCGTTTTACGTTCGCTGTCGAATGTCGGCAGTCAAAAACAACACGATCGCTTTGTGTCGGTTATACGACCGGGAGTAGGACCAGGGGCGCATTCAGAATCGACGCCGGGTGGGTAAAAATTAACTTGTCAATGACGTCACGGCCATAAGAAACAACGGCTGGCCGCACGGTCAGCTGTTTACCCGGGAACACCCCGCGTCGATTCTGAATGCGCCCCTAGGGACAAAGAAACGATCATCAGCAGTTAAATAAAATGGAGTGATTTTTGAAACCAGAGAATAGAAATTCACATTTCTTGGCAATTATTTGGTTTCTAGTTCCAACAGTGACAAGTTTTGTATTGAAACTTTCCATTTCCTATTTCCATACTCAAAACGGAATCGATTTTCCGCATATTCGCGTCTCCGCTCTTCCGCCGCTTGATGAACGGTGCTATTGTTCGAACGCTCTATATTAGTAATATTCCTTTCAGCAGCCGAACTCTGTAACAAAAAAAGCGACGATGATCGCTTTCCACCAAAGAAAATAAAATGGTATGAGAAAAGACGGAACTGTGTATTTCCGTTGCAACACTGTTTATTGACAAAACAGCTAACCTCTTTACCGACTGAGAAAACTTGGCGCGGGAAACACATTCACAAATTTTTAAAAATTTATGACTGGGTTTCCAGCGCCAAGTCTTCTCAGTCGGTAAAGAGGTTAGCTGTTTTGTCAATAAACAGTGTTGCAACGGAAATACACTGTTCCGTCTTTTCTCATACCGTTTTATTTTCTTTGGTGGAAAGCGATCATCGTCGCTTTTTTTGTTATAGAGTTCGGCTGCTGGTGTCTGGCGCCCCGGAGCGACTCGCCCCGGAGTCACTCGACACCGTTCCGAAAGGAACAATTGACAAGTTTGACATTAAGCTCAAGCATTGAAATGAATTAGGGTTACATTTCAGGAGCGGCTAGAACTGCAAACAATCCGACGTTGCCATTTTCGGTTTTCCTTGTCTTGCACCGGTAAACTTTTATTTCCTTTGCTGGTAGATCAGCCACGTAGTGCAGTGGTAGGTATAGAGTCCGCTTATTGACCCTGACGTCTTTGATTCGAATCCGTGCTCGGCCTAGGGTTGCCACCTTTTTAGAATTGGGAAAAAGGACTTTGGAAAAGGCGGGAAAATTCGCGTTCACCATTTTATCAAAAACTGTATTTTTGGGTTTCCTTTTGGGGAAAATAATATACATATATTTTTTTAAATAAATATTTATTTTTGAAACTTAAATCTATATTTTTCATTTGATTTTCCAGCTTATAACATTTTTTTTGTCATTCCTTATCGTATAATAATTCATTACAGGTATCCTCAAAATTAACAGTAAAATCAAAAGTTCAGCTTTATTTAAAGTAACTATGCACCTGTTTCTTTCATCTCGCCAATTAATGCCAAAAACAGAAAAATTCGTTCTTCGATTATAGGTTGTTATGTTTGTTTTGTACCCTTCTCTCTTCGTTTTGATGATGGGGTTGATGGACTTCAGACGAAACGCACGCAACGTCCATCGACGCGAAAGACGAATAATGCTTTCAGCAGTGTCAGTCAGAATATCACGTAAACGTTTGAAACTCACTTTTAATTTTAGAAATTATTTTAACTGCGAAAATGCGCTAGCAAGGTCGTCCGAATATCAGTTTGGGCTTTAAAAAGGACATTTTAAGCTAGAAAAAGCAGAAAGGACAAAACTCCTTAAAAAAGGACTGTTCTTTCCAGAAAAGGACAGGTGGCAACCCTAGCTCGGCCGCATCTTTTTTTTAATTTTTGTCACTTAAAATATTATAAAAAATTAAGAAATCGGCTCTAAAGGCTGTATTGGAAACGGGTTAGCACTCCTTCCTCGATAAAAAGTTTGTTTTGTCTTTTCTTAAAGGTCCCGAGCAAAAAATTAATCGTGTCTAGGTACCTTAACCTAAAAATTATGTTTTGTTTGTTGTCCAGAAAATCTAGCGAACGGTGGATCGGAGGGCACCCTAAGGTCGGAACAGGGTTAGCACCTGGTTAGGGGCCCTGACCAGTCTCTTTCCTCGCAAGCGAAGAGGGATCGGTGCGAAAAAATCCACTATTGTTCCTTCCTCTGCCCATCCCCTAGGCCCTAGACTCTAGTCTTGTCACTCACTGTATGAATGACAGAAGAAAAAATACCGTTATTTTAAAATCTTCGAGCTATCGCACATGTGGCAACGTCGGATTGTTTGCAGTTCTTGCCGCTCCTTACATTTCAATGAGCTCAAGTCAAAAGTAATGCACGAGAGGGCAGGGGGGATAGGGCTCGAACGGTTCAGGTGCTTGATGCCCCAGTTGAATGGAACAACTGTGTGCTGCTCAGGAGCTGTACAGGAGCTCCTCCTTGGGGTGAAAGGAAGACACCTTTTTTTGGGTTGCCCTTGCGGGCCTTGCCCAACTCAAAATTAAATTTTGTAAATATCGGTCAAGAACAAATCACAATTTGTATTTATATCAAGCGGGCTTTAGGCACAGAAAAATAAACGGTTTGCTTTAAGCACCACACGCACGAGAATGGCCCTGTTTTCTGAATTGGAATGTCAAAATGTAAAGAAGGCCTAAAGGAATAAAATTTGCAATATTTTTTACATGTAATAACATGTGTGCTTATTCCAAGGCATTAAACTAGTTTAGTACCCTTGAGTTTATTCCCCTAAATTGTATTTTTAGGTGTAGAATTTATTTTATCTTCTATAGAGTCAAATTACAGGGTCAAATGCTGGCCAAAATGAACTGAACCGCGAACGAAACCCTCTCTATAACAAAAAAAGCGACGATGATACGATGATCGCTTTCCACCAAAGAAAATAAAACGGTATGAGAAAAGACGGAACAGTGCATTTCCGTTGCAACACTGTTTATTGACAAAACAGCCAACCTCTTTACCGACTGAGAAGACTTGGCGCTGGAAAGCCAGGGGCACATTCAGAATCGACGCCGGGTGTTCCCGGGTAAACAGCTGACCGTGAGGCCAGCCGTTGTTTCTTATGGCCGTGACGTCATTGACAAGTTTACCCGGGAACACCCGGCGTCGATTCTGAATGTGCCCCAGTCATAAATTTTTAAAAATTTCTGAATGCGTTTCCTGCGCCAAGTTTTCTCAGTCGGTAAAGAGGTTAGCTGTTTTGTCAATAAACAGTGTTGCAACGGAAATACACTGTGCCGTCTTTTCTCATACCGTTTTATTTTCTTTGGTAGAAAGCGATCATCGTCGCTTTTTTTGTTACAGAGGGCGTGTACCGTTGTCAACTTCGGTTACGGTTTTGTGTCCCGTAAAGGGATTTTTTGGCGAGATAAACGGTATTATATTTTGGAGCGGTATCTGATACCGGTCCGTTTTCGCGACTAAGCGGTCTTTCAAATGACGTCATTGCTGACGTCATCGTTTTAAAAACGGTCTTTTAATTTATTCAACAAGGTGCAAGTTGTTGATAAAAAGCCATCACCGGTTAAATTTGACATTAAGAGCCAAATACGCCATTTTTCAACGTACATAAACCAAAAAAAAGACTTATGGAGTCCTGTGCAGTGATCTAGTCCTGTGTCTGTGCCTGTGCCAAAAATGCATCCACAAAAATGAAAAGTGAACAGTACTGGCAAATTGCTCCAGAAAGAGAAGCTAACAATCCATTAGAGAGACAGAGAAAATGAACAGTATGAATACTCGGTCAACTTTAGAGGCAGGGATGGGCGCCCGCAGGGAGGGGCCAGGGCCCCCTTGAGATTGTGAGATTGTCATCCTTTTTAATTATATTAGTAATAAAATCTTTAAAAATATATATATTTTTTATTTTACCCCGCCTGAGAAAAAAGTCTGCGGGCGCATAAAGCTGGTAACAGGTTTGGCTACTGTCATGGAGTTGCTAAACAGTAAGTAAAGTAAACAGTCAAATTAATTATTAATAAATAAAATGACACGTTTTGTTATTTTATAATTATTATTTAACTTCAATTTGTTTTGCATGTTTTTTTTTGAGTTAATAATTGTGCCTTGTCCTGCTAGTAATTATATTAATATATTGCAGTCAGTAAACACTAGTCAGTCTAGTACAATAAAACAAAACCTACAAACGAGAAATAAAACTTGACAGATGGGTTTATAAACAAATGAAAAAACCGTGTCATTTTGGCGATTTACAAAAACCGCTTGATTATGACGTCATTATTAAAAGACCGCAGCGGTCATTTACATATAACCGTTTATCTCGCCAAAAAATCCCTTTTTGTATCGGTAATCTGAAAAGTTGACAGATTGGGGGCGTGTACCGTTGTCAACTTCGGTTACGGTTTTGTGTCCCGTAAGTATCGGTAATCTGAAAAGTTGGCAGATTGGAAACGCAATATCTGTCATTAATGTCATCGAAGAAACCGATGCGGTTAACCAGGTTTGACAACGGTACACAGCCTGGAAACTAAGGCTGTGTACCGTTGTCAAACCTGGTTAACCGCTCGGTTTCTTCGGTGACATTAATGACAGATATTGCGTTTCCAATCTGCCAACTTTTCAGATTACCGATACTTACGGGACACAAAACCGTAACCGAAGTTGACAACGGTACACGCCCGCAATATCTGTCATTAATGTCACCGAAGAAACCGATGCGGTTAACCAGGTTTGACAACGGTACACAGCCAGAGTTCGGCTGCAGTATTCGTTGCGCACAAACCCTTTTATTTTCTTTGCGCGAAACGAACTCGAGAATCGAGATAAATCGTAATCGAGTATTGATTTTGGACGGAGGTTCCGGCAAACCGATATCCGATATAAATATACACATCACAATGACATAACTATCTCTAATTGAAATTTGATAATTAATTGTGAGGCAATATATACTCAGCACGTGTTTAGAAAAGTATAATGGCAAGTCCAAGAATTTTATCCATTCAGAGTCACGTAGTTTCTGGATATGTTGGAAATAAGAGTGCCGTTTTCCCTATGCAGGTAAAGTTTTTACTTTGGTCATGGAAAGTTAATTTTCCGATCCTGATTTTCCGTGGTTTATGTTTTATTAGTTTTGTCAAGGCTCTGTAGTTTACTTTAATTCATTCCTGTTTTTAGTAGGCAAGTATGCATTTACCTGCTTATAAACGGCTACCAAGTACTCATTTCCATAATTTTTCAAATTTATAAAGTATTTTCACTTAACAAATTCTTTTTGGCTGCCTAGTGAGTTTTTTGGATAAAACTCTACCTAAAAACATCCACTAGGATTTCTTTACACAAATGCACTAGCGCAAATTTTTAAATTTTGTTCTAGATTAATTCTTTAATAAAAACATTAAAATAAGAATAAACTCCGGGAAAAGTATGTAAAATCATTTCCATTAAATTAAGAAAACTTTTTATCTCTCTCATTCACTCATTAGCAAGTACAACAAAACAGAGTTTAAAAATTAACAATGTTAGCTGAGATGGCAACAAAAGGAAAAGAAGGAAATAAATAGGAATAAACAAAAGTATTTTTCCTAGGACTAGGACTATAACCTATGAAAGTGAGAAAAAAAGCATGGTTAACTAGGCTAGAAAGTACCTTATATCACATGCGTGTTAAAAAGTACTTTTCAACACGTGTTCAAAAGTACTTGCCAACATGACATTCGAACAGATGATGCCAATTTCATAGCATTTTATTTTCAACACTTAGTGTTGACATGTTTTTTCAGCATAAGTTTTGAAAATATTAATGTTGAAAGTAAGGGTATTAAATAAAGAGAAATTGCTTTTTTTTTCGTAAATATTTTTGTGGCCGTAGGAAAAATATTGTACATTACTTGAAAGTTATTTTTCGCACACTCGTGGTACTTAGTGTTGTAAATATCCGTATTAATTAGATATCCGAATCATACGGAATCGGAATCAGCTAATATCCGTATCCATTATCCGAATACGAATCCATTTCTTGACCCGCGCGAAAGCGGTTACAGATCATGTATACGTATGCATGCAACAGACTAAAACATTTTCTATCCGGATACACGGCTAGGTAGGTCGATGCGGTATCGGTATCATACCAGTCGAAAGTCGAAGTTTAGGGATAAGAAGGCACCGCGTCGCGCCGTTCTCGTTTGAATTCGGTTCGGGTGAGGCGGGACTAGTTTAACCAATGGGTCTCATCTCATATGATACCCGTTACCCCGATAACTATGCCATCTTTTTTTAGGAAATGTCATTAGAAAGAGAAAGCACAATATCAAATATGCCAAATCGCAGACCGTGTTGTTCGCTTACACTCGATTCCGATTCCGTTTTCTCTTTGCACTTTGCATTAGTAACCACCCGATGCGAATTTATTTTGATTCCGAATCCGTATTCAAGTTCTCGGCCGGTTCCGGTTAATCCGGATTCTTTTAATATTCGGATCCAACGGATTTTTGGATACGTATCCTTACATCACTAGTGGTACTATCGCACTCGGCTGTCGCCTCGTGACAACATTCCCACTCGTGGGAAAAATGTCACTTTCAACACTTGTTATGTAATATACTATTACAAGATACAACAATAAAACAATAACAAGTATAGAGAAAAATTACGCATTTATTAAAAAAGAATATTAATTTAATTTATTAGTCCGATATAGTTATTAGTAACAATTATGGTAAAGTTGCAGTTGCTTACTTGCAATTGGGTTATAGTTGAGGCTAATAAAAGTGAATGTGTGCGGAAAAATACAACTTTCCTTAGGCTAATGTGTACGGAAAATAGCTAGGTACTTTCGTTACGCTTGTAAAAAAAGTTGTTTAAGAAAAACTGAATAATCACAATGACATGCCACACGACCCTTAATAAAAGCTAATCACTTATCAGTAAAGCCCGGATTATATGCAAATAAATATTTTAATATAAATTTGCATGTTTCTGCAAATTTAATACTTGTTTGCATATTTTGATGTGTCCCTAGTTTTTGCATATTCTTTACAAGTTTGATAAATAAATGTCCAGAACAAGCAAAAATTCGAAGACGTCAATTTCGCAGTGTAAGAAAACATTTGAACACTCTTCAAGTCTTATATTATATTATATAAACCTAAGAGTATTAAAAAATTTAAAACTAAAGGTTATCAACTAAATGGACCGATTCAGTTGATGAAAAAATCCTTGTTATAAATTCTCAACTGCCAGATATATTTCCAGATAGGGTTAAAGAAAAACCTAACACAATTTTAAAGAACAATCCAGGCTATAAGACATTATGATACTGTCACTGAGAGGCTGGGGGTGGCACAGTCACAGGCGGAAAGTTGGTTCAAGGCCAACAGGCTATTACTAAATAAAGATAAAACGCACACAATGTATTTCTCCCTGAGAGAGTTATCTAGCAAGCCTGAGAGCCTTGCCAGTGTAAAATTTTTGGGAATTCAAGTCGATAGGGGGCTTAAATTTGATGCCCACGTAGATTATGTATGCCAGAGACTTAAAAAGAGTGTCTTTGCTCTGAGGGGGCTACAGAACTCTGTTTCCCCTATGGTGCTGAGGACTGCATAGTTTGCTCTCGTGCACTCAATACTTTCGTATGCAGTCTTAGTATGGGGACATACTCACATACTCGCAGAGTCTTTGCGCTTCAGAGAAGAGCCATCAGGATTGTGGCTGGCCTTTCATATAGAGAGGACTGCAGGGATGCCTTCCGCTCTCTTCGGATTCTTACCCTCGCGTCTGTCTATATCCTTGAAAATCTGCTGTACATTAAGACCTATGAGGATAAATACACGTCACGCAGTGTCATACATAACCATAACACCAGAAATAGGGATAACTTAGAGGTGGCATATCGGAGGCTGAGGAGATGTCAGGGTGGACCTGATTTCCTGGGTGTTAAGTTCTACAACAAAATACCGATTGCAATAAGATTGCTCCCAATAAAAAATTTTAAAGATCGAGTGAGGAGGTTCCTGGAGGGGGAAATCTTTTATACAAGATGACTTCCTAAAGTGTGACACATCACAACTTGGGTTGTGATCTGTCATTTTTAATTTTTGATATGTTTTTAATATTTTAAATTTTAATGAAATATTTTAATATGTTGTTTGTTCAATATATGTAAGGAGAGTTTGTTTTGTATTTTCTTTAATCAAACATATTTTGTAGTGAAGATTTTTATTCTATTTTTTGTATATTGACTTGTGTAAACGCTTATTGTGTACTTGGCACCAATAAACTATTATTATTATTATTATTATGTCAAATAAATGACTTTATGAATGGTGCAGGTGAACTCTTGCCCAATAAAGTATGTCCTCAAATGGCACCTAAGTGTAAGTACTGCTCTATAACCACTAGATGTAGAACATTCTTTTTCTGAAAACATATTTATTTTGGACGACAGACAACATAGTGTTACAACTGAAAATTTAGAGTAATATAACGTGTAGTATACTTTCGTAAGAACAATATCACTTGTTAAACGTTTTTCTTTTCTAAATAAAAATACCTAAACATTGCTCATAATTTCATTACCTATTTTAGTTATGTATTTGACAGAAATAGTTGCATATTTTTGGTTTTGCCATTTTCCTGCATATTTGGGGCTTTTTTCGTTCATATTTTAGCGATTTTATGTTGCATATTACCCGGGCTTTACTAATCAGTAATCAGCCGACTTAAAGATGATAAAACTAAACTTAAGCAGGAACAACTGATTTTTTATTGTAATATGTACTTAAAAATATTAACGTTATCGTTTTAGCATTGCTCAATAAAACAATAATAATTGTTCTATAATAAGCACAGATAAATCTTATTTTTTGGTGGTAAAGGCTAGTAGACTGAGATAGCAACTACATAATTTTTTTTATGAAGATATCATGTTGTAAAATCAGTCTCAATCACTAATTCGCTGCCAATTCCACCTTTATTCCTTCTGCCAATTTCGCTGTTCCAATCGTTACGTCTGTACCCCACAAAATGTTCGACATAATACTTAAGGTCAAACAAGGTCAAAGAATTCTTCTATATCTTGACATCAAAAAGTCCTCCGGTCTGGATGGCATACCAGCAATTGGTCTAAAAAAAATGCGCTCCAGAACTTGCACCCATTTTAACTCGTCTTTTCCAGATCTCCTATGACCTATGACAAGGGTAGGTATTTTCCCAGATAGCTGAGAGACTGCTCGTGTGCAGCCTGAAGAAAGGTTCCAAGTCCCTTTCATCCAATTGTAGACTTAAAATTATGGAGAAAGTAATCAACTTGCAAATTTTAAAATATATAGAAAAACACAAAATCGTCCATGACAGACGGATTTCGTCATCAAAGATCCACAGCTGATCTCCTTACACATTGATTGATGTCACATGTCACACATAACTGGAACAAATGAAATCAAAAAATACTTTATTGTCATAAGAAGGGCAATTCCTGTTGACAAAGTTCTTAGCTACTAATAATACCAATTTTTTCCCTTAAAATTAAACCAATAAAATGAAATCGTATACAATAAAAAATACAAAAGACACAACAGATAATGAAGCAACCATGCAACATATTCAAAACTAAGTTAAACATGTAACAACCCAAACCACACCAAAACTTGTCCAAAATCGTTGTATGCTTACAATTGTTACGTTGTATGATGTATTTCGGCTACGGCCGTAAATGAATAAATAAATAAATAAAATAAAATGCTTTACAACAGGACATAGATTATTTATAAATGTTAACACACAGGCAGAGGGAAAAACCAATCAAGCCTAGTTAGTGTAGTAAATGTAATGTTTGCATCACAGTAGCTCAGGTTTTCATCCCTCCGTATCTACCACAAACAACAGTCAAATACAATAATTGTAAAACAAAAAAAAAGGCAAAAGCAACCACAACAATGAGCAAATACACTACAGGTTAATCAGCAAGTTCACTTGTTCACAGATTGTTGCTCTTGATATTTTCAAGACCTTTGACTAAGTATGGCATGCCACACTCCTCAACAAACTACCTTCTTGTAGTCTTCCTCTCAAACTATATACCTGGACCGGTAGTTAGCTTTCTTTCTAATCGGCGCAATCTGTTGTGGTGGATGGTCACTCATCGAATTTTCATCCTATCAATGCTAGCGTACCCCAAGGTTCAGTCCTTGCACCAACCCTATTTCTTCACGTTAATGACCTGCTCTCTTCAACTACTAATCCCATCCACATTATGCTGACGACAGTACTCTCCACTCAAACATTTATTTTTCCAGACTAGTCTCGAATCAAGAGCTGGATAATTGACGCAGATCTATGTACCTACCCCTCTCCCAAGATCTTCAATTAATCTTAGACTGGGGTGCCAACGACCTAGTTCAGTTCAACGCCTCCAAAACCCAGTCTTGCTCTCTGTCATGCAAAAAATCCGGCACCAGTTACCCCATCCACATGGATGGCCAACCCCTACAGAACAATGAAACGTTCGATCTTGTTGGTATCGCTTTCGCACATGATCTCAGCTGGCCCAAACACATCCCTTGAATAGCCTCATCATCAGCTAAACAGCTTAATTTTCTCTTTCAAGTCAGAAAATACTTTTCTCCTTTCCACACACTCTCTGTGTGTCTCAAATAAGACCTAACTTAGAATACTGTTTCCACATCTGGGGAGCGGCACCACCTTCAACACTTAACATCCTTGATTCTATCCAAAATAGAGCCATCAATGACCCAGTTCTCGCAAGAAAACTCCCTTCTGCCGCTCATCGCTGCACTATTGGCGATTTATCCTTTTTCTACGGATACATCCACGGATTTTGCTCCGAAGAACTAGCCGCTATAATTCCCTCCTTGATTGTTCCTAACAGAACAACATGAGGCGCGTTGCGGATGTCCAGCTACAAAAACCTAGAACATCCCACTTCTCTAGCTCATTCATACCTAGGGTCTCCAGATTATGGAACAAATTGCCTGCATATGTTTTCCCTTCCCCTCCCAACCTCAAATCCTTTAAATCCCGTGTCAATAGATTACACTTCCCCTCTCTTTAGACGCCCACGGTACGTTAGTACTTAGGATTGAAGTCTACTTGGGCTGTCTCAGATAAAAAAAAGAGTCTAGCTGACGAGCCCCATTGCGCATCTAAAGGGTGGTCCAAGAAATTGCAATAAATGTAAAATTATTTTATTAATAAGTTTATCGAAATGTATTATCAGAAATTGCTGCATATCTAAAAACAAAGTCAACTGTTATCTGAATTATAAAAATTCAAATACGGTAAGGGGAGAAACAAAGATTTTAAAATTGCTTAAGAGTAAAGTACCCATAAGTTTTTGAGAAAAGAAGCCATGGATTCATATTTCAGCATAACTTTTTGACGATTTTGTAAATATTTATTTCTCCATTGTATGCTATTTGCCTTTTTATGATTATAATAAAAGGGACTCAAAATTTTCATGGAAAAATTATAAGTGGACATTGCTATCTCAATATACATGTAATGAAATTTTTAAAATTATTTGTAACTTTGTAGCTTGTAGACTTACTCTAAATTACAGCTTTTAGGGTTTGACGTTGACAGTATTAATTCGGTTCAATTTTCAAACCATACAGGATATAAATGTGTAAAGGGCCAAGTACTTACTGAAAGAGAGTTAGCTGACTTAGCAACAGGACTTCGAGAAAATAACATTGATACTTACAGCCATTTATTGACAGGCTACATTGGTTCTCCTGGATTTTTAAAAGAAATTGCGAATGTAATTAAGCAGTTAAAGAATACAAATCCGGATCTCATATATGGTAAAAAAATTAACATACTCTTAGTCTGGGTGGTGACAGCAAGGTAGTCTAGCTTATTGAGTTAGAGGAAGGTATTGTCTTACTGGAAAAGTAGACCTTTAATAGTTGGAAAAGAAATTTATCTGCCAAGCCTACTTGTGTGCAGTCAGCACCACTTTTTTTAAAAACCAATTTTTTTTAGAGTTCCCGGTAGAATTCGCATAGTTCTAGAGTTCTAGACGGATAATTGCAAGAGTTCCGCAGAATTAGGCTCAGAAATTGCAAAAAAACATTCGAAAGCGCTAACTTGACGGGGCGCCGTTTTAAAAAACAGTTCTGACCGGCTTAATCAATATAAAAAAGAGATCTAGAGTTCCTGGTGCTTCTTAGCAATAGTTCCGGCGAGTTCCCGGAGTTCTGCAAAAAAAACTTTTTGCACATATCACCGAAAATTGACAAAAAATATTTTTCCAGAGTTCTGATCGGAGATCTGAGTAGCGCCGAAAGAGTTCTACAATATTACGGGGTCAGAACTAAAAAAGTTATTGCAGTTGTTATTAACAAACTGTGGAACTCTTTCAGCGCTACTTAGAACTCCAATCAGAACTCCTCTAAGTTGAATATATCGCGCGATAATCAGAAATAATTATCGAAATTGGGATCTTAAATTTGTTAATAACAATTGCAATAATTTTTTTTAGCAAAGTTCTGACTCCGTAGTCTTGTAGTACTCTTTCGGCGCTACTCAAATCTCCGACCAGAACTCTGGAAAACTGTTTTTTGTCAATTTTCGGTGATATGTGCAAAATTTTTTTTGCAGAACTTCGCGAAATGGCCGGAAATATTGCTAAAAACCATCAGAAATTGTAGATCAATGTTTAGTGTTCCGTGAAACGGAATACTTATGGAATCACTTCGGTGTCCGCCCGTGTGTCTGCCACAGGCGTTTTTCTCTGAAACTATTCGACGTAAAAATTAGAAATTTAGCACAAATATAGAGTGGGGTGGCCCAATTATAGACGTGTATAAAGTATAAAAAGTTGAATTTTGATTCGGGGGGTTAATTTCAGGGGGTAAATGGAAAAAAACCAAGGGCATCGTGTAGGGTGTAAAATGAAAGCTTATTGAAGCACGAATTCAACAATATGATGTATTTTTTTATTCGTTCTTTTTAGGGAAAAACGCTTAAAAATTGCTGTCCCCCACCCTAACCAACAAAAGAATCGTTCATCAAAAAATCATGAACATTGAGAATTAGGTTTAGATTGCGTGAAAATTATCAGGATTGAAAAATTCTAGCGCGGTCAATTGTTCTAAACAATTTAATTGTTTATTTCTTTATAACTGCTGATCCATTAGTTTTAGAGAAAAAGTTTTTCCACAAAAAACATTTCTCACGATGCCGATGTAAGGAACAACTTTTGTCGTTACACGTTTTTCAAAATTTTTAATTTGGCCCACTCAGCTCCGCGTATACGCGATTTGATACGGCGTTAGTGCCGTCGGCGGCGGGTAGCGCGGCAGACAGAGATCGAGCGGCCGAGGTTTGTTCTGGTTAAGTGGGAGGTTGATGGCACGGAACACTAATTGTGCAAGTATAGCTTACACGTGACCGATTTTTTTTTCTACCGATTAAGCCGGTCAAAACTATTTTTTCAAAAAAAAAACGGCGCCGCGTGAACTTAGCGCCTTAGAATAGTTTTTTGCAATTTCTGAGCCTAATTCTGCGGAACCCTTGCAATTAGCCGTCTAGAACTCTAGAACTATGTGAACTCTACCGGGAACTCTGGAAAAATGTCTTGTTTTTTAAAAAAAAAGCGGTGCTAACTTCACACACGTGCCAAGCTTTGTGCGCAGCAAAGACATTTAAAGTAGCATATAAATTTTGGTCTGCAATAGAGGCTTTAAATTTTTTAAAATTTAAAAAACTATCAACAAATTAAAAGGATAATTTGTATTTGATTTGAAACTAAATTCTCCAAAAAGTTTTTTTTTTAATTTAATAAACCATCAACAAATTAAAGGAATAATTTGTATTTGATTTAAAACTAGATTTTTCAAAGAGTTTTTAATGTTGTTTTTCGCATATCAAACGCAACTTTGTATAAACTATTAAGGTAAGCTTCCACGTCACCAGTACTGGTACTTAAACCTATTTCCTACTGTGTTTATTTATTTTAGTATGTGATCCAGCAATGGGCGACAATGGTAGAATGTACGCTCCTAAAGAGTTGATCCCTGTATATAAAGAATCAATTATTCCAATTGCTTCTATCCTTGTACCAAATCTTTTTGAAACGGAACTCCTTACTGGTATTAAAATTGAAACCAAAGAAAATGTTTGGGAAGCCATCAACGTTTTGCATAAGAATGGATGTAAAACTATAGTTATATCTTCGGCAGAGTTGGCTTCCAGTAAGGATAAGTTATACGTGTTTGCAAGTTCAGTAAAAGGTACTTCGAATTTTATAGATTCCTAAATTTACATCACAGATTGGATCGTCTTTCATTTACATCTTTCACTTATGTTTCTTGAATTAAAACCTGAAACAAAAAAAGATGTTATTAAAAACTTCTTGATGCAATACCAGAGAGTATTTAGCATTTTACGCTGACGAAATTTTTCGACATTCGACAAATATCATGTAATAAATCGTGTTACCACTTTAAAGAGTAGATAGATCTTATTCAATAACAAATTATTTTGCAAGTACGGATCATATACATATGTCCATTTGCCAGTAGTATTTAGAACAATACGTGAGCGAAGAAAAACATTTAAATTTTTTTGGAAAAAGCAGAACTTTATGGGACCTTATTAAATAACATGCTGGTTCAAATTTGCTTATTTTGGCAATGCTGATGTTAAGTATTTATTAAATACACCGCACTCCTGCAATGACTGATGCTACCTCTTCACTCTTGACGAGTCCACACGAGAACGAGAGTGTAGTCGGTGTTCTCGCATCTTCTCGCCTCCGATCCAAGTTGGTTTTTCGTCGCGAGTCAAAGGACGCGAGGCGAGGTGTATCGATTATACTCTCGGGCGTACTAGGTGTGAAATTAGAACTGAAGCCGGCAGGTTGTAGATGAAATCATTGTCTTTGTATTTTGAAGTTATTCAACCGGTAGTTAGTGTGGGGTCATGTCTAGTAGATGGCGAGCTCTATAAAGTGTGTCCATGCTGCAAACGTCAGCGCGGTGGATGTGGAAGGGCAGATGCATTCCTATTGGTCTGCCGAGCGTGAGGATGTAAGTATGAGGCGATTTTAAATCAGTGACTAAAAGCCTGACCTAGTCACCTGTATTCAGGATCAAACGTCACAAAAATGACGTCACCGAGAAATCTGATTTAAATTCGTTTTCATATTATTCACTGAATGACAGATCACATCAGTGGTAAAACTAACCTCAGTTTATTAAGTACTTATGTTTTATGCTCATTTTTTCTGTCCCGTTGCTTTTTAACTTAGTAGTTTACGTCATTTTGGTCTTTCCGACAAATTTTTGTTTGTTTAGGACACATTTAAGCCTGGCCAAGGTATCGCTGAACTACTGACTTCCATAAAATTAAAGACCTCTACCTCTACCGTTTATCATCCGCATAAGAATATCTCTCGCCTTTTGGAAAAGACAATTTTGTCGGTATTTCTTTCTCTAATTGTTTCCAGCTCGGCTTGCATTGCCACAAAAATGGAAAAACATAAATCAAAACAAACAACCCTTTCGCAAATATAAATATAAAAATTGACATTGACAAAAATGACAGTATATGGGGTTGACCATGCTCGCAATCGTGGTCAGGCAAATAGCAGACTAGGTCAAGACTACCTTCCGTCTGACGTCATAAAATCTGATTTGAAATTGTGTAGTCAGGCGTAGTCATGACTAGGTCTCTGATTTAAAATCGCCTATGATGTCTGACGCCGTCTGGAGATAAAGGGGTAATTTTAGTTGTGTGTAGTGTTGTCAAATTTTAAAATCTCTTGGCGAAAATTTTCGAGTGAAAAATCGCCCAAAATCGCAACCTAGTCAAAAAATTTTAATTTTTTTACCCTCATGTAGATAAGATTAGTTTTTTGCTTTTTAAACTATTATGTATTTTTTTACCTATAGTGCTATAATATGGTAAACTTACTTCTATGCCGGAAATAATGGGATTTAAAATAAAAACAAAAATAAAAAAATGTATATTTTATTTAAACGTAGAGTAAGTTACATATCATCACATATGTATGTAGGTACATAATTTCTTCGCGTTCTTTATCTGTATTATCTTCATCGTTATTATTTGGAGACTGATACATGTTCGATTTAAACCGTGAAAACATGTCTTTGGTTGGCTCAAGCGTTTTGCAGCAGACATTGTGAGAATAAAAATGAGATCTTACAAGCATAGTTGAATTTAAAAGATTTAACATTATTTCATTTCTTCATTTTGATTTAATAATGTTCGTTAACGTAACGTTAAAATCTTTTAATTTTATCGATCAGCTACATATTTACCTCAAGGTCAAGTAAAATACTTTTATTTTCCAAGCAAAACGTTTTTAATAACTTCTTGATATTCCCCTAAATATTTCGTACCATCTCTCTTTCAACATTATTCATTCATTAAGTAACCTTCAGACATCGACTGAAGATGGCATCATCCGTCAGTACCCCGGTTGACTGACTATTCTATACAAGGACAATGGTGAAATGATTGACTAGGCGAAAGAAATTACGATTATTTTCTTTTGTATGATATATACCTGGTTACCTCAACCACGTCCATCTTACACGGTACCGACTGAACAAACCAAGAGTGTAGACGGCAGGCTCGCTCGCTAGAGTGTATAGGTAGCATAGCGAATTTTTGGCGGCAAAACAGTTGTTAATAAATGTACGTGTTCTTTGCTACGTATTGTAAGGTCCCGTTCCTAAATATACTATAACACATTTTATTTTAGACCAGCCAGTGAAATTACAGATGGAAATAGACAAACTCAACGCTACGTTTACAGGATCGGGAGATTTGTTCAGTGCCCTTTTACTATGCAATTTGCACCAAACTGGATCAGATTTAAAAACATCGTTGGAAAAAACTGTAGCGGTTTTGCAGGCAGTTTTACGACGTACGTTGGACTATATTGAAGGTAACAATTTGTCGGTTGCGGTTGACACTTGAACTGTAGAATTGTTGGACAAACGACAGTTAATCCAAAGTTACATTGTCGACCGCAACCACAACCAGAGGCCATTCGAAAACGATATATTGGCGATCTCAAACGAATATGACGGCACTAATTTTACAAGATGACGGTTACAATTGGGGTAGATTTTACTGATATATTAAGTATTGTTGGTGTTTTTCAATGACTCCTTGTTTAGGGGCCAGCAATATTACATGTTAAACATAATACAATGGCGGCTCGTGATCATTTGTAATGGCGAAGCAAATAACATTAAGTGAAAGGCGCCGATGAAAAAACGTCTACGATGCATTCACTATTTTGTAATAATTTATTGTTTTTAGTATAATAAAGTATTAAATAAAATAAAAGCACAAACGGCATCATACTAAGTACATATCAAAAATATAATCGCTAAAAGCCGACATTACTCTAAAACACAGAATTAAACTGAACAATGGGAGGTCGCAATATTAAACTAGCCATGGATCTACTATAATATGGATTCGATATCCGTATACTGTGAGCGTATCGAACGTGAAGCCTTATATAATATAAATATTTTGTTGTTTGTTATTCTCTTGAGAGAGCAGTTTACGAACTACGAACATAGACAAGACTACGAATTACTACGTAATTGAATCAAGAATGGTAGTAGAAAGAGATAAAATAGCATTGGAGTGTTGGAGCTCAGAAGTGTTGTTGTCTGCTGGGTGCTTAGGAAAAACGTCTGCGAACGCTCGGTTACACGTACGTCTTTGTCTAATGAACTAGAAAAGAAAAAGTGCGACGTATAGATTTATAAATGACTCAGAGCGACTTTAAATAAACGCCTTTAGAAATAACCTAACATAACATAACCTATAAATAATAAAACCTATTTAACTTAAATTTATTACTATTTAGCAGAAAAATACAATATTTTGGGGCTTTTATTACTTTTAGTAAATCTTGTGATGCTTCTAAATACAAGGTAAAATAAGATGTGGCCAATGTTTACAAATTGTGTTTACAGTGTCGTTTAGAATGGTTTGTTTTGGCTTCAAAGAATGTGAAATCATCCCGTATCCAGTCCTAATAAATCCATGAAACTAGCTAATATTTCTGCTTCATGACGGGGTGAATGACCTCTTCCACACGACTCGAACGCCGACGCTCGACACTAACAAAGACTTGATCGGACGTACCGAGCAAGAATTCACTGTAGCGTTGAACTCTGCTTCACTCATGATACAAATAAAAGAAGATATGATACCGCGCAGGTAAGCGTGGCCATTCCGCGATATTTTGTAAACTAAACACGTCTTTTTTAAGATCGCGTTGTGTTTTCAACTATTTTTTGGTGTTTTTATATTACTTTTAGGAGTTTAAAAGTAAAAAGTGAGATGTGGATGGTTGTGATGTGGACAATCAATCAATTAATATATTCAATGTATGTATTTATCCCTTTATTTATATGATTATTTTAAATCATATACTATAAAATTTGTATTATAAGCAGGAGGCAAAGTATATTTATTTTTATTTATTTATTTATTTATTTATTCCCAACCAACTTTGTAAGTTTATTACAGGGAAATTACTAAAATAAATAAAACTTAATATAGAATTACATGCTAATTAATAATATGTATTAATAATATGTAACATAATATAAAAATAAAAAAATGATAAGATTATATTTCCAGAAATTCTTATTCTTAATTTGCATAGCAATTTGTTGCAACAATAATAAAAGATTATTTTCCCAGAATTTCTCTTTTAAGCATTTTTTTAAATTTTTTAATACATTTTAAACTTCTTAAACTTGATGGCAAATTGTTATAAGTTAAAATTCCATTAAACATTATTGAACGTTTTCCAAAATTACTTTTTATTTGAATGAGCTTTATATTGTTATTCTGTCTTGTGTCATGATTATGTTGAGTGTTTATCACATCTAGAGAAATATTTGAGTGCTTTTCCCTTATAAGTATTGCATAATATAAATCGCCTTTAACTAACATAAACTCTATATTGCGCGTTATAAATTTCAAAAATAAGTCACGGCGTGGCGTCATGCGCGAACCCGGACGAATTTGACACGGTTTGATATCATACCTTCTATAGGTGTCTTCCTTTCACCCCAAGGAGGAGCTCCCGTACAGCTCCAGAGCCGCACATAGTTGTTCCATTCAACTGGGGCATCAAGCACCTGAACCGTTCGAGCCCTATCCCCCCTGCCCTCTCGTGCATCACTTATCACTTGAGCTTAATGTCAAACTTGTCAATTGTTCCTTTCGGAATGGTGTCGAGTGACTCCGGGGCGAGTCGCTCCGGGGCGTCAGACACCTGAAAGGAATATTACTTATTTGTATCATGTGCTTCACTCGCATAGTGTGGCGGCGCGGCGCGACTAAAAGCGACAGGGTTGGAGCGCGGAATTTTTAAGGTATCTTGTTATAATAAATTGTGAAATGTGAATGTAAATAAGGAGCAATTCACTGGTAAACAAAAATGAACTAATTTTTTTGTGACATGGACAAAATATGGTATACCTTATGTAAAATTTGCCCTAAAAGCAGAACATGACCTCAGATTTTTTCCATCGCCCTTATTTTACTGTGAAGTACTGTTGCTTTTTAACGAAATATAGCGATAGACGTGTGATTATTTTTAAACCTACCTCAACCAGTAATTAGCAAGTAAACTGAGGTTATATTTACCTCGGTATCTTTTATCCATAGAAATGCCTTGGTGAAACCGTTCCCCATGTTCATCGCTTTCTACAACCAGATTTTCTGGGAGGAATTCGAGATGAGAGTCCACAAAGTGAATTTTGGGAGACATGCTGCATTCCGTTTCTTTGTAAGCATTAAGTAGTCCGGTAACAGTATCTCTGTAATTTTCAGCTCTCACATTTCTAAGGAAATTTGTATCAACTGCTTTAAAAGCTCTCCAAGCTCTTCTTTTAACTTTATTTCTCTTATTTGTGGGCCCACAAATATGTATTCTTTAATTTTTGCTATCCTAAGTCTAAGAATTTTTTGTTTTAGATACAAAACCCCTCTTCTGCTCCGGTCATTAATTGCTTTAACAAAATTCTTTGGTAAGCCTAATTTAATATTCAAAGTATCTGGTATCCAAGAAGAAATTAAAATTAAATAAATATGAATTAAATCTTCACATATAGTGACAGTCATTATACCGGGTATGTTCCAAAAAAACTCGAATGTTGTATATTTTCTTTATATGAATAACTATAGGTACAGATGAATATTGCAAACAGTGCGAAGTTCTTTACAACATTTGTTTAATATCTCAACTTTAGGAAAATAGTGAAAAGATGTGTTTTCCGAGGTTGCGATAGGCACTGTGGTTCTGAACAGCACCAGCTGCTTTTGTTTTTATCCAAAGTACAGTTGCGGACGAAAAGACCGTACACATTATTTTTTCTAATGTAATTCAACTCTCTGTACCTCAGATCACCTGAATTTTACCTAACAGTTGTCATGAAGTGATGTCAGTAGATTTTAAAAACATTTATCACTTTAATTTTTGTTAAAATGAAAAAAATTAACAACGAAGAGCAAGGTTGATGATCTTATTTGAAGAGGGTCGCGGAGTAAGGAGAATATCCGAAGGAATCGGTTTACCAAAAGGTACCGTTCAAGAATTAAAGCAGAAATGGGAAAATATCGGCTCTAAATCGAATGCCTGGAAGTGGAAGGAAAATGATATCAAATGAACAAGAAGATAATAACTTGGTAACTTTTTTTGGAGATCCATCCATTCCAAACAGCCGTGGAAGCGCAGATACGAACTTTCCTGGCTCTGTTAGGGTAGGAAGAAAGAAAGATCTTATTTCAGAAATCGTGCTGCTGTTAGGAAACCATTTCTAACTACTGACAACAAAGGGCAGAGGGTAGGATTTGCTTTTCAATATTTACAGGAAGGGTTGAGGTATTGGGGAAATGTTGTCTTCACGGATGAAAAGACCTTTTAGTCCTATTACAGTGGGCTGGTAAGAGTTTACCGACCTGCTAATACCAGATTTGAAGAAAAATACACACCAGGGGCGGCTCGTCGATGAGGTCATTTGGTCAATGACCCGCCTAAATTTATTTCCAATGATCTACCTCATAATTTATTTGTTAAAACCAAAAAATAATCGTATCATTTCCTTTCAAAAAAGTTTCATGCGAAAACTCCCCAATAAAGAATCGAGCCATCAGTCACCCAACCGAATCAAGCCAAGCTTGGCCCGGACTAGCCGAATTTTAAATTGACCTCATAGGTGAATATGGACTATGTAAAATGCATTAAAGCTAAGAGAGAAACAAATATACGCACTTTAGGAAGATAAAAAGAGACAAAATTTGTCAACGGCCGACCAATAATATCGCTTTCGGGGCGCGCGCTCACTAATTTAAATCTGACCAATTTACTATTAGAACAATATTCGCGATACATTTATACATTTAATATAAGCTTACCTAATTTTATTTTAAGATATTTAGGTAATTACTAATAATTGTAACTGTGCCTATAAAACATTAAAACCTACAGTAATTACGACTTTGACAATAACTTGGCAACGCAGCATCCGATCCGTCTATCGATTTAAAGCTGCGGGCATGCGCTCTAGGTTGTGTTTTGCTTTCTAGTTTAGTCGATTCGATGTGTCAAAATTCGGTGCATACATAACCAAAGAATATATAGATTTGATTTGAATTTTTGTTGATATTTTGAATTGTTCCCAAACTTTAGTAAAGAGGTACCAAAAATACTGTTTAGTTTTAATCGGGTTATACAAAAACACTCCGGTGAGTAAACCATACTTAAAATTCATTTACGAGTTCAATAACCACAAGTAAACAAATAGTTTCGTGCCAATATAAATTAATTTTTGTGTAAAAATTAAAAAAAATTAAGTTTCAGTGAATCCTTAGCGATGATTATAACATATTTTTGGTCCTTGCTGTGTTACGTTCCAAATTTTTATTTTTTCGGCTCTTGGAAAAACTGGACCATCCATAGATTTTCTTTTGAGGTGCTCCAAAGAAGGTATGAGTCCTTTGCCTATTCGAAAATTTGTTAATTCCATCATACCTTAAGTGCACAAGACCCCTTGTCTTAACAATGGCTTTAACGGCACAAGAAACTGTTTCAGTGTAAGTTAAAAAAAGTAGGTATCAGCAAAAATGCAATTTTAGTATTTTATTTTTTTGCGGTGTTTATGTGTAGGTAAATAATCTCTTGGTAGAACTAGGCACATTATTAAAAACCTTCCTAAATTAAAAAAGTGTATTTTGCTTGTTACGGTGATATCACTAGTTGCCCACAAAATTTAACCCACCTGTAAAAAAACTTACGGACCGCGCCTGATACATACAAAGGGTTGGTACCACTATACATCTATCCCCATACAATAACTAATGTATGGGGATACATGACCTCAAGGGGGCTTGGACTTTGTCATCGCATTAATAGCAGATTTACACCGCAAGTAAATATAGATATATTAGAAAACGTTATGCAGCCTTCAGTGAACAATGTTTTTCCTCAAAGAAGACATCATGCGTCTAAGCATCCATGCCCAAACGTTTGTAATTAATTATTGAAAAAAATAGCGCTGCAATAAAATATTAATTTACTCATATTTTTGTTTTTTCTTCCGTTTGTAATAAATTTTAAAACAAAATATACTAAATAATTATTTATAAATGGATGAAAGTTAGAACTGGATGGATTTATTTGCTTTTTGCAATGAATCTTTTAACAAAACAGGCTAGACGAAATGGACCATTTTTCTAAAAATGACATCTCTAAGCAGTTTATTTGCCCAAGTGGCCATAAAGGTAGAAGCCCGATTTACCAAATTTTGTAAATATGACAGAAAATGTTAACCTAAGTGTCCGGGATTTTTCGTCCGAAACTGTATATTCAAACTCCAAAAATCATGGAAAAACACTAACCGTAAAAACGCAATAAAAAAACTAACGGCAAACTAACCCAATTCCTTTAGTTAATTGTGAGTGGCAGCACCGTCGCTTGAGATCGCCAATAACCATGATACAAATAAAAGAAGGTATGATACCAAACCGTGTCAAATTCGTCCGGGTTCGCGCATGACGTCACGCCGTGACATATTTTTGAAATTTATAACGCGCAATATAGAGTTTACGTTAGTTAAAGGCGATTTTATATAAATTCTTTTGGCAATATACTTTGCCTCCTGCTTATAATACAAATTTTATAGTATATGATTTAAAATAATCATATAAATAAAGGGATAAATACATACATTGATTGATTGATTGTCCACTTTTACTTTTAAACTCCTAAAAGTAATATAAAAACACCAAAAATAGGTGAAAACACAACGCGATCTTAAAAAAGACGTATTTCATTTACAAAATATCGCGGAATTGGTCACGGCGTGACGTAAATGGCCACGCCTACCTGCGCGGTGTCATATGTTCTTTTATTTGTATCGTGGCCAATAACCAGGGATGACGGAAATGTTAGGTAAATTTTGGCGACTTTGACTACGGTCATGGACAGTTCAACAACAGGACAAGACAGCAAATGTAGGTCTGTCCCGGACTCATGGGGGAACGCATAATTACGGTACTCGCATGCGGCAGCATTTGATTTCTGCATACTGGCGTTTGCGAAGGTGTCAGGATGGCCCGGGGTATTGGGCTATAAAATTTTTTAATGTTCTTCCTGACACTGTCACGAATCTTTCGTTTCATAATCTTAAACAGAAGATTATTATTGATAACAAAAGGTTTTTATTCTTTTAACGAATATTTTAACTTTGATTTTAGAATGTTGTGACAAGTCCTCTTAGCTATATCACGATTTTAAATATAATTTTAATATGTTGTAAATGTCCTGTTTTTATACATTTTTTGAGTACGTAAATATTATATCCGAACTGTTTTATTTTAGTTCATAGATATGTAATTGAAATTTGTCATTTTCTATGAAATATTTTGATGACGTGTAAACATTATATGTATGTATTAACATTGATTGACTATGACTATTGATTGATTGAATGGATTAAGATTAAACTTATTTGTCAACTGATGACAATTGAAGTTTAATCCGTTCTTCCGCTGTCAACTGTGACTGTAACCAAAGACGCCAAAATTTACCTATGACTAAAGGGAGGCGATGTCATTATCCCCACCCCCTTAGTTCTGGAAGACTTCCGCCGCGACGTGGCTGTTATACGTTTGCTTATTAATTTTTCATCTCTAGGAAAAGAAGTTACTCGTAGAAACATGGAATTGAGATTGATTCAGAGTAGGGATGATATTCTAAACCCAACAGTAACATACGAAGCTGAGATTGTTGAATAACGGCTCTCTAGTACCTATACATTTTAATTACCTGTAACGGACTATATTGGATTGTATGTTTAGCCGACTATTAGTAATAATAATAACAGGTTCGGTTATTCCGCTCAGATAAAACCGTTGTCTACACATGGGAAGCTTGCAAATTTTTCCCAACTATCAGGCTATTACCTGTCAAGTTAGTCATTCATGTCATCCTAGACGGTCGCAGGTGAATAACCACACTAGCCTATTTTTAAAAGAATTAAGTTTATGGTAAAAAATGTAACATGACTTGCTTAAAAGTGGTTTTATATGGAACCGCTTAGTTGCTATCAAAGATGCTTCTATATTTAAAATTGTTTTACAGATATTTTTACGTTGACATGACATTCCAAAATTGTTTTTAAATATTTTTCGTTGTCTAATTCTAGTCAAAATATTTTTTTAATGTTATAGCAGTGAATAGTTAAGGTTTACATTTATTTTTCTTGTTTGGAATCAGTGTCTTGCAGCACTGAGATTTGCACTATTAATACTAATGACAATAACTAACTAACAACCATCTTAACTGATCTAATTTAGCAAAAATAGAGAGAGTGAAAGGGAGAAAAAATCATGATAAATTTGTTCAGACAGAAAGCCTTACTTAGTTAAGTTGGTTGGTTATATACATATGTATATTATGTAGATGCTCTCACTTATACGCTTTGTAGGAAATTGCAAGTTTATGTTATAATACAAGTTATACACGCTATATTACAAGTTATATATCTACCAAAGGGACTAAAATGCAGGGATCTTATTTATAAAGTTGATTCTGGGCCATGTTTCTCGCCCTTTGGAAATTTATGGGAGAAAATTTGACACTGATTAATAATCAGTTTCAAAGGTATTAGTGTACTCTCTGATTTCAAAGATAGCTCCGCTGGGAGGAGTTTGGTTTGTATTTCTACTAGTCCGGGGGCCGACCATCAAATTTCCAATATATTAAACACACAAAAAACTTTGAGTTAGAGACAAACGCGAAGCTATCGTTATTTTGATGTTAATTGGTCGGATCATAGAATTTTGTCACTTTCAGTTTTATTTTTGACTCGCATAATTCAATTACATGATAAAAATTACGTCAAAATGTTGGTCTCAAAGAGTACAGGCATATATATGATCAGGGGTGCCAAACTCTGTGTTGTGGCTAAATCGGTATTAAAATAACGGTGACTCTGCGAACGTCTATATTATGGCCTGAAGTTAAATTCGTTAAAGCAATGTCAGAGATTTTATATTGCAGTTCCAAACTTCATAAAGAAATATGGAAATTTACACATATCAAACCGATATAAGAACACATAACACCAAAAGTTTATACTGCCAATATACTTCTTATTTCAAATATGACAATTTAAAAATTTAATTGTATGTTCAAAGAAATTTTTGCTGCAAACCTTTGACATATTTAAGTCAGTACATTTTAAATTCTTTTAGGAGCTAATGCTAGATGCATAGCAAAAATGCGACAATATTATAATATTAGCCTATTAGATTTAGATAAATATTAATCGAAACAAGGTAAATCGTCTTCCATAGTGTGATATTTTGTTAGACCGGATTCCCACTTTTTGGCAGTTCATTGCTTTGGCGTATTAGATTATTCAGTAGACAATTTAAAGCGAAATTCAAAACATAACGCGACATCGTCGCAAAGGTATGTATGTATGTACCAGTCATTTTCCTGCGCGTAAGCCGCTTCTAACGTCAAAATTTGACAAGTAGATTTATCGTTCTATTTACAATTGTCAAATTTGGCCATTTTGGCGGCGCTGCCAGTGCATTCACGCGCGAGTGTCTTAATAGACAATTTTGTAATCTATTTAGAAGTAAATATAGAATGTGAACATAGAGCTCTAGTAGTATCGTTGTGACTAGAGATGTGCCATGAGAATGTTCTCAAGGGAATATTTCCGGAAAACGGTAAATTAATATTTCCCAACATAAATTCTCGAGAATGTATGATTTTATAAAAAATATAAAGTACTGGAAAATTACCGAGAATATTTCCGAGAACGAGAATATTCTCGGGAAAATTCATATTCTCTGAGAATTTATAAGAATTTACGGAAATTTATTTTATTGCCCGCTATTGTATCATAGATGGAGCTTGGAGCATCTTTATCTTTATTTCTTTTCTGTGTTGTGTTAAACAACTTGTTTAGACGTGCTATTTTATACAATGGGTTTCTAAGTTGTGTTTTATTTATAAATAAAGTTACTCGAAAATAATGGAAATAAAAATTTAATGTGTCTTTATTTTGACTAAGATGCGTAATCACGTTAATTTACAATTTAAATATTTTCTAAATTAGGTATTGTGCAGTGCTATCTCATATTTTTCAGATAAAATTATTGTAAAAACTACTTTGGGTAAAAAAATATGTTGATCCAATTTATGCAGTCCAACTAAACAAAATTCTTCAACGTATAAAATAAATTCTTCAAAATTTCCGATAAATTCTCATTTTTCTCGGAGAATATTTCCCAACAATAAATTCTTGAGAATGTTCCAACTCTACATCTCTTTATTTTTTCAGATAAAATTATTGTAAAAACTACTTTTGGTAAAAAAATATGTTCTTTCAGTTTATGCAGTCAAAACAAAATTCTCCAAAATTTCCGATAAATTCTCATTGTTCTCGGAGAATATTTCCCAAAAATAAATTCTCGAGAATGTTCCATCTCTAGTTGTGACTATGTGTGAAAACAGAGGTAAAAACCCCAAATAACTTTCACGAACTAACCTACTAACGCGTGTATTAACAATTTAAGTTATTACTTTGCAAATATTTAAAATGGTCCAATTATATGCGATGTTTGCGACGATGCCGACGTTTCATTACGGGCTTAACAGTTAAAGCTCCCTTACTTGAAGATGTATGCATTAGATTAAATATTTTTAATGAAGATAAATAACCCGAACAGGAAAACCGTCCGTGAAATGTTAATATTGTTTCTAGCGATCACACGAGTCAACCGAAAATTTCCGACGCTTTATTCTTTCAGTCGCGTATCTTGCTGAGTAACAATTCTTTTTTATGATTACCGATGTGTTTGGTGCCTTTACAACGCCTCCCTACCACAAACTTTTGTTGATTTTTAGGGACAAAAATAGCCATGTTTTTTGTATCTTCGTTGGAAATATTTAATCTGAGATATAAGCGATTTTCTCTCCAGTTAAAGTGGAAATTCCGATTTGTTGATATTTTAGATAGAGCATGTACCATATTATTATATAGGAATGTTGTCTAGTCAAAGACAATTCATGTTATAAATATTGTTGAGTGTAGATTGTAAATTGTCCGAGCTGCGGCTCGCACTAGCACCATTTGTACTGTTGGTACTGTTTTTCTGTATATCTGAGCTCTCTCTAACATTGATAATGTCACATGTGGTTCTTCTTATATATTTAAGTACTCTTTACTATTTTTCTTTTCACCTTTTTAACAAATTTTAAGTACTTAGGTAACATTACCACTTTCGGTACTTATTAAGGCACTGTAAAACAGTAATCGTGTTCTAGTCTTTGTAGTAATGGAAACAGTATATTTGTTTTGCCTTGCACTCTGTTTATGGCTATCTCTAGTAAATTAACTTTAATCATACATATAATTTGACAGTAGCACATGTACAATTTAAAAAATAAATAAATAGCGTATATTATATTAATAGTCTTTTATTGATAGATTTACTCAAGACAATTTGTAAATGAGTTCATTTAATTTCAACTTATTTATCGTCTGTCATGCTTGAGCAGTTGTTTGAAATGTCCCCCTTCAACTAACACTTTCTCATTCTTTTTCTAAATTAACTCTTACCCGCTGTAACATTTCAGGTGTCACTAATAAGCATGCAAAGCGGATTCGGTCTTTCATATCATTTAAAGTTGTTGGTGTAGTCGCTATCACTTTGCCCTTTATAAAACCCCACAAAAAAAGGCAAGGGGGGTTAAATCCGGGGACCCAGCAGGCCAGACGCGAAATAATCGTTAAAACGTCAGAATTCCTAATTTTTACCATTTAAAAAATAAGATATATTATTGTATTGTTATAGCAGTAGAGCCTGTTATATTTAACTTAAGTGTTATAAGAAAAACGCCATCAATATGTTTTTTTTTATTTTATTTAAATTCATAGATACATTATCTTACAAAAATAATTTATTTAAATTAAACAGATTACTTAAATAGTTAATAAAATCGTATAATTATAAATGTACAGATGATTACAATTTAAAAATTCATTTTGAGTAAATAAAAATTTGACTACAATAAAGTACAAAGAAAATAAGATTATTTTATTTCAGGTGTACATTATGCCAAAATAAATTAAATATTCTCGAAATTGAGTAAAACAAGAACTGTTGCAAGGTAGACAAAGATGCAGTTATAAGGAGTGAAAATTACACTTGGACTTTAGCGAGCTCTTGTAGAAATAAACATCATTCAATATAAATTAACTACTTAAATTTAACCTTATTGTAACAATACTCAAGATTTTATATAGTCCACGTCACTAACACCAAATACGGTTGATCTATGGCCAGAAAAACTTAAAAATATAAAAAATTTAATAACTAAAATTCTACTTTCTAAGAACAACTTTTATTTTAAAGGATGACACTTAAGTCGAACAAAATTACTTAAGAAGTTAGAATTTGCGTACAATTCCAAATTGTGTTTAATAAAAAACATACTTAAAAAGAAGTATTTTAGTTATTGACATTAAAGTTTATTTATTTAAAACACGTCAGTTAATCAGATAAGATGGACTTCTAGATTCACTGCCTAACAACGTCCGAACTATTCAGGCAATAGATTTAGCTTTCTAACATGCTATTACGTATTTTAATTACAAAACCTTAAATATTTACAAAATTTTTGGAGTAGCAATATGGAAATACCATTCCTCAAAACAGGATGAATCTGATCAGGAAAAGTTTTCAATTTTTGAAAAAATCGTTATAAGTAATTCATATTTTACATAATGCCATCAGTTTGGTCAACACTGTAACCAAGTCAAAATATAGGAAATTAAAGACCTTATTAGGTTGCTTTGGTTACAATTGCGAGTGACAGTTAAACAATGGCCTACACTTCATTTGTCAACCAGACTGTTGACAAATGAAGTTTAATTTATTGGTTAACTGCTAACTGCAGCTACAACCAACGCCACCTGAAAAGACGTAATGTCAAAACATAACAGCGCGTTCATAAATAAAGATCTTGACACGTTTGTTGATTCAAAAAGTTCACACCCGGTGTCACCGTTTGATATTTTACTTAAAACCGTTTTACGTGTGCAAGTCGATGCAATTCTTGTGCAAGTTTCTTGCTATTATAGAAAAACGATTGTGCGCAATTTTTATTGCAGTTTGTGCAGCTTTAAGGAACATTTTGATGACTTTTGCTGCGCCAAGACATTTACCAGGTCAAGTTCCCATTACATAAATAAGATTAGCCTTTTTCCTCTGAATATTTCCACCTCCTTTTTTTATATCTGTAAAGCTAGCGAATCTGCAGCATTGCTTGAATGTAAAAACGTTGGCAGACAACTTGCAGGCAAGGGCTTGTAATAGCAAGGGTCTTTCAGGCTTGCCACATATTTTTAATAAAAATTGCTTAGTAAAATGACTGTAAAAATTATTGATTATCAGTTGCCAGAATTAATATGGTATATTTTACAAACGCAAATTTTCCAAAACAAGGTGAAGTATTTGTACAATTATTTTACTACATTGTGTGAGAATAATAACCATGTAATTCACACTTTTACACAATTTTACAGAATATGTTTTATTTCTGGCAATACATAACAAATGCTTTTTACTGTAATTTCACCAACGGTTTTTTTCAGTGTACCTGAATGATAAAATAAGAGACATACCTGAATCCGGAAGTTCGGAGGCTCAACCCTGGTGACTCAAAATAAGTGCCAGGGGAGGGGGTACAGAGAATTATAGATAGTTTTTTAATGTTTCAAAATGTATGATAGATTATTTAAACATTCCAGAAAGTTCATTGGAATTCCATGATTTTTCCAGAACTGTTAAGAGTGAATGGAATACCATGATTTCAAGGTTTTGCAGGAGCAAACTGCTCTTGCATCAACTTGCTCACATGTAATATTGGTTTTACATCAGCAGTGGTTATGTCGAATATTTTACAATATGCCAGAATATGTGCAGATGCCACTTTTGTAACATGCTTTTTGAGGAACGATAGTTAAAACTAACCCTACTCCAGATACAAACCATTCGTTAAATTTCGCTATTTTTTTGTTTTTTTTTTTTATAATTTTTTAAACGACTTTATTACTAATGTATAATAACTTAATCAAAATTACAATATTTTATACAGAGTATTTACAATACAATTTATTGTGCAAAATTTGACTGCGATATGTCACTGTTTTAAATGGATCCTAAATATGCAGAATTTTTTTTATAGAAAATAAAAAAATATAGTTCGCGGATCGCGGAAATACTAAAAAGGTATATCAAAATTTAAAGGCTAAACACTTCTCGAGTTGAATGTTGCTGTTGGTTCCTTTTGTAACATTCCACATTTTGAAAATCTTTATAAAATAATTTTAATAAATATTCAAATGAAACATAAGTAAATAAGTAAGTAGTTGTATGCGTTTTATTAATTAAAAAATAATTGAATGCACGAAAGTCAATGTCACTTTCATAGCTGACGTCTAATCATCTGAAAAGAAAAAAAATAGCTCTTAATTTATGACCCGCTATTTACAGCCAAGGGTAATCATAAATCTAGAGAAGTCCTTTTATTTATTGGTTTCATTACAACTGGCAAAATCAGGCAGAAATTCCACCGCCTATCTGATTATTTCACGAAAAAGAGATTGAACTAAGTAAAAAAAAATCGGTCAAGTGCAAGGTATACTTGCACAATTAGTGTTCCGTGCCATCAGCCCCACACTTAATCTGAGCAAACCTCGGCCGCCCGATCTCCGCCCATCTGCCGCGCTACCCGCCGCCGACAGCAAACGTGTAAGGACAAAAGTTGTTCCTTGCATCGTGACAAATATTTTTGTCAAAAAACTTTTTCTCTAAACCCAAAGGTCCAGCAGTTATAAGGAAATAAACAATTAAATTGTTTATAACATTTGATCGCGCTAGAATTTTTCAATCCTGATAATTTTGGTTCAATCTACACCTAATTTTTAATGTTCATGAATTTTTACATTTTTCTGAGTGATCCTTTTGGTGATAAGGGTGGGGGACAGCAATTTTAAGCGTTTTCACCGAAAAAGATAATATATATTATATATTTTTATAATTGGGAAGTTTCCATTTTTTTCATTTTATGTTAATAAATAGTCCTCAAAATGTAAAAAAGGTCTGAATTTTTCTTTTTTAATTATCTGTAGAAATAAAAATGTTATCGTCCTCCAAAGTTTGAGATGCCACGCTCACGTTGGCCGAGACTCGATGACGTCACAACACACGACTCTATCAACAGCGGAATAGGCGACCGTTTAATGTTTAGTATTATTCTTACCGGACAGGACACTGCGTAACGTCGTAGTTTTTGCTTGTCAAACATTTTAATCGTTTGAAAAACAAAGTTATGCCTAAGATAACAGGTTCGTATAAGTACTGGATTGTTCCAAAATGCAACAATACCAGTGTAACTAGTCCCAATAAACATTTTTGAGAAATCTGACATATTTATATAGGTATGCCATACAAAAAGCGTATCATCATAACATCTAATTTTCCATTATTTACTTTATCTATGGGTTACACGATGTACGGGGTGGTGCGCTGAAGAAGTAACTTATTTTTTGAAATATTTTTAAGGAAAGAATTAAAACTATATTATTCTTCAAAAAAGCTGCTGGCCAGTTGGTTTAAACCAGATCTATAAAACTTAATCACACACACAATCAATCAATATAATTAACTTCATTTTTAGCGATTTAAAACAGACTTCACATTTAAACTTTGCGAATAAATCCAGACATTCTAAATTCCAATGGAATTAAAATACTTTTATATTCAGTTGCAATATTCAATCCGCTATTTTGAATGTTTCAGAAAGCGTAATGATTTTATAAATGTACGCACAAAAACTCTCCAACAAAATTTTAATAAAATGGAACTGTTTTTTGATTTTTTTTTTTTGAAAATCGGATCCTCTAAAAATTTAAAGCTCTACTGCAATGAGTACCAAAATTACAGACAGACATGTACCCCGACAAAATATTTCTAAAAGTTTACTGAAAATTGAACGGGTTTTTTTAAATTTTGAGACTATTTTTCAACATTTGGCCCTCGTAAAAACCCTCAAGCCCTACGCCAATGAGTACCCAAAAATTAATCAGCTCCATGCTCCATACATGTACACCAAAATATTCCTGAAAGTTCAGTGAAAATAATTGTTTATAAGGGTCATTATTCATACACCACAACTAACAATAATAAACAAATAAATTAATAATAAACTGAAAGAATTAATGGATTGTTCTAGTGTCAAAAGAGGGTATAAGAACGGCTACAACCTAGGTCAAATATACTTTGAAAGCTTAGCTGCTCGGATCTCGTCAATACTGTATGACGGATTATTGGCAAAAAAATCCATTATCATATCAATAATATCAACTTTAGGTAGGTTTGTTGAACCCCCACGAACAAAACCATCTTCCATATTCCCAATATCATATTGAAAAAAAAGAGAAATGTAGATCTCATTCAATAAACATCACAATGAACATGAGCATACTAAAATAATACCTAAATGTACGCGAAAGCAGCAGCGGGCAGCTAGCCCGGCGACAATGTTGTATATTCTGACGTCACCAGTCGACACAAGACGGGCGCGTAGTAATTAAAAATTTAACAAATAGGAAATTGAATAAGTTCGTCAATTTTGAAGATATTCGGATGATTATTTTTTTGTTTGACTAGTTAAGTGAAAGACTATTAAATGATGTTGAAGTAACTCAATATTTCTGAAATAGGAAACTTCCTAATTATTCTGTGCCAAATTTCAAATTTTTACGTCGAATAGTTTCAGAGAAAATCGCCTCTGACAGACGGACGGGCGGACACCGAAGTGATGCCATAAGTGTTCCGTTTTCACGGAATACTAAAAAGGGCTTAATCCAAGATGGCAGATGGCCGTGTACTCTATTAAGGAATACATCTAACGTCCTACTTTAGCAGGATAATATCCATGTATCAATGGTTATATTTTACAATATGTAGTGAAGAACAGATGAAACCATTCACAAATCATCCTATTGCCACCCGCAAACATCCAAGAAAATTAAGCGAATAGGAGAAAGAAAAATCGCGCGCAGATCTCGTACATCGTCATGTGAAACTGCCAGGTGTCAATGTTGGAAATCCCGGATCTTTATGATGAGATTATTAAAGGTATAATTAAAGGCATTGATGTCAAATCAAATAGATACCACTATTTATATTTTAGAGCAATCAGTGATTCTCTAGTTATTTAACTCACCAAACGATATGGCCCGCCACCTATTTCTCGAGAATGGCTGTTGCCATGCTTTTAGTTATGTGGAATATTTGCAGACTGATAGAAGATTGATAATAACGCAATTACTGTGGCTTAATACTTATCTGAGTACCATAGGCTAAAGCGCATGACTAAGGATTAATTAAATATACCAATATACCGTTATTTTTGGTAAATCTTTAGTAATTTATTTTCATTGCACGGTGCCAAAATTTAGAGCGAGAGTGCCAACGTCGCTTCACCGGGCGTCGTCTGCTTCATTCTGAAAGGCGTTATTTGGTTTGTACTCTTCAGGCAGGTAGGAATTTACGTGTGTAGTGATATTTTATATAATTTTTAGTTTTTCCCGAGAGAACTTTATCCATACACTTTGAGGAATGATGCGTCAGTGCCAACTGTGTGGAAAAATGGATTCTTTTCATCTGGAACTGTCTTTTCGGAGGTTTGCTTGGTGGAATATAGGAAAACCATTACGGTGGCGCGCCGAGACGGAATTATAGCGGTTGGTATTTGTCCTACATACGAACAATATATGAAGCAAACAAAAGGCCAGTTATGAACGAATGCTGCTGTCTCCTCTGACTGAAGGGAGTAGGTATGGCGTTACTTTGGACCGCCTCCACTCCTCTTCCGCTGACGTCACAAGCCCCGCCCCCTTTTGCCCACGTCAGCTTTCATCTGTCAAGTGCTTCTAAGCAGGAGTGGTTTTCAACCGGGTTGTTTAGAACAGGGGTGGTTTTGAACAGGGTTGTTTAGAACCACCCCCGTTCTAAACAACCCTGTTCAAAACCACCCCTGTTTAGAAGCACTTGACAGATGAAAGCTGACGTGGACAAAAGGGGCGGGGCTTGTGACGTCAGAGGGAGAGGAGTGGAGATGGTCCAATGTAACGCCATACCTACTGAAGGGCAACGATTAAAGGATAAAATGGTTGTTAAATTTTACCCATTTTGGTAATGCTCTTATTAAGTATCCGTTTAATACACATATTTATTTACTGTTAGTCCTGGTCCCGTTTTCAAAGAATCAACGTTAGAGTTACGCATGTTATGTTTGCCTGAAGCATAACCTCCAAAAACCGTTTTTTGACTTTTTGTTTCTAGTTTACTTAAATTTCAAGTTTCCAAAAAACATTTATATAATTTATTAGTATTTTCATTCATATCGCGACTATTTTTTGCAATTTTGTCGCAAAAATTCACAAAATATCAATCAAAACGTGGTTTATACGCCATCACGCGAGGTGACCCAAGAAACAAGCGTGTCACACCCCAGAGCTGCTCTGGAGCTCTACTTCACTCTGAAAGAAATACTACTATCACCTCACTCATGTATCTTATATCACTCAATCAATACCTTTTCTCTCACTAAATTGTGAACATCTTAGGTATTTTGATCACATCGTCTAATGGCAACTTTAAATGGTCATCAGTTAAAAATAATGAGAAACGAACAGGGAACTAAAAGGCCTTGAAAATGAGGTGTCACTCGAACCTCTTTCATTGAAAAATTCTTCAAGATGGCGCCGACCCAACTTTCGGCCGACCAATGTTAACCAGTGCTCTGTCAGTTCAGGCTTAAAACACGACTAAAAGTTTGTGCAAAAAATCCACGTCAACCAAACGATTGCACCGAGACGGCTAAACATAGCCATGTACCAAATCTGAACAAATCATCTTTAAAAATATGTAGAAAAAATAAAAAACAAAATTCTGTCTCTGAAACACAGCGTTTCCGAAGAGGCTCTGTTTATAAAAACTTTTCTCGTATTTTTCACCAAATGGTCAAATTTTGTCGGTCGAATATTTCAACATCCTGTATATTAGGTATAAGATAAGGATGCTTGCCCCAAAAGTCAGTCATTCTGTTTCCTTGATAAGAAAAAATTAAAATGATTATATTATAAGCAAAACCGTCAAAGTATTAGTTTGGACAAAGAACCTTGCTTATCCTAGTCAGGAAAACTCTGTCAAGAGAAACAGTTTTAGTAATTTGTGTTTATATTGTCTTTTTAAAGAATGTCGACAATTTTTAAATGACGGACATTTTGGCAGGCAAATTTTAATAATGGACTGTTCGTTGTAATGACGGACTGCCCGACGTAATGACGGACTTTCCGACGTAATGACGGACTTTCCGACGTAATGACGGACTTTCCGACGTATTGACGGACTGCCCGACGTAATAACGGAGTATCCGACGTAATGACGGACGTCTAGTCACTTTAGTGTAGTGTAAAAATGACTCACTTTTGTGGCTATCACCCATAAACAAAATGAGTTCCTTACCATTAAATACTTATGGTATGCTGGGACTGTCGGTTCCGCTGCTATTATTAGCATCTGAACTAGCTGTAACTTCTCCTCCTTTGGAAATCCTCTTATTGGCTGCTGCATTTTTCGACAGACTAGCTACTTGTTTCAGAAGGTCGGCTATTCTCTTGTTTAATACGGTAATTTTGTCTTCGTACTCTTTGTGGCTACCTTTCATTTTGATTCGTAGTTCGCTTTCAGTGGTAAAATGCTTCGCTTTTAGTTCAGTTATCTGAAAAGAGATATTTTCTGGGTTATTGAATTAGTAAGAGGAGTTGGTGTTCAGTTATCTCTATATATAAAAGAAGAAACTGATCGACTGTTTGTTGACTGACTGACATATGAACGCACAGCCCACACCGCTGGGTCTATAAATTTTAAATTTTGCACAGAGGATTCTTATATAACGTAGGCATCTATTAAGGAAGGGTTTTCTAAAACTCAACCCCTAAGGGGGTGAAATAGGGGCTCAAACTTTATATAGACAAACAATATTATGTAGATGGCATTATTAAGTCGAAACTTCATAGGAGTACTCTAAAAGATAAATATTTAAATAGGTGTTTTACTGTTTTTACTAAATCAACCCCTAAGAGGGTGAAATGAGAGTTCAAAGTTTGTAATGGAGTAAAATTGTTATACGGTTCTATTACCTTGAAACTACGTAAAAGTATACCACCCTATCACGCGGACGAAGTCGCGGGCGGAAGTTAGTTTGCTATAAAACAAAACAATGACTTTTCGGAGTAGACCATAGATGTAAAAACAAGAAGATACCATTATTTACATTTAGAGCAATTAGAGATTCTAGGGTTACTCAGTACTCTTAATCAGGCCAACTACAGCGTGTTCAGAAACCATCTTAGGAGCATTCCATAGTTACGTTCTAGACATTCGTACACGAATTTAAAATTTTACAATGCAACATCTCTTTTACTACTGCATGTAAGAATCTGTTAATTTCTTTAATTGTTTATTCCCAACCAACTTAGTTTATTACAGGGAATATATAACATAACATTAAAAAATACAACAGTATTAAGAAAAACTAATAAAATTCTAAAGAAAAACTATTAAAACAGTCAACTTTTTAAAATACTTTTTAAGGTGTTTTTTAAAAGTCCTTAAAAAACTGTTAAAAACATTCAAATTTTTAAATAATGCTTCTTCAAATGTATTTTAAATAACTGTAACTTCTTGATTTTCCTTATGTTTTTTGGAAGGTCATTATAAATTTTTATGCCATTATGTAATAAAGACTGCATGCCAAAATTGCTTTTTACAGGTACTGTTTGCAATAATTTAGTTTGCCTCGTGTTATGATTATGTAAATCATCAGCGAATGTTGTCAGGTATCTTCTTGTTTGTAGTTTAATGTTTCCCTCCCATCATAAATCGTAGACTTATATATAATTTAAATTACATGTGTTATGTTTCGGACATTCAAGACTATCACACTTGTGACTCAATTATTTACTTTCCAGAATTTAGCTAAACAAAACAACCAGGTTAGAGGACAAAAATTAGTAATAAATTGAAAGTATTACCTTTAATTAGAAACACACCAAACAGTTACAAAGTACTTATTGGAAAAAATATAATCCGTTACGTGTCAGACATGCGACGCCGACGTTACGTTCCCAACATGAGCGAATACTCATTCTAATTTGCGCAGGATTGTAGCGGAAAAACGGAAGTTTTACCTTCCAAACAATGTTTCTTCGCCACCACTCGCCCTTCTTTGCAGATAACTTCATGAAAACATGATGGTATCGATATTATTCCATGTTTTTTTGGATTGGGTTTTTGATTCAATTTCAGCTACAGAAATGCAAATTATTTGGATGTTTGGTACACGAGTTGATGCCAAATTTGCAAAATCTTTTGCGGACTGTACCACGGCATCTCCTTGAGCGGTAGCCTTCTGTTTTCCACACGCTTAACATTCTCTCCGATGCCATTTATGACACCTTTGCCATGAGAAGTTGCTGTGTATCGCCACGTAAATGGTTTATTAAATTTTACAGATAAATAATGCAGGAGTCTAATCATAAATTTGTTCTTAAATCCCGATGACACTCCAAATCACTACATTGATGTTACAAGACTGATCTGATTCAGTATTCAACATAATTATATCAAAAAGATGATTAACAAACACAAAAATAGTTTCTGGTCGTTTCGCTGACAATTTGAGCATATTACGAACGACTGGCATTGATTTAAACAAAAATCTGCAGTAAATAAAGTCATCCCCATTGATCTAGCCCACAACGCGCTCTGAATCTCATATTGGTATTCACAAGAATATGACATAGAAAAGTCAATCTGTAAAATTCGGGTATTGGAGTATTTCTTTTAAAAAAGCGTCACTGCCAGGTTTGGTCTGTAAATTTATCAATTCACATAATATTTTTCTGTGCTTATCAAAATACTGCTAATAACGTGTAGGCAAGCCATAATTTTTACATTTAACATATTTTTTTTCAGATAACAAAACACACAGTCCTGACGAGAACTTGGCCTGTTTTTTTACATGTATGTTTTTGGTGGGATTTCATAACTTTTTGTTCAGATACCAAATGATATTTGTTTGTTAGTATATGTGAACACACATGAACGGTATTTTTTCCAAGCAAAAATTTTTAATAATGACTTTTTGTCTATAAGGTTGCATGCATTCCTGGTATTTCTGTTGGTTGCGATTATCATAAAATAGAGGTATTTGAAAGTAAATCAGAAATTAAAAAAAAATATCTGATTCCGCCCGTGATCCAACCGGGGACCTTCCGCGGGTTACGCAGATGTGATAACCGCTACACTATCTACAAACCTAACTTTCTAAAGCTGAAGTCGCTACCTATTTCGTGTCAGAGTCTGCCATGTTGGTGTTGGATTTTCCGCCATGTTGGATTTTTATTGATTTTTGTCGTAATTATCACCTTAAACACTATCTATGTTTCAAATTTCAAAGCTCGATTGGAAGTACGCTAGATTTATGATGATCTATCAGTCAGTCAGTGAGTACCCGAAATTGTGATTTTTGGAACTCGTATCTTGAAAAATATTCCACCTAGACGAATGAAATTTGGAATACTGCTTCTTTTTGGCAACCTTAACACCCCAGAAAAAATTCAGTCCTGTAACGCAACTAGCCTCGAAGATAGAGGGGGGTCTAAAAGTGCTCGAAATGGTTCGTGTAAATATAGCGCAGACTTTAAAAAAACTAACAACAAAGATATTTACTATTCAAAGCAATCAGTCATTGAATTTGCACTAAAAACTGGTGGATTGTATTGACTGGGCAACTGCAGAGGTTGCCAAAGTGTAGGTACAAAATGTCCTGATTGATGCCATCCAAGCAATACAGTGTTACACAACATTTACTTTACTATATCTTCATCTAATAAAATTAGCATATAAGTATTAAGTAAAAGTAATACATTTTGTTCTATTTTATGCATCACAGACGAATAAACTTTTATTCCCTTCTCACTGTGATAAATTATTAAGTTAAGTAAAAGTGGCAACGCTATTTGACGGTTTACTATCAGTTTTACTACTAATTAAAAAGTGACACAAGCGACCATTCATAAAAGTCGCTGACGTTTGCGACATTGTTCGAAAGTGGAATAATTGTGTTTGCGAGAAGCGTGTAAGTGTTTTTCTTTGAAGAAGCTGACACTATTTTGCGAAAACATATTTAAATATGGTGCGGCAGTGTCAAGGTTGCAAAAAATTGGACTATTTAAACCCATAAAGTTGTATTCACTTGTTACTTGTATCGAATCCATTGGTGTAGTTTTACATATTAGTAATAGTAGGGTAACAAAAAAGCACGCCACTGGTGTTGGAAGATGCAGCCGCCAGGAATGTTGGACAGTGTTGCCATTTTTTACGCTGTGTCTACCTCTCTTAGGCGCATCCATTGCATGTTTTAAACGGATGATTGTTTTGGCGCGAAACGATTTTAAGAATGAAATGCTTTGTCTGTAGTTTCTTTAATGTCAATGGTACTTACCAACTTATCCTTGCCTAACATCTGACCATCCTTCATAGTAATTTGCTTTTTAAGACTAGCAATTTGTTCCTTAAGCTGCGTCATGGCCACCATATGATCTGAACTGTTCGGATCAAGATCGGCTCGTACCATGCCTGGGGCAGCATTATTTCTTGCCATTTTATTCGGTGGTTGTTCATCCGGGACCGGCATTTTCGTAACATCAGGTCGGTTGGGCCGCTTGTTGTGTCCACGTAATCTGAAAAAAAAATTCACTCTATAGACCCAATTGACTAAATAATACTAAAGTAATTAATTTTTGACATTTACAATTTTTTAAAAAATGCGCGCAGTAACTTATATTAGACTAATGGTATTTTTTAGAGTAGAAATAATCATAAGTATCTATCGTAGATATTATTTACATTTTAGACCAATCAGAGATTCCAGGGTTACTCTTAATCTGGCCAACTCCCTTCTTGAGAACGGTTGTCGCCAGGCTTTCAGTTATGTGGCATATTTTAAGATTGATAAACTATACTAAAATAACGCAATTACTGTAGGTTAATATCTGTAATCGTAAATACCACAGGCTAAAGCATTCGATTAAGGATTAATAAAATGTACCATTATTTTTCGTGATAATAAATTTTGACTAATTTATTTCCATTGGATGGTGACGAAATTGCCAGTGGAAGTGACAACGTCGCTTTTTCTCCATAGCGCGTACCGTATTCTCGTCCATTCATGGCTTAAACAGTTGTCAAGGCGTAGTATTGTGTATAATGTTTTTGGCAGGTCGGAATATACGTGTTGCAAAGAAGCTTTAAGTGATTTTTGGTAAAAAGACTTTATCCATAAACCTTGAAAAATAGTGGATTATCGTCAGTGCAAAGTGTGTGAAAAAACTGATTATTCTTATCCGGAACTGTTTCGACAGGTTTGCTCGGTGGAATATAGACGTCTCGGAAAGCCATAGAGACGGCACGCGAAGCCGGATGTTTAGCGTTCTCTCTCTTCTCTTTTTTGTCCTACACACGCACAATGTATGAAATAAAACAACATTTTCAACTTTCTTTAGATGTGTATTGTCACAGCCGTCTTCAACTCTCGAGCCATGAGGCACAAATGGCAACGTCGCAAACAGCGCCGCACGTGGGCTGACTTTATTTCGTTAATAATATGTATTATATAATATGGAATACCACACAGGGGAAAACAGTGAATATAAATTATATAAAAACAAAATATCACGCGTTTCAGAACCTTTTTTAATCCTATCAACATCCAGAACATCCTAACATCCAAGTAATAAGCACGTAACACGCATTTTACCTTTCTCGCTTGCAGGTATCTCCTTGCAATAGTAGAAGTAGGATCTAAGTTATCTGACTTCGGAAAATAGTAGCGAGATAAAAGCAATATACAAAAAGCCGGTGTTTCAAACTAGATTCAGATGTTCCTATCTTAGGCATTATATCTCTAACAAAACTCTTAGTACTCGTAGTTGTAAGAAGAAAGAGGATATATTATTGTTTTACTTCTGCCTATTGGCGACTCAAGAACGTGGCGTCCTCTTCAGCCAATTTGCTATTATAACGGGGAATGTTTTCGTTTCGTCTTTGTCGTGATTATCGTGTTATTTGGCATCTTTGTCAATTTTGTCGTCTAGGGAGCCCTTCTTCCCGCTCAAAAATCAGCTGATTGCAGCTGGCTTTCTTAATTTGAGCCGAAGAAAGAAAAGATGGTTCAGCTGGGCTGAACGTAAATAACCCAATCCACATAACAGAAAAAGTTATGCTTTCGAATGTTGTGCTAGATGGGATCAACACAAAGATTAAATTTCTTTAAAAACTAAGCTCCGCAAGTGTTTTGTTCCTTTTGCACAAAAAATAAAATTTTTTACCTCAATTGGGAAATTTTTTCTTGTTGTTTAGAGACATGCCACTATGTTGGTAAAACTGCTGCACCAAAAATGATATATGATAATAATCTCATTTTACGGATCTACATTTTTTAATAAAAAGTCATTTTGTAACACACTAATTAAATTTTTTGTTTAATACATGATGTTTTCAAAAAAAGACAACATTGCGCGATAAGATATAAATCGACATTGTCCGCCGCAGGTTTTTATACGCGCATTGGGGCAAGAGTTTCACAAGGGTTTTAAAACAATTACAACCTTACACTACAATTACATTACGGTTTATATTATCAATATGTTTGTTTGTAAGATAAAATTGCCAAGTTAAAATCAACAATTCAACTGCTTTTTTCACTTATCGCTAGATTCTATGATTAAATTCGCAGTTCGGCCGATTATAGAAGAAATCGGTAGATCTGCCGATATATTCCTACACCTGGCAACCCCGAATTTATGTTTGTTTCATCCACTGCCATCTATTGATCTAAAATGTCAACATTAAGCGCCTCAGCGTTAAACCTCCTCACTGTTGTTTGTATATCTGGTTGCGTGTAAAACTTCTTCATATGAGTTGCCTTTATTATTGTTTAGGTGTTATGTGGCTTCGTCTCCTACTTTCTGGGCTGTGACATCCAGAACAAAGTTGAACAGATACGGGCTCAAGGTCAAGCCCCATAACTAAATATTGCCGTGTAAATCTTGCATTACTTACCTGGGTCCTTATTCTTATATACAGTCGTGGACAAAATAGTTTCATTTTTAATGCTTTTACTTGTGGAAAGTGAAACTTCATTTTGGCCGTGATTGTACACTGTACATATCTTGGACTATTGTTACGTACTTTTCTCGCACTTCTATCTTCCTTATAAACCCCAGTACCTTCCGCCGTGGAACACCGCCGTAGATCTTTTCCAGATCAATAACAACCATATGCAGTCCTTTTTTTCTCGACTTATAGTTGATGTTGTGCTAAGATTGGTACTTCATTCAGTACTTTGTTTTAACCCTTCCCATCTCTTCTCTATATTACTTCCCATTGGTTAACACTTCTTCCTGGTCTAAATCTGCATAATTTGGGACAGGTCTTTGGTTGCCTTTTTCTTGGGTTTAATTGGGTTTGATTGGGTTGGGCTAAGCCTACTTGGTGTTTTTAGATCGTCGAGTTTGTTCCAAACTTATGTTTTTACTTTGACCTCTGCCTTCCTTTGCTTCTTTATTAGCTAGTTTGAAACGATTTCCTCTTCCGTCGCTGCAATGCCCCCACCTTTTAGATTCTTACTTCGCTTCTATTACTTCTTCATTCCCCACCCACACTTCCGTAAGCAACGGAGGGAGTTCGTGACTTGCAGTTTTTCCCAGGGCCTTCAATTTCATCGTTTTCATGATTAGACTTTATTCGTTCCACCATTCCTGTACATTTTCTAGTAGATTTAGACCGCCCAGAACCTTTCCCTTTAACTTCTTTCTCAACTGCTGCCTTGAACGACTGAAATTAACCACTTATATCTTGAAATGGGTACTTTATCAGCATTCATTTAATATTATTAAATACTGTTTTGCAGGAAAATATTTTGGCGAGTTAAAAAATTGACCGTGTCCATAAGATTAACATGTCCGAGTTTTAGGGTGAAAAAATAACAGTTAAGTGAAGGGTTTTTATTTCTTTAAGGAAGATAAACTTTCTGTAAAAACATTTTTTATCTTCTATCGCAACTGACCTTGTTATAATGTTCGTTGTAATTTTAAATCTGCGAACATACAGATTGTTTGAGCAAGAACTGGCCAAGATATCACACATAGTCCCACAGTGGTATGATTGATCTATTTATGCATTATTTTGTAGGAAAGACATTTATAATTTCGTCTTTTACTCAGAACAAGCATAATTTATTAAATCAAGTGTCCGTCCATCCGTCTGTCTGCCACATCCTTTTGATTTGACCTAGATAGCTGAGGTTTCAGAGTCGTGGCTATGGAGCACCCTGATATTTTGTACACACGCGTGAAATAAAAATGAAATAATGCCTTCCTGGCTCATCTTTAGGTGGACAAATGTGGTAGATACAGAAAAACATTCAGAATCTACTGGGTGAAATATCAAATGAAAACAGAAACTCATAAAATTGCAATGACAATTCGCCAGAAGGAAGTATTGTAATAGTGAAAAATTACCCCTCGAGATTTTGTCGGATCTACACGGTTTGGGTTCCTAAGATTATAAAAAATATGGTTTCGCATTTCTGTCGGTCTATCCAGTGGCGTGCCATCGAGGGGGCTAGGGACCCCCCCCCCCCCCCGCCGTAATGGTGTCCTCGCGCCCCCACGGAGATTCACTGCCTACTATGGCCACATACTCTCCAATAAAAGGAAAGTAATTTACGGCGCCCGCAAATCATTGTGCCCCCTCCGCCTCTAAAGGCACGGCACGCCACTGGTATATCTGTTTATTGGCGTGAAAACCCAAAAACTTCTCAAGAAAGCATATTTTGCATTGGGTTTGGGCTTGAGCCTAGTTTGAAAACGGATACAGTTTAGTCAAATATATACCGGGTGAGTGATAGAAACCTTAAAAACGTAGTTTATATCTCTTGTTGTTTTTTAGTGTCAATGCTAGGTAGTAAACGTAAGTGGCAAAATTGGGTTTCTAGGTCCTGAAAACCACGACAGGGACATTACATGTAATTTTGAAAGAATATTTTTAGTGCACATATATTCTTCCTCAGACTTCCTCCTTTCCTTATCTCCTCATTAATTCTCTAATATTCATGTAATATTGATTTCTTTGATCCCAGTAGCACACTGAAAACAACATATCACACAACATTTTAGAAAAAAGAAATTGTTTATAGACACCTTTTATCCCGGTCATTGAATGCTGCTCTATTTTCTTTCAATAAATACGTATTACTAAATTTTTCTTGGCATAAATAACCCTAAAAATAACATATCTTTAACGAAAAATTCCCGTATCCCCACTCACTTTTATTTTTTTTTAACATTTGCTATGTAAAATTGAATTCTTTGACCCCGATTATCTCGAAAAGGATATACTACACAATATTCTTAAAAAAACACTTAATTTTAAAGTTTTTAAATAAAAAGTCGAATTCTTTGACCTTAATATCCTCGAAAACGATATGCTAGAACAAAATGTCCCCGCCGCGTCGATCCATTTCACCCCCTGTAACCTTAGATCAGAATCAGAATTAAATATAATCTACATTTTTTAACCAATATCCCAAGCTAATTTTTCAAACCTAAATAAATCATCGACGATATACTTCAGGAGTCTGACAGGGATCATTCTTCCACACTGGTACCTTTGGATTTTACCAGACCGTTCGACACGATAAGCCATAGACTCCTGCCTGCAAAATTACATTACTATTGTTTTTCAGATAATTGAGTTCATCTTATACAAGATTATTTGCAACACAGGAGTCAAATTGTTGACTAAAGATATTCCACAAGGCTCCATACTAGGGCCATTGCTTTTTATAATTTATACGATGGACTTACAAGAGATGGTTGTTCTATGCATCAGTTTGCTGATGACACTCTGGTACAATAAAGAGGACACAGTCCAGTCTATGGCCACCTTAAATAGAATACTTCAAAATATTTATGATTTTTCAGTTAGGCACGGGCTGAGACTGAATGCATCTAAATCAGCTTCAATTCACTTTGGCAACGCATTGATGGGCAGAGCTGCGAATGTTGATATTAATGGAGTCTCCATTGAGCGTGTTGAAACTGTTAAAAGTCTTAGTTTATATATTGACAAAGACTTGCGTTTCAAATCGCATGTTAAGTCAATAATACAAAAATCATATTCATCGCTAAAAAGTCGCTATTGGAATAGGCACATATTGAAACAGGATTTGAAAAAAAGGCTGCGATACATTGGTCTTGAGTCATTCAGGGTATGCCAATTAGTTTTTGGCCCTTGTCTTGACTGTCAGGCAAGTAATAGCATACATAAAAATTCAAAATTCTTGTGTTAGATTTGTATGTAGTCAGGAGGCGCGACCATGTATTGCCTTGGTTGGCTAGTCTGGGGTAGCTGAATATGTACAAAAGGAGATTTCATATGGTAACATTTGTCCGAAAAGTACTTCAAACTCACTCCTCATCAGTTATCAGGGAAAGCTAAAATATAGATCAGTAATTCATAATGTCTCTACTCGAAACATTCATCTTTTATAAATTCCTAAACATCGAACAGCCCTTTTTAAGAGGTAATTCAGTTATTCGGCTGCAAACATATACAAATCTGTTTCATATGAGATTCAGCAACGTTCCTTATTTGGCTTTAACAAAGCATACATGTCCTATTTGAGTAGAGGGATATGATGCTCCCCGAGTCTCCGCATGCGCAGTAGGGTCGACCTTGAACGCCCAGGTGTGCTATTGTTATTTGGCCTTGATATGCGCAGGTGTTATTCCAAGGTCAAGGTCAAGAACTTGGCCTTGAACGCGAGCAGATGTTTCTTTGTTTGGTGATGACCAGGTGTACGATGCTTATTTCAAGGTTACATTTGCGGTGCATATTTTCAATGAATGCGAGCAGCTGTTTCTTTGTTTGGTGATGACCAGGTGTACGACGCTTATTTCAAGGTTACATTTGCTTGGCCTTGAACGCGAGCAGATGTTTCTTTGTTTGGTGATGACCAAGTGGACGACGCTTATTTCAAGGTTACATTTATGATGTTAGTTTACCTTGAGTTATTACTGGGGTGTAACATGTTTTGGTATGACGGTCGAGTGGGTTGGGTCTAAATGTGGATCGGTATATATGAGGGTAGGGGGGGTTAAATTTTAGTATAGAACATTGTGTTGAGTAAAACGGTTCAAGCAAGTTAATTTGAAAGTCATGGCGTACGTGTGTGAAAATTGTGGTAAATCATTTACTCGGAGTTATAATATGTTACGACATAAACGAGAATCGTGCGTAGCACGATTTGAAAATATGCATGGTGGAAAACAGCGAAAAGTTGACGATGGGGCATCAACATCCGAGGTGCGTACTTGCACTTGCTGCAATATAACCATACCAGCAAATCGAATGGCAGGTCATCAAAGAACAATACACCATAAAAGTAATGCATGTTCACCAATATCAGCTGGTGTTGAGCTAGTGTCCAGTGCTTTTAGAAATAGGATTGCCACATACCGTATATCAAGTGATAATGAACATACTGACTATTCATTATTTTTTGATGAAATTAAAGCAAGAGTGTTAGAGGTAGTAAGTGACCTAGTAAGAGTGCGTTGTGCTTTGAAAGTTAATATGGTGGTTGTTGGTCGGTATCTTTTACCAACACAAGATAATATGTACAGTGACAAGTCATTTAATACACGCAATGAAATTGTCACTTCAGGAAGCGATTTGGAAGAAATATATCAATCATTAGTGGAAGCCATGAAGACTCAATCGACTGAGTTTCAGGAAAAAGATTCAGGTATGTTATAAATTAACGACTAAAAATAAAATAAATACTTATGTCATTCCTTTTTGTTTTCGTAGGTTGGGCTCTGGAAAAAATTCTATACCTGGAAGTAAATGTCAACGAGTATAAACCTTTTGGTGGATCTTCATATATAAAGTTACCCCGATTCATCGAATTGAAAAAAGCCATCATCAATGTGTTTAATCAAGATGAGTGTTGTTTTGCGTGGTCAATCGTGTCTGCTTTGTGCCCCACCACTAGAATGGCATCACAGATTCAATCTTATCCACACTATTCAAGAGTGCTGAGTTTTACAGGTATAGACTTTCCAGTAAAGTTGCGTGATATATCAAAATTTGAAGAAATGAATAATATTTCAGTTAACGTTTATGGTTTGCAAAAAAATTTCGAAAATAATATGTTAAAGTACGAAGTTGTCGGTCCATTAAGGTATTCGGGTAGAAAACTTAACAGACATGTCAACTTGTTGTTAATAACAAAGGATTGTAGTATTAAAGATGATGATGAACATATTTGTGATACGCGTTGTTCTAAAAGTCATTATTGTTGGATAAAAGACTTATCGAAATTATGTTCCAGTCAAATTACATCACGTAGAGATAAAATGTATTTTTGTGATGGTTGTTTGATATATTTTAGTTCACCATCATCTTTGATATCACACCAAAAAAATGACTGTAACCACAAATATTCATTAACACCATCACTAAATTTAAAAATAGATAAATTTGGAAGGAGTGTAAGTGAAAATATATTAAAATTTGACAACATAGAAAAGCAAATGCGTGTACCGTTTGTCGTTTACGCGGATTTTGAATCGGTGCTTAAACCACTGGATACAGTGGAACCGAATCCCACAAATTCTTACTTAGTCAAAAGCATCAAACATGAACCGTATTCTTTTGCGTATTTAATTAAGTGCTCCTTTGACGATTCGATTTCAAAATTTGAGCTCTACCGGGGAAACGACGCAGCCCAGGTTTTCGTTTCTCGACTTGAAAGTGATTTAAGATCTCTTTACAATACATACTTAAGAGATATAAAAGCAATGGAAACTTTAACGGCTGACCAAATAGCGGAGTTCAATAATGCCACAAAATGTGGTATATGTGAACGACCTTTTGAAAATAATAATTGTAAAGTAAAGGACCACTGTCACATAACTGGGAAAAAAAGACCTGGTGCTGCTCATTCGATTTGCAATTTAAATTATAAGTTACCCAATTTTATTCCAATTATATTTCATAACTTGAGCGGGTACGATTGCCACATGTTTATTAAAGAGTTGTGTCGTCACGGAGACAAGATCGATGTTTTAGCTCAAAGCAAGGAAAAGTATATTTCGTTTACGAAAAGTATTTACGTTCACGATTATGTCGATAATAAAAGTGGGACAATAAAGAAAAAATATTTGAAATTGCGGTTCATCGATAGTTTTAAATTTCTATCAACGTCACTGGAAAATTTGGGTAATGGATTAGCTGTGGGTAGTTTCAGGGAAACAGGAAAATATTTTTCTGATAATGAGCAGTTTAATTTAATGCGTAAAAAAGGTGTTTTTCCCTATAGTTTTGTCGATTCAATAGACAAAATGAACCATCCAACTTTACCCACAAAAAATCAGTTTTATGATAGTTTGTCAGAGGAGCACATTAGCGATGAAGATTATGATAGAGCTAAAAAGGTGTGGGACACATTTAATTGTAAGAATTTGGGGGACTATTCGGATTTATATTTGAAATCTGATGTTTTATTATTAACCGATGTTTTTGAACAGTTTCGCGATACTTGTTTAGAAACGTATAAACTGGATCCAGCACAGTACCATACCCTTCCAAGTTATTCGTTTGATTGTATGTTGCGTATTTCTAAGGTAGAGTTAGAGCTATTGACCGATATCGACACGGTTCATTTTTTCAAAAAAGGTATTCGAGGCGGTATAAGTCAGTGTTCAGAAAGGATGCACGCTGCCAACAACATATATGTACCAAACTACGATCCTAACGAGCCATCATCTTTCATTGTTTATCTTGATGCAACAAATCTGTACGGTCATAGTATGTCGCAAGCATTACCATTTGGCGGCTTTAGATGGTTATCAGAGCATGAAATTTTAAATTTAAATATTATGGATGTGGACGATAATGGTCCAGAAGGATACGTTTTGGAAGTTGACGTTCATTATCCGGATACGCTATATGATGATCATTCCGACTTACCCTTTTTAGTTGAAAATATTGTACCACCCACGGAATCGGCAAAATTTTCAAAGTTAATTCCGAATTTAAACGATAAAAAGAAATACATCATTCATTACCGAACATTAAAACAAGCAATCAATAACGGCCTAATGGTAATGCAAACACACAGAATTTTAAAATTTAATCAATCCCCCTGGTTAAAGACATATATCGACTTAAATACAGATTTGCGCAATAGGGCAACAACAAAGTTTGGTAAAGACACTTTTAAATTAATCATTAATGCTGTTTTCGGCAAGACCATGGAAAATGTGGAGAATCGTAATGATATAAAACTAGTCACCCGATGGGAAAATGACAGGAATAAAATTGGGGCACGAGCATTAATTTCTCGTCCTTATTTTAAAAGTTCAACGGTTTTTAATAAAGAATTCGTTGCCATTCATATGGATCGATTAAAGGTAACTTATAATAAACCAATTTATATCGGATTTTCCATACTGGACATGTCGAAAACAGTAATTTATGATTTTTTCTACTCATTCATTAAAGCAAAATTTGGCAAAAATGCTTCTTTACTGTATACCGACACAGATTCGTTAATATTAAAAGTTTACACCGAAAATTTTTATCGTATAATTGCAGAAAATCCGGATAAATTCGATACATCCAATTATACCGAAGGAAATATTTTTAACATAAAAAAAAGTCAGTCAGTAGTAGGTAGAATGAAGGATGAATTTCCAGGTGATCCAATAATAAGTTTTTATGGTACCGGAGCCAAAGCTTATTACATAAACTCAATCAGTAGCGAAATTAAAAAAGCGAAAGGTATAAAAAAACGTGTAATTGAAAAACAGCTTCACCTGGAAGATTATCGGAATATCGTAGAACGTGGTGGTCAGATATTTCGAAAAATGAAAACCTTTCGAAGTTATAAACACGACGTTTATACCGAAATAATTAATAAAGTTGCTTTATGTCACCACGACGATAAACGTTATATTATACCATCAACAACAAAAACTCTACCTTGGGGGCACCCAGACATAAAGTTTTACGAAACAAACCCTGAAGATAACCTAAATATGTTAATACAAGCTATGCAAAGTTTTTTACCCGAAAATATTAGTTATAATTAGAAAAATGTTGGAAAGTCTATGTTTTAGAAAAATAAAAAAATATTAACTCCAATGTCACGTAGTTTTATTAACCACTATAGTAATAGCAATAGTTGAAATTTTATAACGCAGGATAGGAAAATACATAGATAATTGTTTCAATAATATGTTGTTTTATTTTACAATATAGTAATAAAGTTACAAAAATAAAAATTAATTAATGTCTGGCTTGTAAACTTCTCGTAGCATCCATTGTCTTCTCAACATATCAGATCTGCTAATCGGCCCTCGTCGACACATCAGCGTTCCACAGTAATGACACTTAACAATCCTTACTCTCAACAATTCAATGTAACTGTAAGATTGCATGTGGTCAGTCCAAATATATACTTCTCTTTTACAATTATAGCAAACAGCAGAAATTATTATTTGTGCTCCCGAAAAAGTCTCAGCTGGACGACTGTTATCTTGATCTGCGGGCAACATTATAGTTTCTGATAATAGGCATCGAAGGAAAGAGAGTGTCTATAAATATGGGTTGTCTGGGTCATATAACCTTGAGAGCACAAACAATAACAGAAGTAAGGACACACGATTACCTTGAAAATATGTCCTTGAATCGCTGTTTAGCCGTAGAACGCAACCTTGTAAGTTGAATTAACTTGTTTGGCCTCTAAAGCATCAACCGTCAGATAGGGTGGGGGAGTTTATGGTGGGGTGATAAGTATAAATTTGGTTTGCTAGGCAGAGCATTTCATAGTTCGCTAGAACAGTTCGCCAAGTAAATACATTCGTCAGTTAAGTGCAGTGAGTTAGTTAGAAAAATGAATTCCGGTAGTGAGTCGTTGTTAAATGCGTTTAACTTGGATGGAAGTATCCAAGCAGAGTTGATGGGGCAGGACGTTATTGACCTGCTGACCCCGGGTGTGTTTGACGAGTGGCACAATGACGACGTGCTAAACACTGCGTTTGTGGAAGAAGAGAATGTGGGTGAAAAAAAAGTATCTTCGGCGGTTGATTACGTCAACAACTGGACGGAGAAGGACGGCGGGCGCATCAATATCATAAGTGATGTGGTGGTAAAGAAGGCGAGGCGGCAACCCACTACGAAGTTGGAAAAGCTGCTGAAATTGCCAAAGACAGCCGGCAACAATAAAAGTCAATTTTATGCAGCTATGGAGGGTGAACAGAAGAAGAAGAAGAAATTCGTGTTCAAGCGACCAACAGTGCCAGTTCAATACCCCGATTTTTTGGAGACGTCACAACCACCGAAGCCTCTGTCACCGGTCGTCATCATTAATGAAGGCCCAAACTCGACAACGCCCGAGCCGCCGAAGTCCATGCCTCCGATTGTGTTGGTGGCCGACGCTGACGAAAAATCGCCGATCGCGAGTGCGCCGATATCGCCAATAGTTGGGCGTGGAATGTGCCGCAAACCATTAAAGAAGCGGTGCAAGCGGCTATTCGAGGCGGTTAGTCAACCCCGTCAACCTGCTGCTGCTTCTTCTGCAGAAGTGCCGATACCGGACTGGATGGAAGAGTTTTCTCCAAGCCAGAAGTGTGCCTTCTCCGTGGCTTTTAGTGCGAGGCAAAAACTAGTTGATGAACTAAAAAAGAACGATAGTGATGTGGCGCAATACGAGAGACAGATTAAGGAACTGCAGGCGAAAATTGAACAGTGTAAAAGTGAAGGGGAAGTGTGTAGAAAAAGACTTAAGTTATTGGACAATTTTCCATATAATTAATTTTAGAATTTTATTGTAAATATAGAGTTAAGTTATTTTTGTAATAGTGTTGTATATATAAGTAAAATAAAATGTTTTTGTATATATGATAATAAAAAGTTAAATGAAACAATATTTTTTATTTCTAAAATAAGTATGCGAAAGTTACACAAAATAAAATAAAAATGCAAAATAGAAAAAAGAATAGACGAAAAAATGTAGGGCCGTAACTTTAGGTGTGTAATCATTAGATGCACACAACTTAAGTATGCGATAAAGTGTTATGTCTGTGAAGAGAGGCTACCCGTTACAATGCCTGAGAACATGCATCTTATTTGTAATAAAATGTGAATTTTATTGCAAGTAAGATAATAGACCAAACTCTCGGCATTTTCGTAGAGAACTTACTAGAAATTTAGCTAGTTCTAACGTATGGTAAGAACGTACATGTCTTTATAGAGTAACACAATATTTTCCAAAAGAAATTAATTCTTGAGAAATATCATGTTACTTGGGATGTGACATGAATCAACTACAAACTACGATCAAATATTTTGTAGCCCTGAAAAGGGCTGATTTTGTCGGGGTAGGTCGGGGAGGGCATGGTTCCGGGATCAGTTGGTGGAATCAGCTGGACCATCATCATCCTGATGGTCCGTGATCCACCAAGTGGATGAATCGGCCGGACCGTCATGACCTTCCGGCGGCGGTGGTGGCACCCAATCAGTGCTGGAGTCTGGCTCCATGTCTTCAGCCGACAACTCCCCATTTTGCCAATCCATGTTTGGCAATTCCAGACCCACATCTGCTTCTTCGACCGCCCGCTCATCTTCCCAGGCATTAAACATATCTTCTGCCTCGATGTCTAGAAGTCGTTCGATGTCCAAGAGTAGGTCATCCATATCGACATCATTCATGTCAACGGTATCATCGCTAAAAACCGATGAACCGCGACTCAATGGTCTTTCGAAATCCATAGTTATATCTTCGTACTTTAAGATTTAAAAATGAAGTGATTCTGTGACCCGCTCGTAACCGTTTAAATAGAGATAATCTACCCCCTCCACCACTCCATCCCCACCTTTCCACCGCCAACAAACTAGAGTTTATTATACAAATGCCCTCCATCCAAAAATGATACTGGCGGACTTCACTGTCGAAAACTGCTTTTAGTTCTCAAAAATGGTGTAATTGTGTTGTGGAAAGGTGACCGACAAAGAAACTTATGCTCGATCCGTCTGGACTTACATAATTTCTATCTAATGTCACAGATGCCGTGGCATTAGATAAATACAAGTAAGATCAAAATATCCTGTACAGATGCCGTGGCATTAGATAAATACAAGTAAGATCAAAATATCCTGTCATCCTGAAAAGGACGGATTTTGCAAGGAAAATTATAGTCGATCCGACTGGACTTATATAATTTTCTACCTAACACCACATGTACTATGGCATTAGGTAACTAAAACTACGATGAAACATTCTGTGGCCCTGAAAAGGACCGTTTTTCAAGGGATAAAATCTTATTTGTAATCAGGCTCGATTACAAATAAGGCACGCACTCTTATGTTGTAGAGTACCAAGAGCTACTCCACAACCTTTACAGTTCGGTATGTGCGCGCGACTACCGAAATCTTGGGTTACATGACCACTGAAGAATTGGTCACCAGCCGACTTGTTTTCCAAGTCGGCATAGCAGCCAATACACCAGCCGTCATCACCCACCTTCACCAGGTTTAAGATCTTGCACACCCGGCGGGATCGGACGGGGAAAACTTTCCTCTGTCTAAGTGCCCAATTATCCAAATTCCTAGGAGTATCATCGCTTAAGTATCCATCATCATCTGATGATGCCATGTTGAGATGAGCGAATGTAATGAAGTAAGCAGTCGACTCGAGCTGCTTTTAAAGACCTCAGCTTCCCCCACCCTTGCTAAAAATACAGGAGGGGATGATGGTGCGATTCTATGACGACTACCAAGATATGATAGAACCCTTAGGAGATGACAAACTTAAACGCTGAAGGGTGTTTTACGTGCAAAGATATAAGAAAAAGAAATATATAAAATTCAGTTTTGGAAGGTCTAAAATTGCACCAAAGACCCCCAAAGACCCCCAAAAACCTCGAAAAATCCCGGGGTGGCCACTTCGTGCCCCCCCGGCCCCCCCCCAGATCGGGGGCTCCGCCCCCAAACCCCCGCCAGGGGCTACCGCCCCTGGACCCCGTTTGGCTTTTGCGCAACGGAGGCGGGCCAGCGGGTGGGCGGTGGGGGCGGCCGGGGGGGCGGGGGCGGCGCTAGCTGCGTAGCAGCGTCGTTAGGTCGCGAAGCGACCTAACCTCCGCGCCGCCAAAACGGGGTCCAGGGGCGGTAGCCCCTGGCGGGGGTTTGGGGGCCTCGCCCCCGAACCCCGGAATAACAGTCAAATTGTACAATTCACATTAGTTTGGACCTGACTATCTTTTCATAGTTCCCTGTTTTCCCTAAAATACATACCTACTCCCTAGGTCTTTTTTTGACCGACCTCTTATTACTTTTAATGACTCAAGTCACTCGGGTCTTATTTAAAAACGATTATGCCACCCATCCCTCATGCCTTCGCCCTATTCCCCACAGCTTCCCTATACTACCCCTTTGAATTAATTAGAAATCTGAAAAATGTCTTTTTCAATTTTTCCAAATTAAAAATTGAAAAGTCATTTCCAATCACAAAAAGTTGACTCTAAAATATTTTCCTATAACTTTTTTCGATCTGAGCTACACTTCTCCCGTTATTCATGAGCAAACCCAATCAAACCCCATAATTCTTGAAATTTTGATTAGTCTGATCATTTTGATCATAAAAAGTTTTATGTCAAATGTTCTGAAATGTCCTTGAACTATCAAATAATAATAATAATATTAATAACAAAATTCTTATTATTTGTATTGGCTAAACAAACCCAAGCAAACCTGAGCAAACCCACAAGTTATGTGCTTGTTGTCATTGCTTTGATCCGAAATAAAAATATTTTTGTTATATAAGGGTTAATGTGGTTGCTTTTTTTGTTAAAAATATACAAAAATAAAAATCTTAGTGGGTCGACAAATATCGATTTTTAGTTCCAAAAATATACGTCTCGGAAATAACTAAATGGATACAATTTTTAAGTTAGAAAAATAACAATTTTAACGGATCTTGGACCTTTAACTTAAAATAAGTTTTAGACACTTCTAGGTAAATTATCGAAAAGAGTTATGCAAAAATGCCAACGTCTATTTTTAAACGTCCTGAAAATGTCATCCTTGGTCATCTTTGCATTTTTCACCGATTCAGTGTCAAACACAAAGTGACTAAGAATATCTAAACTACGATCAAATCTTTTGTGGCCCTGAAAAGGGCCGTTTTCACGGTGGGTTGGAGAGGGAAACCTAGAGTGGTTGTTCCCCTCTCGCGATCTGCACCGATCGCGGTGCAGCTCGCCGTCTTCGCACCTCCAGCCGAGTGCTGCGACGGCTCCGGCGACGCTCCGTGAGCTCTTCTAACAGAGCCGCCCTTTCTTCAGGACCCAGCAGCATCTGTGGTCCTTCCACCACTTCCACGGGCTCTGTTGGAGCCGGCTCCGGTGGTGGTTGCGGTCTTGGGATCGGCTGTACGATAGCCGTTGGCTTATTCGCGTTTTTTAAACGCCAAGCCTCCCAAAACTCGCTTATTTTGGACTCCCTTGTCGTCCTTAACATCAGCCTGTCCCACTTCATGGCTGGTTGAGAAATGAAAATTGTGATGGCTGCTCCCGCTTTTAAAAGCATTTAGGATGGTGGGGGGTGAGAGTGGGGGTGAGAGTGGGGGTGAGAGTGGGGCTAAACAGTTGTAACATATCCTTTCAGAGTAACAAAATATTTCCTATAGAATAGATTTCTTGTTCGAAATATTTTGTTACACTGAAAGGATACGTCTGTTTTTGTCATACTTAAGAGCAGGTTTGCCAACGTTCTATGTGAAACGACACAAATTCAGATGTATCTTTTTGAGCGTATCAACCCAGAGTGAATTTATTGTTTAAAATATGTTTCTTGATAGAAAGTTATGTCACTTTGAATAACTAGAGGCATATGCGTTCTTATCATACATAAAAACTACAAGCTAAATCTTGCAAATGCTCTTTCTCTCGCCATCTATGTATGATTTAAACACATAATGCATCTCTCACCCAAACTAACACAATTTTTCCTTCGAGAAATATCTTCCTTAGGAAACATAGTGTTTAACTACAAACTACGATCAAATATTCTGTAGTCCTGAAAAGGACTGATTTTGTCAGGGGACAGGCAGGGTTGTCGTATGAGGAGCTTTATTTGTAATAGAATTTACATTCTATTGCAAATAAGGCAAGACTGCTGATGAACGACGGTAAACAGTCTCTCCCTACACAAAGCACACCTCGAGTGGTTCCGCCTTTGATCACCTCGCGAACCCACTGTAAAATGGGTTGTGACGAAATGAACATCCATAATCGCAGCTCCAAATCCTCTCGTGTAGCAGTTCATACACAAATCTCTAGACCCCCATGAGACGTAGGATTGCATGATGCAATACCTAGGTCTAAGCCTACGCGGTCTGCGTACGAGCCTATGTTGCACATTTGGTGCGACTGCCTGCTCGTCGTCACTAGAATAACCATTATCCGAGCTTGACGACATTGTGGCTTCGAGTGAATTTAATTTTCTAAATCCCGTCTTATATACTTTCTTTTCCCCACCCCTCTCCTAAATTTCTCTCTATTTTTCGCCTCATAACCTTATTTACCAAAGCCCCACATTTGAAGTATTAAAATAAGGCAATAGTAAAAATAAAACGCAAATATGTCCTTTATAAGTTTATTTTAAATATGTAAAAATATATAATTTGGAGAATTACATAACTTCAAACTAATGTATTGATTTGTTAGTAACAGAACCATTAAGTATATTGTAGCTAAAAAATGCATCGTGAATAACTAACGCGTACACTTTAATGTCTTTAGGAAATTTACTTTTGCGTGTTTCAAACTCCAATTTCACGTCCACTGTGGACGTCCTCACGGCTTCTGGTTGGTGACTGCAATCGATTACGAATAACGGATTTTTCAGATAGTCGGCAAAACTCATCATAGGATCGCTCAGTTCTCGCTGGTAGTAGCTAGCTTGAAAATTCTCATAATTATAATAGGCTGCGGCATACAGTTTCTTTGAAAAATCTAAATTCCATCTTTCGTACGGAAATACGGCAGAGTTCAGATAGAGCCTAATATCACTTATATCGGCCGTTGTAAATTGTGTGCTATCTTTTGCTCTGTTGTCGGACGAGCTAGTTGGTTGAAAACCGATAATCAAATATCTCGGTTTTTCGAGACTCGTGCTAGTTCTTAAGGCCCAAACGTCTGACGATGTTTCTCTCAAAGAAGGTAGCTCGTAAAGATCCCATTTACGGTAAGCCATTGGAACGTTTGCGTTACTGCCACCTTTATTCATGCGTGATAATATCTTTAACTTCTGTCGATCGTCTGGAATAATGTGACGAATTTTCCATTCAATTTTTTCAATTGAAATGTCTGCATCTACTTCGCCGATATAGCAATTGTTGAAAGTGCGGGCGATAATTAAAATCAACTCTTGCTTGACGTTAAAAATACCCTTTGAATAATCCTCTGCGAAACCCATGAGATATTTTAGAGGAAGCTTGCCGGAGAACATGTTACTTGTGGAATCTAGTATCCCTTGATTTGCTTCGTCTAGACCCCATCCGCATGCCATGAGAGCTCTATTTTGTGCGGCACCCAATGACACCATAGTTTTCATCGTTGTGGTAATTCCGGGTTTCCGAACGACGGCAACTTGCTCCCCTCCCATTTCATAACGACATTCGTCGAATAGAAAGGCGATGGCATTATTTGATAGATAACATTTTTTACTAACATCTTTGGGTTTAAATGTTCCTTCGATGTAAATGTAACTATCCGATATATCCAAAATGATATCTTGAAAGTGTACAGGTATACGAATTTCATCGGAATTGCGGAATGTTGGAGAACCGTAAGGTTTATATGTGTGTTCTTGAAAACTAATAATGGAGTTATCAAAAATGGGTTCGGTAAAAACTTCGATTTTGTCACTGCTAGCGGCCATCATTTTCTAATTTTTCTCACTTTCAAACCGATCGATTGTAGAAATTTGCAATCTTTCGCGGAGAGCTGGCGATTGCTGTGCGGATGTGTTTTCGATCGTCCGTCTGACTTGCGAATGAACCTTGACTGTGTTGTCTGCTTACTTTTATGTCGTTTAACTGAATCTTGAATTGTTGACAGCTTATGCAGTTGACGGTTAAAGCAAAAACCCATTATACGATTTTTTTCAACTCTAGTTTAACTATTATTTTCTCACCTCGAAAATCGATCAAATCACCGCTATCGTCCAAGATGCGTAGAGTAATGTTGTCGATAAACTGACGACCATCCGGCATTATCGGCATATAAATATTATTTTGCGGTTCTTTAGAGATTTTGTAACCGGGTTCGACGTCAATATCAAATTCAAATAACGTATGACTTTCCAAAGAATTCAGGTATGCTCCGGAAATTATATTACAATCCACACGTACGATGCGCACTTTCATTATGTCCACGATGGTACTTGATTCGTGTCGTTGTCCACCTTGCAGCAGCACAGAGCCAAATCCGAGCACTTTGCCGATACTATTGCTACCTCGAAAATCGATGCTATATTTTGACTTTAGCTCACATTTTAACGTATTATTATTGGCTGTTAATGAAAATAAATCGGTACCAACTTCATTGCATGACTCTTTTAAAGCGGTGTACATGGCTTTTGCTATTTCATTAATTTCGTAAGCTCCTGGTGGAATCCTTACATACTTTGGTATCGCTGTTTTCAAATGGCTGAATGAATTATTGCTTTCGTCGATATTAAAAATCGAATTATATGTGTAAAATCCCAGCAGTGCAACTCCATATTTGTCTGTTGTATTTAACTCGATGGGTGGGTAAAAATCCGCACTTAAGACACTTGTATGTCCTGTTAGAGTGAATGTGTAAGACATGACTGACCACGAAACTATTTGTGTAGCTATTTTATTGCTGTTTGCAACAGTTAAATGGATTTAAGCTGAAGCGTTGCTTTATTCCTTTGGACGTTTTTAAACTGTTTTCTGCCTTTATATTCACATCGTTAATTTTGCAATAACAACAAAATATTTTTTTTGGTATCGGTCCATCGCCCTCGTCCGAATCTGAATTATTGCTATTATAATGTTCGAAACAGTATTGATATTTCAATATATCGACGTCACTTTTTAGGTGATTAGGTAACCTATCCCAAACTAGTGCTATTTCATTTGGAGCTAATGCGATCAACACTTCTTTGGGCGTATTTTCTAACTGTTCGGCAGTCATTTTTTGTAATCCTCCGACTTCACGATATGCTTTAAGTGATAGCAACATTTTGGTGTAGTTGTCACGTTCCATTTGGGGTGTCAAAGACATACTTTTTACGATTGTAAAAGAAACTTCAAACACAAATGTCCACACCAGACTGTTCCGAATTCTTGTTGACGGTCGTATGTATAGTAAATTTTCTTCGTCGCTTCGGAACCCATCTGCAGATATCGTACCAATTCCATAGGTGGGGGTAAATCACCGAAACTATCGTAGTATGTTACATCAGAATTGCTTTTTCTATATGCTACCCAATGAGTCCCTACACCCGACATACTATCCAAATTTATAATGGCGGCCTCATAACGTTTGGGACCGCGTACAGGTAATGAATCTCTCATATATACGCCTCGAAAGTGTGGTATTTTCATTTTTAAGGCGTACTTTTCTATATCAATATTGGATAGTGGTCTTTGAGGTAGGGATTCTATTAGTTTTTTGATTTCTTATTTTTGCCGTTGTTTATATATAATCCCAAACCTGTGCGATATGGTTTCAAGTATAATCCATTTCCTCTTGAACTTAGATGTAAGCCGGTACCTATTTTTTCTGCAGTAGACTTTTTTACTGCTTTTACGGCACGCACGATGCCTGCTGCACCACCTGCTAATGAACCTAAGGCCGATAGTCCTGCAAATATTGGTATTAACGGTAATATCCCCCCAGTCTTCGGAATTGGAATGATTCTAGGCGTGCGAATTTTTCGTTTGCCACCGGCTATTCTTAGGGATTTACGTGCAGCTACTGCAGCTATTTTCGATGCTTTCATGATATTTTTCTCGACAAGTTTTTTCCCACCAGCTTTTAACAATTCTGATCGAACGGGTCGTCTAATAGATGATCCAAAAGCTACTTTGTGTAGTCGCTTATGTTTACCAACGCCTTTACCTTTAGTGTGGCGGCGGCGGCGCTGGAAGCGACGTTTACCTCTAGTGGATGCTTTTCTCGATTTTGATGATGATGATACACCCATACCAAAACGTTGTTTCGCTTTCATAATGTTGGTTACCAACCAAGCTGCAGCTTTTTCACCAGCGCTAGAGTCTTTAGATTTTACTCTTTTCCACGCGCTTTGCTCGAGTTCCTGATCTGCTTGGTGGCGAGCACTTAAATTTTCACTATTACGCAAATAGGCTAAATCGTGTTTTTTGCATGCGACATCCAAAGAATTAATTCCTTGATCTCCTCTTGCCACACGTTTTACTACTTTCGTCCCGGGCCCGCAATACTGATAGCCGGGAATGTGTAACTCAAACGGTAGCCTATTAATTACTGAATTAACAATACCGCTTCCAGTCTTACTTGATAAACGAGACCGTCTACTTCGTCTGACGAGCGACATCTGAATGATAGTTTACGTGAAAGTTCAGTATAAAATATAGATTTTGTTAAGATGCGTGTCGTCAATCTTAAACAAAAACTTCCCGTCGATAATCTCGATGTAAAGGTCGGATCTGGACTAGAACAAAAATTATTTAAAAGACATGGTCCTTTGCTACCGTCATCTATTCGTGGATTATTAATAGGACCTTCAAACTGTGGAAAAACAAATGTTATGATTTCGCTGCTTACTCACCCCTCGGGACTGCGTTTCGAAAATGTTTATATCTACTCAAAGTCGCTCTATCAACCGAAATATGAATATTTAAAGAAAATTTTATCACCAATCAAAGGTCTTGGCTACTACGCTTTTAGCGACGCAAATAACATTGTGGAACCGTCAGATGCTAAACCTAATTCAATATTTATTTTTGATGACGTTATGTGTGAGAAACAGGACGTTATAAGATCGTATTTTAGCATGGGACGTCACAAAAATGTGGATGCCTTTTACTTGGCGCAAACGTATTCTCGTGTTCCTAAGCAGCTCGTCCGGGATAATGCCAACTTCATTATTATGTTTAAACAAGATGAGATGAATATGAAACATATATTTTCCGATCACGTTTCACCCGACCTGACGTTTACACAATTTCAAGAGATGTGTGCTAAATGTTGGGATAATAAATATGGTTTTTTAGTTATTGACAAGGACAGTGATGTAAATTCGGGCAGATACCGCAAGGGATTCGATAGTTATATATTCCTATAATAATAACTTGGATAATCATTTCATCGTTGAACGGTGCTTTGAAAGCATCATGAATGAAGAAATCGAATTAAAACGAAAGCTACTGGAAACTACAAATGCGGTTAGAAAAAAATTTAAACAAATTAAAGCAGCTAAAGTGCAGAATGAACATGATTTGGAAAAGTTTTATGAACCAGTTTCTAAACCACTAGAATCTATATCTAAAGCCGTAAAGCAGCAGCAGCAACAGTACGCAACTAAAAAATCAAGTACTACGACTAAACCACAAAGTCGGAGTAGCAGCAGCAGCTCGGTGGGAATGGCGAAAATGTTTGAAGAACATCCAACAGAAGCGGATTTTGAAACATCTACACCGATTTCGCAAAAAACACAAATTCCTACACCAAAACGTGGAAATCGTGAGTCACTGTTCGAAACCCCTTCCCCATCAACGATAACATCATCTTACACATCACCACACACATCAAGTGGTAGCAGTTCAGCCGCAAAAACTATTCAAGATTATTTAAATGGATTAAAATTCGAACCGTCCCGTTATGATACCGTGTATGGTGTACGCTTTGGTAAAAAAGACAATAAATCAACAAAATATATTGGCAACTTGGTGGTTCGTTTTCTAACAAACGGAAAGATGGTGTTATACAAGAACAAAACAAACATTGCTGAATTCGATGGAACGGCTGAGCTTTACGATTTGATTTTTCTAAAAAATCCAGCATGCTTAGATAATGAAGACGAAATTAGTCTAGATGTACTTCGAAAATACCAAACCATTTTGAAATTGACGGATGCGGCCTACGACGGTTATGACAAGAAACGTGGTTTAAGGGAAACCCGATGGAGAAAATATTTACGAATCATAAAACCGCTAATTATGGGAACCAAACTGGGTGGTGGTGGTGTAGGAAGAAAAAAAGGCGACAACAAAATCCAACTACCAGCAAAAAAGCGCCTATCGTCGAAATCATCTGAATATGTTTATTGGAATAAACCTAAGGAGTTAGTGGATAGATTACGATTATTGTGGGGGTCAAAAGTAGCTGGACATACCGGACATGATAATGAGATTATGTCAATTATGGAAGAGCTTCGAGAAGAAGGAATAATATATTAAGTTTTGCACGTAGTTGCCATCCTCAGTGTCTGATAAGACGTGGAACCTTATAATATGGATCCTAGCCGAGAAAAAATTAAAGTCGTAAATGAATTACATAGGACAGCAAGGAAAAATTTTGTTAGAAGACGTACAGTCATAAAAGGATATCGAGATTTGTGGCAAATTGATTTGGCGGAAATGCAGCAATATGCTACTGACAATGATGGTTACCGTTACATTGTTGTATGTATAAACTGTTACTCCAAATTCGTGTACACCAAAGCAGTTAAGAATAAGACCGGTGTTGAAGTTACGAATGCCATGAAAAGCATCATTGAAGAAGCATCATATGCACCAAACAATTTACAGAGTGATCAAGGAAAGGAATTTTATAATAGCACCTTTCAAGCCCTCATGAAAAAATATAATATAAACCATTATTCCACATATAGCACGAAAAAAGCGGCAATTGTTGAGCGTGTTATAAGAACTTTGAAAAATAAGTTATATAAACAATTCTCGGCTAGAGGTTCTTACAGATGGTTACAAATATTACCAGCTATAACGAAGACCTATAATAACACTAAACACCGCACCATTGGAATGAAGCCTAACAGTGTAAAAGAGGATACCCCTATTAAAGCATATGACTATTTGAAAATTGCTCCGAAGAAAAAAAAATTTCATTTGGGTGACGTTGTTCGCATTAGCAAGTACAAAGGTGTATTTGACAAAGGATATACGCCTTCCTGGTCCACGGAACTGTTTGAAATAGCAAAAGTTAATATTACAAATCCACCCACCTACTTGCTGCAATCATTGGAAGGTCAACCTATTAAAGGATGTTTTTACGAAGCAGAACTGCAAAAGACAGCTAGCCCTGGTGTTTATTTAGTTGAGAAAATTCTTAGAAAACGCAAGAACAATCAAAACGATCAATTGTTTGTAAAATGGTTAGGTTTTCCAAATCAATTTAATTCTTGGATAGACAAATCAGATATTGTATAAATATTATCAAATAGGTTTTACGTTACGTATGTATGCATTATAAATAATAAAAATAAATATTGCTTTTCATAATTATTCGTTTTATTTTCAATTTAACAGTATAATTATGTTTTTAAATAGAACTTTATCTAGGTTGGTTTCCATTTTGGTTTTTTTGGATCCTTTATCTTCGTTGTAGTATACCGTGCAGCATGTGAGTGAATTTGATACATTTTTTCCTTAAGGTACGTAATTTTGGTCTCATCATCTTCAAACATTTTTTGAAAAACCGGTACTAGCACATTACTAAGTATGGTATTTATCTGCGAACCAAGTTGATGAACTTCCGTAAGGACATATTCTTTGGTAGCAGCATCATTATCATTTATCGGTTGGGCAACATTCCTTAATAATTTTCCCTCTATATCAAAATGTCCATCTGAAGTAAGTTTAAATCCGATTCCGGGCAACCCTCGCGATAAGTTGTTACAAACAGGAGTTTTCTGTCGACCAAATTTATCAATTGTGTTGTTAACACGACCCATTTTAAAGTAAAACTAATTCACTCTCTTTATGTTCAGCCTATATATAAATGACATAACTAATAAAAATTCATTTTACAATACACCATGAAGCAAGTAAGATTTGACGAAGAAAGAAATATTATCCACCGTATGTCTGTTTGGTGTTTTGCATATAGACAAGCCAGACAAAGTAATTTTCAGCAACTAATACTTGATAGATATCGTTTTCAAAGGAGAATTGGAAAAATGGATGTAATGCTAGCGAGGATTTTAGAACGGAACCACAGAAATAATATATATCAAGAGCGATTTGTTAATTCAAATGTATGGTGAATAATAAACATATTTAGTACAAAAAGATTTTTATTAAGATTTAAATAATACATACACACTATCATTAGAAAAACGCACTTTTTCACATAAATTTAAAATTACATGACTATCATAAGAAACTTTTACACTATATCTAAATTGTCTCTATTTTTCGGAATTACCAGCGCTGCCCTTCTTGGTCGAATTCCATGGTCTCACTATTATTACGTTCTGATGAACCTCCTCCCCCTACTCCTCCTCCTCCTCCTTCTAAGAAAACAGGACTTTGCGGTGATTCGTTAATTATTTCGAGATCTTCAAAATTGCTTGAAGAAGTCCAGCGCTGCCCTTCTTGACTGAATTCCGGCGTATCGTGATTATTATGTTCTGATGAACCTCCCACTGAGACAGCGAGACTTTGCAGAGATTCACTAGAATTTTCACGAGATATTTGTTGCGGTGATTTCATCCCATGTTTCTTATGGTACTCATTTTGACACCATTCACAGAAACCCATTATTCCACTAATAAATTCCCAATTTTCGCAATTGGCACACATCTGACGACCGTTTACAGAGAATGGGCGAACAACTGCAATTTGACGTTCACTTTTTGGTGACTGCATTTTGAGAAAATAAATTACTATGTAGTATTCTGGAAGTACTGAAATGCAGACTGAAACAAGAAAGTTTTGTGCCTCTATTTGTATCTGTTAGGTGACCTTCAAACCCCTCCACTCTCATATCCCATGTAAAATCGAGGTCACCATACACAGAATAGACTTGTTTCTTTATCTACATGCGCGTAATACGTATACGCTGAATAGCTTTTTCTTGATTCAACAATTTTGAATCGATTTCCTTAAGTCTTTTTGTAACAGATTGCAAAAAATCTTCATTCGCCTCTTCAGCAAGCTTTTTATTCATTTCATTAAGTTCTTTTCTAACATATTCCAAAACATCATTATTCACTAATTCACTAAGTTTTTTAATAATTTCACGCCTTTGTTCAAGAACATATTCCTGATTAGCGGCATCCCCAGGATTCTTTGGTGGTGCTACATTAGTTAAAGATTTCCCTTGTATATCATATTGACCATCATCGGTCAATCTAAATCCAACTCCTGGTTGTCCAACAAGAACAATGTGATTTTGGTCATTAAATTTTTGGCGCCCAAATTTATCAATTGTGTTGTTAACACGACCCATTTTTAGCTTAAACTGATGTGATTTTTGTGAAGGTTGCCTATTTATAAAAAATTAAACAATAATTTAGGTACATAATCATTTATTTAACATCTCATGTTATTATATTATACAGTGAATTAAAGATTTTCTTCATCTTCTTGAACACACTCCATTTCGTCATCGCTAACAGTAGCCAATGCTTTACTATCAACTTCATTGGTGACTGCTTTATTTCCAAGGTCATCAAGAATAGTGGTATCATCTGCGGGAGCCAAACCATATTTTGTAGCTAATTCATCGGGTAAATGGGGCACTTCGAATAGGTAGCTTCCCAATTCTTCATTTATCATTCCAGCGCAAAATTCGTCCAGATCAATGGTTCCATATAGGTATTTCTCGCAAGTATGTGCTCCAGCCGTGAAATTTACGGCGTCTTTCATATACTTCCTATACTGACTTTCACTAAAACCCACATCGGATTTACCATAATTTGCAAAGTGTACTATTTCTTCAGCCAGCTCTCTTAATTTACATGATAACCAATTAATGTACATATCTCGATTTTCAATGACAGTAGGGCAGTCACACATCTTAAATAGAAAATAATGGATATGTGATTGTGTGTGACTGTGTGTTTTTCGATATATACTTAACAAGAACTATTTTATTACATTTTAAATCAACATTAAAATAGCCTAATCAACAATATATTACAAACAACCAAAATTTAACAACGCTCTAGTATTACCTCCAGAGAATACATGTGAGCTTTGCCCCAAATAAGTTAAGGTGTACTGATCACCGGAGTTATTCATCATTTCAATAGTATCCTCTGTCAGAATTTCAGCTACGCGTGATGGTAAAAATGTTTCAAATGTTGCTTGATGTGTTGGATCAAACAATGTGACGATAATGGCTTTTCCAAAACGTGAAGTCAAAGAATTAATTTTTTTTATCATATAAATTTTGCCCACCGTTAATGTAGAGAATTTTCTACGTTCCAGAAATTGAATATCTTGGTTTATCATATTATTAATTTCGGCTATGGTCTGCTTTGAAATGCTCATGATTTAAAATACAATAAAAACAATTACTGTCAAGTACCTTGAATAAACACTTGTAGAACACACCACAAACACAATACTTTATATGCCAAAGCAACAGTTAACGCATACGATGTATGAGTGACAATGAAAGCTATTTTCGAAATGAGCCATATTTATTAGGAAGTAATCCAAGGTCAAGTATTTATTTATGGTGGGAGGAATACATCCGACGACCTCGAAAAATACAAAACAAATGTAACCTTGAAATAAGCGTCGTCCACCTGGTCATCACCAAACAAAGAAACATCTGCTCGCGTTCAAGGCCAAGCAAATGTAACCTTGAAATAAGCGTCGTACACCTGGTCATCACCAAACAAAGAAACAGCTGCTCGCATTCATTGAAAATATGCACCGCAAATGTAACCTTGAAATAAGCATCGTACACCTGGTCATCACCAAACAAAGAAACATCTGCTCGCGTTCAAGGCCAAGTTCTTGACCTTGACCTTGGAATAACACCTGCGCATATCAAGGCCAAATAACAATAGCACACCTGGGCGTTCAAGGTCGACCCTACTGCGCATGCGGAGACTCGGGGAGCATCATATCCCTCTACTTATTTGCTTCATTTAATTGATGTATAATGTCGATATATAATACTAAACATTTTATTTTTTAAGTATTGGTGTTGAATAAAGTGTATCTATTGTGGTTTGTTCTCCTTTAACTGTTGTCTTCTAATCTTAATTACTACTATTAACCATATGTTCAAACTTCGAGCCTCGGACAACAGCAAATATATGTTAAATCCTTCCTGGTGGACTACTCTACAAGTGTAGTGACAATCTCATCCAGATCCGTCAAGTGGTTCCTAAGAAAACCGCAAAAACACATACAGGTTCAACACAAAACCTCCTTTTTTGAAGTCTATTAAATTTTTTTATTTGTTTAGATGGTGACAAACCCATCTTCATTTTTCATGTTAGTTGTAGTGTTAGTATGTAGCAACCTTATATCAGTTCATGTACAGGAGCATTTGGCAATGATTGAAACAACATAATTTATTACAAATGTAACAAGGAAGCAAATATTAAACATGTACGCGAGCATAGGCGCGGGTAATAGCAAGTATTAACAACTTTTATTGAACAATTCTACACTGCGCTTGCCGCATTATTTACGTCTTTCATGTCTAAAAGTAGCAATACGTTAGAAAAAGAAATGCTTGTCGGCTCTTGACCGCAGACAAATTAAAATTGAACATAGCCTTAAAAATCAAAATCTAATCTCATTTTTGCACTTGCAATTAGTATTTTTTACATCAATGTTGTCTGCGCAGTTTTGTGGTGCCGCAAAAAATATCTCCCTCCCCCAATACTCCAAATTTATTCTAAACCACCAGCTTTCTGTTATCTCCTTCAACTTCCTTAAATATTTTTTTCTACGAATGTCAATAAAAACCTTTATTGTATGTTCAATAGTAATTTCGGAACATAGTGCATTGTTTTTTTACACATTTTCATTGTGATTCAGTCACCATGGTGATTCAACTACAAAATTCCCAATGTGCACGGGTATATTTTTATAAAGGTGGCGTTGACCGGCGCCGCGTCAACACGCCATAGTAATTGCATAGCAACGCAGACAACAGACAATGCAAATAAAAAGTAAATGACAATTATTATTTTGACATCTTAAAAAGAAAAATATTTCTAATCCCATTTTATATAACAGTAACATTCGTAGAAAAAGTATAGTGTAAAACTCGCATGAAATAACCATTTCCTACTCGTATGATTTGCAGCACTCGCCTGTGGCTCGTGCTGCAAACGTCATATTCGTAGGAAATGCATGTCATTCCATGCTCGTTGAACAATATACTATTCTGCTATGCGTTAAATTTGTTAGCTAATGTATGACATAATAATAACCACATCAAGTCCAGTATTCCTATCATACAAATGATTCATAGTTTTCATTTGATTAAGAAAATCACTGTTGTTTCTTTAAATTGTTTATAAATATTATCATCTTTATATAATTATGTTATGACACCTCAGAACCAGTTTATAAATTTTGATAATGGTCGAGATGATGTAAATGTTATTTAATGGCGACCAGAAGCTTGATTCTGTGTCATATACTTTTATCTAAAAAAAAAAAAAAAAAAAAAAAAAAAAAAAAAAAAAAAAACGAAGCTATTGTTTTATCTCTATCTGATAGTCAAATGGTAAAACGTATAAGACAGCAGTGGCGGATCCAGGTTTTTGTTGAGGGGGGTCGGCTCGAGCCGATCGTACCAAATATTATAACGGATTAAAGAAATACGTCAAATCAATGAATGCCGTGATTAGAGCTGGGGGGGGGGGCGGCTCTTGCCCCCCCCCCCCTGAATCCGCGCCTGTAAGAGACAGAGTATAAAAATACATTTTTTCTACAAATAAACTTCTATAGTGCACGAAATTCTACCGCAGTTTCAATAGAATTGAGGACTTTGTCCATAATTTTCAATCCAAAGAGGTTCTAGTGAACAGAGGCAGAAAACAGCCTATGCAGGATTCTTTCTTCAAATATGGCCAATCACCAAAATAATCAATTAATGGACGTGATCGGCTGGCAACTGAGGACTTGATGCGGACTCTATGACACCAAACGTTTTAGAATCATAATTATTGTCTCCCAACACCGATTCACGCATTTCTCTAATTTTGGTTGTAAACAATTACTATGGGTTAGGACAGGACTGACTGCCTCCGTTACTGACATCGTTCTGTTTCAATCCTTAAATTTTATCAACAATAGGGTTATAATAATATATCACATACTAATTTGTAAACGTACTAAACTATCATAAAAATAGCAGCCCCTTGAACTAATCCATCTATCTTAAACAAATTTATATTTGTTCTTAATATTCGTGAATGATCTATCCTACATATTTGATCATTGCTCCTTTCTATTTTTTGCCGATGACCTTAAAGATTTACTGCATCGTCTCTGACACGAGTGATTGTGTCCTGTTGCAGGATCAAATAACTGAGCTATTGACATGGTGTGAGAATAATAAAATGGCACTAAACACAACAAAGTGTAAAGTTATATCTTTTTCCAGAAAACGGTATATCGCCGATCATGTTTATAATATTGACGGCTCTCTCCTACCAAGGGTAAGTCAATGATCTTGGTATCATTTTCGATAGGGAACTGAGATTTATTGCCCATATTGACAATGTTACTGCAAAGGCTTTTAAGATGATGGGCTTTGTCATACGACAGTGCTGGGATTTCAATGACGTCGAGGTTCTTAAGTCTATATACTACACACTGGTACGGAGCCACCTAGAGTAGTGTTGTATGATATGGGCTCCTTTATATAACACTCATATTAAAAGAATAGAACGCGTACAATCGAAGTTTGTCAAGTTCTTATTGGTTAAACTAAATATGGACAGTTCTCCATTACCGTACCATGAGCGGCTCAATATACTGGATCTGGATACTCTGAAAGTACGCTGAATTCAGCTGCCCTTGGTCTTTGGCCACAAGCTGCTGAATAATGGGATGGACTATGCGGACCTCATGGCCTTGATAAATTTTAGAGTGCCATATCGCCCTACGAGGCAACAACAACTGTTCTCTATAAACCCTAGTCGCACTGATATTGGAAAAAACAGCACCATTAACCGAATAATGTCGTACTTAAACATGCTACCATATAATCTGAATCTTAACTGTTCTGCGATAACTTTTAAAAATAAAATCAGAAATATAGACAATCTCACTATATGATTATATACATTCTTATTCCTCTTGTAGAATGGGGTAACGAATAGAGGAAAGATATTAATGATTACGTTTTGATGTGTTGTATTGTTGAACCGGATAAGTTTTTTCTGCCGCATTTGTACTTTTTGCATCGATCTCTTTTTGTTTTCTTTCTTTCTTTTGTATGGTTTGCACTATGTGGAGTTTCTCTGTAATGTACAGTTACAGCAACTGAAAGCCGGACGGCATTTTGTTAGATTGTAAATATTACTTACTATTCTACTTAGTTGTTAAAACCTATCAATAGCTTAAATCTACCTAAATTAAAAATGGTAGTGTCAGTGTCAAAAAGTGGCATATTTTTCTCTTAATAAATACCCACATCTGTGCATGACCATGGAGAAAGCCAAGATAGTTACACTAAATAGACGAAGGTTGGTCAAGAAGAACTGTACGCGAAAGACTCGGGTTTGATTGCGGAAACAATTCGTAAAGTGGGTGCCATTTTGGATCGAAATGGTGCATCAATACATAAATAGATAAGACAGTCAAAGTTAAATTAAAGCGGTTCAGTTGAAAACGTGAAATCAATGGTTGGTTTCCGCCTGTTATAGGCCGCCCGCGTCAGTGGCGGTCGCAGCTTTTTTCAAAGGGGGGGGGGGCGGTTTAGTAGGTGTTGGGTTGGCCCAATCGTCGGGTTAGTGTGTTACAAAAAAAAATTACCTATGTATATTCAAAATTTCTATTAAAAAAGCATGCATGCAATTTTATCTAGGCCACAGTCTATTCTAGAGACGTGTACTGCCTGCACCAACGGTTTTAAATTTTTTGTTTTACCCGCATCGATCATTTATTAATTATTTCTTCTTTCGTTAAAAATAGTGTCTTGGGTTAAGAGGGTAAGGGGGGGGGGGGCGATCGCCCCCACCGCCCTCCCCCTGGGACCGCCACAGGCCCGCGTAGTGCCCAGGCATGTCTATAAAATCCAGTTCGCCCAAAAACTGTAAAATCAAAGTTTGTTTTTAGGAATATTGTTGTTGGTTTTTCAGTATTTTCAGAAAGCATTTTGCCATTATTTTGTGCTTATTAGACATTTTGGTAGGTAGTATATTGTTGGACTTTGTGTATCTGTAAAGTGTTTCTTTTTATTGAAAAGATAGTAGGTAAACATATTTTATTTGTTTAACAATTATCTAGACAAACATTACCCCAAGATCAATTAATGTTATAGGAGCTATATATATTTTGCGGCGTAAATTACGAATCTAAACGAGTAGTTTAGTGGAAAAACTTATGGTTTTTAAAATTTTCTTTTTAAATTACCTAATTTTTAGAGGTTATTTTAATCACGAAGAGAATATAATCGTAGACAATCTCGCCCATGTAAAGAACCTCCGGCGCGCTCAAAAATGACGCGTCTTGTTATATTATTTTTGACTGTATTCAGCACATTCAGATGTGTAATATATGCCTCAAATTACATAATTCCAGAAAAAATCATTATTTGTGGACTGGTGTGTAAACCAAAATTTTTTTTCCATTACCCAATTTACCCCCAGAGATTAACTCCCAGAATCAAAATTTAACTTTTTATACTTCCCGTCGGGAAAATTGCCTGTGACAAACGGGTGGATACCGAAGTGATTAAGTGTTCCATTTCACGGAACACTAAAAATTAACGGAGCGAATGATTTTCGCCCATTAGAGATTAAAGACCAAAATACAAGAAGTTTGGAACACATTACCGGCGAACTAAATTCTAGCCATATTGGACTCTATACCTAGAAGACTAAACTCTGTAATTGACAGAAATGGCGGAACAACAAAATATTAGTTGGTCCTGTTATTTTTTTTGAGTAAAATATCAATTATTAAAAACTTGCTTATATTATTTACTTAACAATAAAATTTGATTTTAATATTAAATACTATTGTTTATCTACTTCCCATAATTAAGTCAGTAACGAAATTGTGTGCGCTTATTTTATTTTAAAAAGCCTTTTCCTCACAAATTCAGATTCTGTATGCTGGAATAATGCGACTGCAGAGACAAACCACCGTAAAAGTGATATAAAAAATATCTTTTGAAATATTTAACTAGTAAAGGTGGACAAAAATTAATATAAAAGCATAATTTACCAAAATTTGCATAAATGTCAAATTGATGTCCGAATTTAATTTGCCGTAACTGTACGTAACTGAATAAATAAATAAATCTCGTATTATATAATCCAGCGATTATAAACTATAAATCACCGTGTACAATAATTTATGCCACTTAGGACTCAAATGAAACTGGGAAAGTCCTTGCAATTCTAAGGTTTGTTCGTTTATGATTAAGGCGCTCCACTTTCGGCACACTTCCATTACAGCAGCTCTGTCGTAGTATTGGGTATCTAGGCAAATAAAACGAACGAAAACAGGTCAACGCAAAGCGAAGTGCATATTGTTAAGCTATACAAAAATTACAGAATCCTTCGTTGCCTTTAGCGGAGGTTTTGCGAATTTTAGATGACGTGCAAATACAGCGGCTCCAGTCGTTGAATGACGAGAAAAGTGGTCTGTTACAGAAAAATTTAATCGTGTATTGAAAAAATTGTTAACCTCGCTAAATTGAGACAAATTTATACTGATACATGCGTTAGGCAGTTTCAAAGACCATTTTACCTAAGCACATGTTACATCGTTGGATGTCCAACGGCCGTTCTTTATTGCATAAAAATGTTTTATCACCGCTGCGGACATCGCTCAAAGAAACGACTGTGGAGACATACGGCATGCTGCAGATGCTTACCCGAGCTAATCCGGATTTCTAATATTCATTGGGTAAGTGTTTCATGCTATACGAAATTTCTTGCGAAATATCGTTTATTATCGATTATAAATCAGTGCGGTCACTCCCAAAATTTCCGTCTCTCGCATTTTTTTATACCAAAATAACGTAAGATCAAAAAAAACGTCAGCAAGGTACGCGGTGGAACCAATCACGCATGTATTGAATTACTAGTCTTGAAAGGTAACATAGGTAAAAGGTATAGGTGAATGAAAAATAGAACTGTCAAGTTCTGCAGTTTTATTTTTAAGAAAATTAAATATGGTAATAACGGCAGAACAAAAAGCTTTTATGATCGAAAATTACTTTAGAAATGGTAGAATGGTTGATGGCCAGTGGGTTTATTCAACACTGGACGCCATTCAGGATTTTCAAACACAATTTCCACACACAGTCATGGATTTCGACCCGTTTCGCCGAGTTTTGACTAGATCTGTGACTTTGTTTAGAGAAACAGGAAGTGTGAATAGAAACAAAGGCAGTGGGCGACCCAAAGTTCGCACTGCACAAAAAGTAGAAGAATTGAAGCAAATTGTTAATGAACACCCACAAACCGCTATTCGGGGCTTAAGCCAGCAAGTAAATGTATCCTATGGAACCTGCAATTAGGGGTGGGCAAAATAATCGATTATTAATCGATTAATCGATTGAACGATTACAAAAAAAATCGATTAATCGATTTTTCAATTAATTGATTAATCGACTTTTCGATTAACCGATTTTTCGATTAATCGATTAATCGATTAATCCATTTTTCGATTAATCAATTTTTCGATTAATCGATTTTTCGATTAATTTATTTTTCGATTAATCGATTAATCGATTTTTTTTGATTAATCGATTAATCGATTCTTTTTTATAATCATAACTCGACTATGAAACACGTATTCAACGAAATAATTTGAATGCTTTTCGATCCGCGCTCCTTTAAGGGTCTAAAATTTAAATCGCCCGTCGGAATTGTGTTCAAGATAGGCAAGTGGTAAGCGCTGGAGTCGCTTTCATTATGTCATTAGTAATGACATAATTTCGACCAGTTCAATAATCGATTTAGTTCGATTAACCGATTTTCTCGATTAATCGATTTTTCGATTAATCGATTTTTCGATTAATCGATTTTTCGATTAATCCATTTTTCGATTAATCCATTTTTCGATTAATCGATCTTTCGATTAATCGATTTTTCGATTAATCGATTAATTTCGATTAATTGGAAATAGTCGATTATTTCAAATAATCGAAAATCGATTATCTTTTTCAATAATCGCCCAGCCCTACCTGCAATACAATCCTGAAATGCGACTTGCATACGCACGCTTATCGCCTAAGCTCAGTCCAAGAATTGTTACCAAACGACAAGCCGCAGCGAATCCAATTTTCAGAGTGGTTTATGGATCATTTGCATAATAATGAAAACGTATTTGAAAAAACCTTTTTTACTGACGAGGTTTTACCTCTCTGGTTCACTCGGACCGATATTTTTTAAGGGACTCTCAATTTGGCGCGATACCGTAATGAAATTTTAGAAAATTTTGTAAACGCATTAGACGATGAAAAGATGCGACAAGGCTACTTCCAGCAGGACGGCACACCAATTCACGTACTCTTGATAATTTAAATTTCTTGAAAGAATTTTTCGAAGACCGAATCATTAGTCGTAATATGCCAGTTAGGTGGCCACCACGGTTCTGCGATATCACGCCGTGCGCCTTTTCTTTATGGCCTCGCATTAAAAATTCTGTTTTTAAAACCCCTTGTGAAAATTTAGGAGACCTACAGGCTAGAATTTCAAATAAATTTCAGGAGATGAATACCTCCCCCCAAGTACTCACCAATGTTGTTGATGCTGTAAAAAGAAGAATGCGAACATGTTTGGAAGTAGAAGGTGGACACGTCTCTCATTCAGTTTAAATTTATAATTTGTAGGTTCTGTGTTGTATATTAATGTATATATGTTTTTTTTAATTCTGTATTATTTTTTTTATCTTCTTACAATCCACGAAGGCAGCAAGCCTAAGTACTTAACGTACCGTGGGTTGTACATCACCCAACCCAGAGCTGGAAACATCCCTAAGGATTTCACCAGCCCTTTAAGAGGTAGTGTGGGGTGGTACCTCCTCGGTCGAGGAAGAATTCCTCTACCACCTTCCTATGCAATGACAATGACAATAATGTAATTTTCTTAAAAATAAAAACTTCACAGTTGAACTTGGCAGTTCTATTTTTGGACAGGTTATAGAAATTTTGATACCGTTTATGAAACGATATGTCGCAAAAATGCATATATCATGTAAATTATAAATAACAATACAGTTGGCTGTTTATAAAATCGATGCCTATGGAATGTAATCGAGCTGGGGCGTCTTGTTTATGTTGCACAAAACTGCCCTGACCACACTATTTTTTATATCAAACCCAAGCAGGCGCGCCTTGTCCATGAGGTCTAGTTAATGACCCATCTAATAATTTATTTTCAATGATCCACCTAATAATTTATTTTTTAAAACAAAAAAAAATATACTTCCAAAAAATTGTTAGTTCCATGCGAAAACTCCCCAATAAAGAATCGAACCAAGCTTGCTCAGGGCTCGGCGTATTTTAAATTGACCTCACAAGTTTATACGGAAATAGAAAACTATATAACTGCATTTAAACTAAGAGAGAAACAAACATACGCGCTTTAGGAAGTTAAAAAAACAAATATATGACGAAATTGTCGACGGCCCACCGATAATATCGCTTTTGGCGCGTGCGTGACCGTCGACGCCGTAGCAAATCCAACCGATTCTCGGGTTGTCCCGGGCCACTATGGCAATACACTCGAACCGCTCCGTGAACTATACTATTGCAAAACATTTGGGTTAGACAAAGAAAAAGTAATTACCTAATATACGCATTGTATTTGCATAAATGTTTGTTTACATTTCATTACGTCGCGCCGGCACTTATTATTAGTTTAAGAGGTGTTTCGGCTTTCCTAATTTTGTTGTATATGTAATATGTTTTTGGATATTATTTGATATTTGTGTTGTGTCCTTTGTGTAGTACTAGTACTTGAGTACTTGTGTTAACAATGGCTTTAACAGTGCAATAAACTGTTTGCATGTATTTTTAAGTCACAGCAAAAATGCCATTTTAGTATTATATGTTTTTTGCGGTGTTTATTTATAGGTAAATACTTTCTTGGCAGAACTAGGCATATTATTAAAAAACCTTCCTTATTTAAAACGATGTTTTTCCTTGTTACGTTGATATCACTGCTCAAACTACTATCACAAACTCACGGATCGCGCCTGGTATCTAGAAGACACACATTAAAAAAATCAGTGCAGGTTAGTGCAGTTTCATGCAACACAAAGAAATCTCTAATAATGGGAATAACCGCATTGGACATTTACACTCTGAGCATCCTTCATTTTCAAAATAATGGGTATCAAAAATGTTTGATATAACGTTATATTTATATTTTTCTTGGGAGGAATCTTTTGCTGTAGTAATTATTAAGAAAACTGAAAATTGTTAATAAGGACATATTAAACACGAAATGCACCTAACTAACAAAATGTCGAATATCTCAAAAATGGTGCGTTTCTTGGACAATGGGTAAAATCCATTAGTAAATACTTAGTAAATAATTTCGCGTAAAAATATTTTAAAAAATACGTGCAGAATTTCGGTAAAACCGTGTGCACCGGGCCTAAAATACCTAGACATGTGAATTTTTATGATAAGTAGTATACAATATAGCATACTTTTTTGAATAATGCCACTCTTAAGTTACATTTGAAGATCTCTTCGTCCCTATTTGTCCCATCATCTCCAAAATTGTTGATTTTGAGTTAATATCGCCAAAGTAATTTAAAACTACTAAAGGATATTATAGTACGATATAATATATATCTTTTAAAATAACCTTTCAAATAACCGTTAGATGGCGCCAGTGTCACTATTCTTCTAGGTTAGAAATTGTAGTCTTGTACGTATTACTTTTTCTCCATTTACTATTTATTCAGAAGAAAGCTTAATTATTTTCTTTAAAAAAATAAATTATTTTCCTTTTATAACTAACCTATTTTCATAATAAATCTCTAGGTGGAATGACACCATTTTTAACCGGCTACACAAGAGGAGGTTATCAATTCGACCCGTATGTGTCATTTTTTTTATGGAACGTAAGATCAAAAAAAGAACGTCCTCAAAGTACGCATATCTTGAATTATTACTCTTGAAAGGTAACATGGGTAAAAGGTTACTAATAGCAGATATTTGTCCACACTAAGACTTTTCGGGCACCCTGTATATAATAATATAAATAATAATACAAAAATATTCAATTATTATAAACGCTTTTAAACAAAAAACCGATTGGTATTGGCGGACAACAAAACAGTATAAATAATACTAATTTGGGACAACTAACGTAAGATTAAAAAAAGACGCATGCCCGCATGTCTTGGATTATTATTAATCTTGATAAGTAAAAGGTATAGGTAAGTAACAAAAGTTCTGAAGTTTTCATTTAATAGAAAATAAAATATGGTGATCATGGCAGAACAAAAAGCTATTATGATCGAAAGTTACTTTAGAAATGGTAGAAGGGTTGATAGCCAGTGGGTTTATTCAACACGGAACGCCATTCAGGATTTTGAAACAAAATTTCCTCACATAGTCATGGATTTCGACCAGTTTTTCCAAGTTTTGACTAGATCTGTGGCTTTGTTTAGAGAAACAGGAAGTGTGAATAGAAAGGAAGGCACCTGCAATACAATCCTGAAATGTGACCTGCATATGCATGCATATCATCTAAGCTCAGTCCAAGAATTGTTACCAAACAACCAAACGACAATACGCAGCGAATGTAATTTTCAGAGTGGTTTATGAGTAATTTGCATAATAATGAAAACGTATTTGAAAAAAACCTTTTTTTACTGACGAGGTTTTACCTTTCTGGTTATGTAAATTTTCAACAAATAAGAATGTGGAGTTCTGAAAATCCACATTTCTTTATAGAGAAGTCTCTGCATTCACAGAAAGTTGGCGTGTGGGCGGCCATATCGAAAAGGTTAATTGGACCGATTTTTTTTAAGGGACTTTCAATTCGGCGCGATAACGTATTGAAATTTTAGAAAATTTTGTAAACGCATTAGACGACGAAGAGATGTGACAAGGCTACTTCCAGCACCAATTCACGTAACTCTTGATAATTTAAATTTTTAGGAAGAATTTTTCGAAGACCGAATCATTAGTCATAATAATATGGCAGTTAGGTGGCCACCACAGTCCTGCGATCTCACGCCGTGCGACTTTTTTTATGGCCACACATTAAAAACTCTGTTTTCAAAACCCCTTTTAAAAATTTAGATGACCTACGGGCAAGAATTACAAATAAATTTTAGCAGATTAACAACTCTCCCCAAGTGCTCACCAATGTTTTTGTAGCTCTAAAAAGAAGAATGAGAACATGTTTGGAAGTAGAAGGTGGACACGTCTCTCATTTAATTTAAATTTATAATTTTTAGGTTTTTTGTTGTATACGTTTCTTTTAATACTGTATTATTTATTTATTTCCGGGACAAAGCCCATTAAAGTGCAATGTAAATACAAGATTAGTTATATAAAATATAAATCCTTAAATCTACAATTAGTAATATAAATAAATAAAGCATACAGCGCAATACAGACAAAAAGAAAACATACATATGAATCTAGACAAACACTAGACAACAAGATATGACAACAAATTTAGCAACAATACGCTACAGATGATAATATGCACACGATATATATGACACATGATACTTGTTATATTATATACATGTAGGGATTGCAATCCCGCAAAGTGGGATCCCGCAGTCCCGCGGGATCCCGCATCATTTGAGGGCCTGCGGGATCCCGCACCAGCTATGCGGATCCGCATAGCTTTAAAAAAGCCGTAAACTCTTAAAAAATAACGCGAAAACGTGTATCTGCTAAATATCCGTGGTATCATAATATGAAAATTAATGAGACTGCTTAGGTCTCGGCTTAGGTATTATAAGTATCATACTTACCTTACAAAGAAACTAATGTGATTTACTATAAAAACCAGTAAGAATTATTATCCCAGGTAGAAAAATAATAAACATTTAAAGCTCATTTGCCGAAAGTTACTTGTTAATTTAATTGATAAGAAATTTGACTGATTTATAGTAGTATAGTTAAGAGAGGCTAGACTTTAAATTACTTAATTTTGTTGACTGCATTTCTGCTAATTTTTGATATTTATATTAGAAAATTAAAGTTGGTTTAATAACTAATTAAATAAACATTAATTTATCGAATTTTATAAAATTAAAAAACCTATGCGGGATCCCGCGTATAAACATTTGAAGTTCATTTGCCCTAAGTTACTTGTTACTTCAATTGATAAGAAATTTGACTGATTTATAGTCATAGTAGTATAGTTAAGAGAGGCTTGACTTTAAATTACATAATTTTGTTGACTGACATACTGTTAATTTTTGATATTTATAATAAAAAGTTAAAGTTGGCTTAATAATTAATTAAATAAACGTTAATTTATCGAATTTTATAAAATTAAAAAACCTATGCGGGATCCCGCGTATAAACATTTGAAGTTCATTTGCCCAAAGATACTTGTTACTTTAATTAAGAAGAAATTTGATTGATTTATAGTCATAGTAGTAGAGTTAAGAGACGCTAGACTTTAAATTATATAATTTTTTTAACTGAAATACGGTTATCTGTTGATTTTTACAATAAAAATTTAAAGTTGGTTCAATAACTAATTAAATAAACATTAATTTATCGAATTTTATTTAATTAAAAAACCTATGCGGGATCCCGCGGGATTAGAACCAATCCCGCAAATGCCCTGCGGGATTTAAAACACGGCGGGATTGCAATCACTATACAGGGTGTCTAAAATAGGTGATACCACTATTGCTATCTCCGAAATGGTAAAAGATACGAGGTCGGTTAAATTAGAGAAAATGTGCCATTTCTAGTCCCTATTAATATTCCGTTTACGGAGTTGCCAAATTCTCTATAGTTTCTTATCTACAGGGGATTTTTAAAAAATAGTCAAAAATTTAATTCTTAAATATCTCGAAAACTATTATAGTTAGAAAAAAGTTGTTTTTACCAGAATCACACGATTTTCTACCTTCTCTAAAGTAACGTTATTGTTTTGTTTATACCATTTGTTTTTACTGAGTTACTGATGCTAACTTGTTTTTTTCAAATACGGACCTGGATTTTTTGCTGCATTTTTTGAAAGAACACTTCATACCCTTTACAACTATGTATCACTTGATTATGGTTTTAGACGTTTTGATCATGAATAACAACATCATCAGGATTTTCTATCGATACGGACCTGGGATTTTCCATGTTAAGGCACAATTTCACAACCTATCGCTGTGGTTTAAATTATTCAACTGATTAATTTTAAACTATGTTCATGATTACTAACCAGAACCCTTTGGTCATTGAAGTTTGTCAAATTGCACTTAAGCCAATGAGTTATTGAAAGCAAAAGTTTAGCAGACTCAGATCAGATATAATTAGCGGCCTTTATTAACAGCACCTAACTAGTGGTTAAGTTTACTACATATTGTAAAAGGCACCCTTGATGATACGTCTTCATTATTTACGTTTTTAATATTTTCGTATCCAAAAATCACCTTTCAGTTCAAAAGATAATAAATAAATAATCCTATTTTACCTAATGGTTTCATTTCTGCTGCAACTCATTCTGCTGGTACAGTTGAATTACTATTTACTGGCTTTGAAAACAAACCATATTATCTCAAATTAAAGACCTTTAACTATATTCTAGCATAAAACCATTGTCATATTTACTGGGTTCGGATTATAAGGAATTCGAATCTAAAATTCGTTTGAATTATAACATATGGACGGGCGGACGAACAGGTTGATGGACACGATTGGACTGACCACACGAAGCCAATCAAGCCTCTAAGAATTAATTATTAGGATTTGTTATAATTAAAACTAAGCTTAAGCTTTTTTCAGGCATTGGACCAATTTTTCAAACTTGAGGGTCCTGGTTAGTAATTTAGTAATCATGATTATAATTAAAATTTACCAGTTAAAACAATTTAATCCATAGTTACTGATTATGACCTTATAGTCGCCATAATAGGTCGTGAAATGGCGCATTAACTTGAAAAATGCCAGGTCCGTACTGGTAGAATATCCCGATGATGATACTATTCTTCACCAAAACGTCGAAAAACATAATCAAGTGATACATAGTTGTAAAGGGTATGAAGTATTCTTTCAAAAAATGCAGCAAAAAATCCAGGTCCGTATTTGAAAAAAACAAGTTAGTATCAGTAACTCAGTAAAAACAAATGGTATAAACAAAACAATAACGTTACTTTAGAGAAGGTAAAAAAATCGTGTGATTTTTGTAAAAACAATTTTTTTCTAACTATAATAGTTTTCGAGATATTTAAGAATTAAATTTTTGACTATTTTTAAAAAATCCCCTGTAGATGAGGAACTACAGAGAATTTGGCAACTCCGTAAAAGGAATATGAATAGGGGACTAGAAATGGCACATTTTCTCTAATTTAACCGACCTCGTATCTGTTACCATTTCGGAGATAGCAATAGTGGTATCACCTATTTTAGACACCCTGTATACATGATAATAGTTATTTACATTACAAGCTGCGAAAGTTTACTTTTAGGTGCGAGGTGTGTTTAAATAGCCGAGGCGAAGCGTAGCGTAGCCGAGGCGAAGCGTAGCGTAGCCGAGGCTATTTAAAAACTCCGAGCACCTGAAAGGGCTTTTGCAGCGTGTAATGTATTAAACTTTTCATTCTCCCCTCTCGATTTCTTAAAACACGCACATTCAAATTTGATGCTGAAAATCCTCAATCGATTGTAATAAAATGGGTATAAGGCGGCTTATAACAGTATCATACACTTGGTTGTAAACGTTACTAAGGTAACATTCATGTCAATAAATGAATATTATTTTGACAGTTATTAATTAAATAACATATTTTTTTTTTGTCGTCCAGGGCACGAAAGTTTTTCATGCCTAGCAACCGATCCCCTAGCATGTTTTACTTTCGCTTGCCCTTTTAAAGAGAAAATTATAATTTCGTAGAGGGGAGAATGAAAATGATATATGGCAATGACAATAATGTAATTTTCTTAAAAATAAAAACTTTAGAACTTGACAGCTTTATTTTTCATTCACCTATACCTTTTACCTATGATACCTTTCAAGAGATTCAAGACATGCGAAAGGCATACTTTGAGGAGGTTTCTATTTGATCTTTCGTTATGTTCACGCATAATTCTTGAACGGATTACCGATTTCGATAATTTTTGGAAAATTGTCCAAAAGTTAACTAATGTGTCATTTTCGGAATTATTGAGGTCAGAAAATCTAATTTTGTCTAACAGATGTTAAAAAAATTAACGTTAGGGGGAGGGGGTGTGATAAAAAGGAGTGACTAGAAATTTCTTCAAAAATGTTAACTAAAATGTCAATTTCGGGGCCCGGCGAGGTCTGAATATCAAATCTTTACTAACAGATGTTAAAGGGGAGGGGGGGTTATAGAAAGAATCAGAAAATCTAACTTTTGCTTAACAGATGCTAAAAATATATTAACGGGGAGGGAGGGGATAACAAGGAGTGGGTGAGAATTTCTAATTATAAAAAATGAACCAACTTCACAAAAGAAAAAACACTAAAAAGTATGAAATAATATTTTTACGTATTTATAACTGTGGTTAATGATAAACTTAATTATGTTCAAAGTTAGGTAACTTGTACACCGAAGTTCTAAACTTCGAAGTCGGCGCAATTTTACAGTATAAGGATCCGTAATGGTAATTCATAAACAATTAATAAGAAGTTGCGCTAATTTTAAAGTTCAGAACTTTTGTGCACAAATTACTAAAAGTCGAACGCAAATAGGCTGGCCATTAGGCTCAGTAATAAATAACTAAAAATATTACTCCTAATTAACAATTTATTAATGTATTCCTATTATACTTTAAAATTGTGTTGACTTCAAAGTTTAGAACTTCTGATTATCAATATAGCAATTAATAATATAATTGAAAATGAACATTACTTTATTGGAGTAATTCTTATTATTTTTACATTAATTTCTCTTTATTGAGAATAGTGACACTGGCGCCATCTAAAAGTTATTGAGTAAAAGATATATGTGTCGTACCATAATATTATTTAGTAGTTTTGAGTTACTTTGGCGATATAAACTCAAAAATCAACAATTTCCGAGATGTGTTACTATTCTTTCGAATAAGCGATATGTTAAAAACATGAACACTGTGGCAGACTAGGTAATAAAATGACTTTACCTTGATTAATTGGAACACTGCCAATTTTTTTATATGAAGAAAAAAGATATGATAACCGTCTTTTACACTTAAAACCTAGGTTGATAAAGTTGGGTCCTCCTTTTTTAACTACATGAAAAACAAACAGATCCGTTCTCCCAGCGTACGGATTTAGTTTGAAAAATTATTTTAACACCATGTACCATTATAAAATTCGAAACAGTAGCCATCTGAATGGCTAGATACAATAAACATAGTTTCTTGTATTTTCAACTAAATATGTACTCTTGTTCAAAACCATTCAGTATTAACCAAATGAGACCAACTCACTTTCCTTCCTTGTATTTTTTATGCATTGCAGATATTTTAAGATGTGCCCTCCTTTCCGCATCTCCTTGTTTGGTTTTGGCGAGTGCCCTTTTAAATGACAGCGTGCAGAGCCAACATAACAGTTTTCCATCAACCTAAAAAGCAACAAATAGTTGTTTCCCGGGTACGTTTTAACACCAGTGGCCAAGTTACCTTTTTGTCATCATCTTGCCTATCGAATGCGCATTTCTGTTTGCACTGTTCGCAATTAACTGGCGGTCCATACTTTATTTCAGAGTTCGTGCATCGTTGACACTTATTACCGATAAATCCTGCTATGATGTTACAATATTCACAAGCTGTAGGTTTTCCATAAGCCTTAACGTTCTGCTCACACTTTTTGCAAATTGTGCTAGTGTTACCTTTCGATGTTTGTTGAAATTCGGATCGACAATAAGTGCATTTTACTACTGGAAATGCGCCACGGCATTCCTGTTTAAAGAAAAGAAAATATCTTTTAGGTCGAAGTGAAGAATGGCTGTAAAAGCTGAACGACCTCGTTCGTTACTACACGATACAATACAAAGTAAGTTTTTATGTAATATTATGTAAAGAAATTGTCCACTATTTATAAAGAGATTTTTTTATGTAAATATTTATGAAAGAGAGTTAAAGTCTCGGCCCCAGTCAATTGAGGCCGAGACTTTGTGTCTTTTTCACAAATGTTTATGTTATTAAGTCATAATACCAGGGAGGACATCCACTGATCCAAACTTTTAATATATTTTTTTTTAATTTATCCAGGCATCAACTATAAATTTAGTAAGAATAGTCCTCGACAACTATAAGTCATATTCGTATAAAAACTGGGGGGCTCCAAACCCCCCCCCCCCCCTGAATCCGCGCCTGAGTTGCACTTCTCAGGTACGTTCCTGTAGCGATTCCCAGTGGTGTATTAAGTCAGCTTTGCTCCCAATTTTGCGCCCTATTCAAGTGGATGATTTTCTTTAATTAGGTAAGGTCTTCTCTAAAACTAAAAATTTAGTCACATCTTTCTCAGGCGTACATAAAAGTAGGGAAGTTTTCGCGGCACTTGACATTTTTAAAAAGTTATCACAATCTATGGTAAACCACAATCTTAAGTTTATACTTCAGAAAGTGGGCCTCTGATCGGTCAATCATGCAGTTAAACTGAAAAATGGGGTTTAAACTATACTTGTGATATCCAACTTTAAAGGGCGCCACATAGGTAAAAAATCGAGAAAAATAATTTATAGTCAGGTCTTCTTAAAATCAGATTTCCTGGGTACTCAGTACCTGTGAGAAAGCTGCAAAATAAATTTGTATTTTTAGATTATCGTTCATTTTTATGGATTCTTGTCGATGCGACCCCCTTTAAATATTTTTTAACAGACAAGAAATACATCAAGCGCCGCAATTGGTTCCCTTCTTGCATGGGCACCGGAAAAAACTGCTAAAAAAGTTTTAGTTTTGGAGAAGACTTTCATAGTTGTATTTCTGCCCATGCGCCCTTATTTAAATACCTTTTTAATATAAACAATATGCCAAGCGCCAAAACTGTGAAAGATATTTTGATTTTAGAAAAGATGTAGCATAATTTTTTATTGATTTATTACCTATGTGACCCCCCGTTTTTTTTCAAATACACCACAGGATCTATCCTTGGACGTGCAAGTAAAAAACTGCTAAATATTTTTTTAGTTTTGGAAAAGGCCTGCTTTTAGTTCATGCTTGCGACTTCCTTTTCGCACCTATAACAAGGGTATTTAGTAACCAAAAATAAAAGTACAGTAACAGAAAATAAAAAGGAACTTGCTGATCACCATGATGCAATAAAAGGAAGATGTGATACCAAACCGTGTCAAATTCGTCCGGGTTCGCGCATGACGTCACACTGTGAGTTATTTTTGAAATTTATAACGCGCAATATAGAGTTTAAGCAAGGTATAAGCGATTTTATATAAATTATATTGGCAATATACTTTGCCTCCTGCTCATAATACAAATTTTAAACTATATGACTTAAGATAATTATGTAAATAAAGGGATAAATTAATTTAAAATAGTAGATATTGGTAAATTGTCTGGCAATTGCGTTCTATGTATTTATTTACATGGAAAGAAAATGTAAATAATTTTATAAAATAAAACTATGCCTAATAACTAAGATAATAATTTTTATTTAGAGGCATATTCTTATTAACATATATGTACTTACCTACAGGGTCTTCCGAAAATGTTATAAATAAGAATTTTGTTTGTTCCTATAATTTGTCAAATATTTTTTGTAGTGAATAATGTTTGTGACGGAAACATGTTTTTAGGGTAGTTTTTTCCAAACACTTTGTGTTTCTTTGTCTTTGAGGGAGCTAAAAATTTAATATCGGGCATAAAGCCCTTGCATTGATTGTCCACATCACAGCCATACACAACACACCTCATTTTCACTTAAAAGTGATATAAAATCACCAAAAAATAACTTTAAAACAAAACGCGATCTTAACAAAGACGTGTTTCGTTTACAAAATATGGCGGAATTACTCACAGCGTGACGTACATGGCCACGCCTACCCGCGCGGTATCATATCTTGTTTTATTTGTATTATGACTGATAACCAATGATAACAACAGAGGAAGGTTTGACAAAGTTTATAAACTGAGAACGTAGGAGTAAATTCCTACCTTCAGAATAATTTTGAAATGTATATTTTATTATTTTTATTAACATTTTTTGCTTTTCTTTTTTTCTAAATTTTCTGGATGACCCCTCCATACCTTGCGCCCTAAGTCCGGGATTCCTAGGCTAAATAAACCGGAGGTTTCCGATGCATTGTTCTATGAACGTTCTTTCGGTCGCGTATCTCGCCGAGTCGACATTATTATCGATTATTACGTCATGGTTACCGCCTCACTACCTCGAACTTTTGTTTATTCTTGGGACAAACAACCGCCGTGCTTTTGGTTTTAGTATTACCTATCTCCGTTAGAAATACTTAATCTGAGTAGATTTATTATATTGACTAGATTATGAACAGTTGCCAGGACAATTTTTTTAAAAAATGTAATTATTTCAATGCAATATTTTGGATAGTATTATAGAAATTTTTTAAAGCATCTATACCTAGTCCACATGTACATAAAATTTTCTATGGAACATCAATGTATATGTACATATCGAAGATCAGAGATTAATCTTCAATGAGAAATTAAAGATCAATTTCAAAAGTAAGCATTTCTTTGGAAAGTTTTAAACTATTTTTTTCTTTCATAAAATAATGCAGAATGGTGCATTTAATGTAAAATAAAGTGCCAGCTGGTGTAGATGTAAATATAACATTTCCACCGAGCGACGACAGCAAGTTTGTCTAAATCATCGAATACAAGAAAAAAACCATTTCTTAGGAAAAATATACATTAGATAGAGATCCTTGTCCAATATTGAAATATATGAGCATTTTTGCAAATATTATGAAAACAGGCTGGCAACGTTGCTTTTTCATCTCGTTCATTTATATTAAAGTTGTTCTTTCTATTTCACTCTCATACCCTTCATCATTTACGCAGGTATTCTGTTCCAGCTGCCACAGTTCTTTTTTTGGTGGCTTTTCTCTTTGTACTTGATGGGATGACAATTTTTAAAGTGATTTACCGGAAGTTTGGGATAGAGAAGGGGGTGACAAATAATTTTTTGAAGTATTAATCAATTCTATTTAATAATAAAAAAATGTTTTTACCTTATCACTTACACCGTATATCATTATTATCATTTATTGCAAAATTAGACAAGCAGAGATTCAGTAAACTAATGACTTTTTATTTACCTAATGTGTATTGGTCATAAGAAATAACTACCTTTCTTGTACTTAATGACATAGACTAAACTTCAGCCGACGTTTACGTTATAAAGTTCTAATCACCACTTCTGATGTTAACATTCTTGGCAAAACGCTCCTTCAGTGCAAAAATCTCGTTTTGGTGTGTTGTTAAAAACTGTTTAAACATTTTTAATTAATAATTTTGTTTTTTTTATTTATACTCTAAAGATTTCAGAATCACAACCTTAAAGAACGATCCAATATAATATGGTAGTTCTCAATTATTTTCACAGGACTATAATTATGATGGTCTAAGTAAATAAAAATATAATTTAGATTAAAAGTTTCAGATGTTTACGAACAGATTGGATTTAGAATACTAGTGCAAGTGTGAATGTTAAACATTGATTTCATCACTTTTAAACATCTAAATTAAGGTCTCTTAATGATGATAAAAAATATCAAAGCATAGAAATATTTGTCCTAAAGCATAGTAGGTATCAGGTTTATGTTAGCTTAATAACAGGGTATTTTCTGCTACAAAGAACAATTCTAAGATGTGATTTTGGTAAAATGGAGTTGCTTGTGACAAGCAGCGTGGCGCTATTTTTATAATGGAAATTAAAAAAATATATATCTAGGGCATACAATTTTATAAAAATCTCCAATAATTTGGTGTTTACCTAATCAGCATACCATTATTTCTTTTTATAGCAGCTTCTTAAGAGTATTATATTAATAATAGTTCTTAAATAATTCTATCACTGTAGGAGAAGAAAGATTAGGATAGGTGATATAGCTCTATAACTTGATTGTACATATGCAACATATATATACCTACCTAGTGAAAAAAGAAAATTCTTTAAAGATTATGGATGTTCAAAGTTAATTTATTTTCCTTCTTTCCATAAGTACCAAAAATGTCTAAAATCAACTAAATAAAAAAGTTATGCAGAAAATCATAGTTCTCGTGTTATTCTGACATGGTTAAATATCAAGAACAATGATTTTCTAAGTGACTGACACTGTGAAAGCTTTGTTCTATAAAAAGTTATCATGTAAAAGGTTTCGAGACAATAGGAAAGACAGATATACCTGGATTCCTTTATTGATTTAATCATTTTGGAATATTTCTGCTTCCCAAGAAATATGTAGTAAAGAAAGGTCCCAGTCCTAAAGCCTTTAATATTTAAAGTTTGATGCCTGGAAAAATATCTTTCTTATAGTTTGTTTAAATAATAAAACAGGTTATATATACTTTGTCATTAAAAATAAAACTGTAATAGGGTAAAGGTGCCAGTAAAGCCGGCATCCCATGCATACGATTTCCGACCAGACACACCCGGTAGTCGGACAAATCGCTCCTATTTGAAAATAGTTTTAAATCTAGCCAATTTTTCTATGTTAAAAAAATTGCCAGTACTCGGACAGTATTCTCGAGTGAGACATACAATTTTTATATCTGTCAGTTAAAAACCGTGCACGCTACGAGGCGGCAAAGTTTGAGGTGAACGCGTACTAGCCAGTTTTCAGTGGAAGATTAGACTCCCGGATTGTAACGGTGAGTAAAATTATTTCATTTAGGATAAAGTTATGTTTGGGTGATAAACATATATATAAAGTACTTATAGTCAAAATCTTTTAAAAATCATCACTAAAAGCCATTTTTAAATATTTTTAGGTTAAAAATGCAGTGGCCAGTAACTGGCAGAAGAAAATTCACAAAAAGTCAAAAGTCAGACAGGTGTTCGACTACTGGACAATGATAATACGATCTTTGCTTTTATCTTTTTCTAACTAAACATAAGCAATATGATATTGGTCTTTATTGTAAATGATGCTTGTTTAGGTACTCATAATAGTAGCCAGTTTCCCATCATAAATAAAAAGTGTCAGACTTCTAGCGCATATATAAAATTGACTATGTCCAGTTACCGACCACATGCGTGTTTTGCCGGTTTTTTAATTAATAATTTTGTTGTTTTTCTTTTATTTTAGAGCACGAATTCGACAAAAAGCAAAAGTTTCAGCAATAATCGAAGAAAAATTACAATTAGCTATACAAGCAGTTGAAGATGGCAAAAATTTAAGGGAAATATGCCGTCAATACGGTGTTTCAAAGTCTACCGTACAGGGCCGTACTAAAGGAAAAGTTGTTTATTTTTTCACAAACCACCTAAAATTACAATTAGTTTTTATTTTAAATTGTTAGTTGTTCTATTTTACCAGTTTTTGCTGTTAAATACAATTTACCTATTAGGTACTACTACATTAAATAAAAATGTTTTATAAGTAGCTATTTTTATTAATTCCGGGTCTGTCTATAATTGACCAATTATAGCCTCTCTGACTACCAGCAGTTACATGGCCGACAAGTTGGTTGTGCTGCCTGACTACTAGCAAAAACGCTATTTTTCCAAGTAAAATGAATTTATCAAAAAAGGGTTTATAAAACTAAAATTGCATTTATAGGCCCAAGTAAAATCTTGGCCAATCCTGGTGGATTTAACCATGTTTTCAGTGTTAAAACAAAAAATGTTACTATATGTAGAAGTTGAGTTTTGTCTAAACTGTCCGACTACTGGCGCATTCACCCTACCTATTCTGAAATAATTGAAAGTTAACACAGGATATATTACAATTAACTGCCACGGAACTGCTTGGATGTTTTCTATAAAAGAAACAAAGTTCCTCTCCCTCTGCCTGCAAGTCATTTGAAAATGAAAAAAAGACAAAATATAAGAATCTAGTTTTGTTTCTACAAACAGAACTTCAATACTATCCATCTATACTTACTAAGATTTTCGCTGTTTATTGAAAATTAATAAGGTTTCCCTTTACCAACAAATGTAGGAAGAATAGCGCCAGATCTAATGAATAACCCTGTGAGACTGATCATCCTCTAAATCAGATAGGTACGTATTTATATAAAAGTTTTCAGGTAGGCATTCAAAGCGGGTATTTACATTAAAGTACAGAACGGTTTTTGCCGCCCTAGGCAAAATTGTACAAACTAATAGGTGCTTATTATTAGAAGAAACGATTTTGGCTTATATCATACTAAACAAATTAAAAGTGGTATAGATTATCTTCTAAAATTTCCAAGAACGAAACTCACTTTGCATAGTTGTTGACCAGCAGAGAGGTCCTCGAAAGGGTAACGGGCAAAGCAGCGAGAACACGCGAACAAAGCGGTACTCATAATTGTTTAACGTTATTGTAATGTATAAAGTTTTTGTAACCGTTTAACAACGTTAAAAATCGAATTTATTTGTTGTCCGGGACCACAGATTGAACAAAAAATGGCTTCAAGAAATTCTGGCGTGACGTTGAATAATTTGACACTTTTCACTTTTGACTTTGACCGTCAAGCGTCAAGTCCTGTTAGGCTGAGTTCACACTCGAGAAGAGGAATCAACGACAACATGAGAATCGGCGAAAGGGCAAATTAACGGATGTTCTAGTCTAGCACAGCTCTGCCGTGCCGGAGCAAAACCTAGTAACTATTTAGATGGTATTTGCACTCTAGTTACTAGGATTTGCTCAGACAGCTTACCATTACACAGGTAAGCTGTGGTTTCATTTGTGCCTGTTCATATCAACGCGAATAAGCCGAACAGCGGTGCAGTGAAAATCTAAAGTCGTTTTTATTAATCAGACGATGCATTTTATTGAAATGCTGACTTCAAGCAAGAAATAGTTTAGTATTATCCCATATTTAAATAGTTTCGCTTAAAAGTTAATAGTTATTTAGTGAAACTAAATTATATAAAGTTAAATAATAAACATGATTATTGATTATTATGATTAGCTACATCAAAATACAGGACCTCATCAACCTGGGTTTCGATCCTTATTGGGACTCGCCGGGCTGAGAGTTTCGCTTCGCTATTTAAGTCTGTAAACCATCAGTAACAGGATAAAAATTATTTCCCATATATTATTGAATAAAATAACAATGACATGAATATGACAAAAATAAGCCGTTTTATTTATTCAGTCTAATCCTAATGGTTTTAGAATCAATCTTTCAAGTGATGGTTGTAGCAACGTGGTATACAATATAGACCAGTGGCGGGGGCTAGGAGTCGGCGATGTCGGACGGCCTCGCGCCCATAGGGGCCTCGCAACGCAAGTTAATTCTTACCTAGAGTGGCGGACTAAAGGGGGGCGACAATGCCGCCCCGGGCCTCCGAAGGAGTTAGTCCGCCACTGCTTACCTATACACCTAGAATATTTTGGTACGACTAGTATTTACCCAGAATCGTCTGGCAACACTGATACAGTTATAGGGAATTTCCCAAGTCGTCTCGGGCCTCGTTGCGTGACTAATACTTATAATTACTGAGACATAATCACGGAGTAAATTCAGTGAGGCGAAAAGCCGAAATCCAGTAAACCAACGGCAGTCGGGAAACAGTCGGCCGCGTGCCGGCAATCGTGGGAAGTCTGCGGCTCTTTTTGCCATTTTCTGACTGCATAAAGTACGCGCGTTTTTTTCCATGCGATTGCCAGCCTTCAACCAAAAAAAATAAATGGGTTTGATTGGGTCCTTCAACCCAAAGCGTCATGGACTCGGCACACCTGAAACGACACTTCAGTTTCGAATCGAACGCGATTATGATTCTGGCAGCCCAGTTGCGAAAATCAGCTGTCGGTTCTTAAGCGCCTTTGTTGGAGATGGTTAACCGACAAGTTACCCCATTTATTCCGCGTGTCAATGAGCATGCGTAATAGTAAATTTCCGAATTTACAGGACGGCACGACTCGACAACAAACATGAACAGCCATTTTTTGTGGAATCGTAGGTATAGATGCTTTATAGACGTGTTTGGTGCTTTTTTTGTGTGTTGTTCAGTTGTTCGCCTATATTTTTTTTGGAATGTGTATTGCAGCATTTTCAGTGGTGATCTCGTTTTTTATTTTCCTTGTTTTGTATGTAAATATGTTTTTAAATAAATATGTCCACTCTATAAATTATTATAGTTTAATATTTTTTTCCTTATCTTCTGCCATTATACTACATTCCTAACTAGAAAAGTTATAAACTAGTTCAACGTGCTGAGTTAAATTTACTATTTATACCTATCTCTTCCAACAAAAATAAGCAAGCTTTGTTAATCCGCAAATAGCTATTTAAATTCTGGGAGCAGAGATGTTCAGCACGTTTTTATAAAGAACAAAATATATGTATATAATTTAAGAGGGTTAACATTTGGTTATTCTAGAAACATTTTTACAGAAAAAAATAAGTTAAAATTTCCAAAAATAATTGCATTTTAGCCCGGCATACCCCAAATATGTTGAATTCATATTTAAAATGTCTTGTATAGAACTGATATATCAGCAAGAGCAAATTATGTTTGTTAATTTTCAGTGACTATTTTTCTGTTAGTCTTTCTAAAATGACCAATGCGGACCATCTTAAATTTGTATTAAAACCACGCATTAGGTACTGCACCTAGCCGTTTGTGGGCCATCCACTGTACTTGGCTTCTCCACCAGTGGACGGACAGCGGATCTCCAACGGTACTGCGCCCTGTAGTGCAATGCCGCTCATGATCCATAAGCGGCCTTACGTTCCATGGGCCGCCGCGGCAAAGAGGACATGCCCGATCTACAATCCGCGGGGTTTGCCGTGTTTCGGGCCGGACGCGGCTTTCGGCAATGCCAACCCAACCTTGTGTTTACTGGGAAAGTTCGTCTATTATGATTTGTATCTGTCTGTTTGATTATCATACACTCATACTTCATGATACAAATAAAAGAATATATGACACCGCGCAGGTAGGCGTGGCCATGTAGGTCACGCTGTGAGTAATTCCGCCATATTTTGTAAACGAAACCCGTCTTTGTTGAGATCGCGTTGTGTTTTCAAGTTATTTGTTGGTGTTATATATCACTTTTAAGAGTTTAAAAGTAGAAATGAGGTGTGCTGTGCATGGTTGTGATGTGGACAATCAATGCAAGGGCCTTATGCCCGATATTAAAGTTTTTCGCTTGCCTACAGACAGAAACACAAAGTGTTTGGAAGCGTCTATGCAAACGAGAAGATACGTTTAATGTGAAAAATGCTAGAATCGGTTCTACACATTTTGACGAAAGTAATTTAAAGCATGAATTATTAGCTATATATGTACCAGAAGACTATGGCTCTTTAAAAAAAGAAAGAAGCTTTACCATAAAAAAAACTTATCGAATATGCCTCCACAAAAACATTTGTTATTTTCTTAAAAAATAATTTCTTGTTTTACGTAATTTCATTAATTTATATATTTTTGTCTTGTTTAGAATAATTTTTGGCATTTCAGGATTTTATTAAATTTGAAAAATTAGGGAATACAAACAAAAACAATTTTTAATAATTTACTATTTAAAGTGTAAAAAACCCCCAAAAAAAAACGATCCTAAAAAACACGTTTCCGTCACAAACATACAGCTCTTATTCACCGCAAAAAATATTTGACAAATTATAGGAACAAACAAAATTATTATTTTATATTTATAACATATTTTCTGAAGACTCTGTATATATTTTAATAAGAATAATATGCATCTAAATAAAAATTATGATTATTAAGCATAGTTTTATTTTATAAAATTATTTACGTTATCTTTTCACGTAAATAAATAAGTAGAAAACAATTGGCAGGCAATTTACCAATATGTATTATTTTAAATTAATTTATCCCTTTATTTACATGATTATTTTAAATCATATACTTTAAAATTTGTATTATAAGCAGGAGGTAAAGTATATTGCCAATAGAATTTATATAAAATGGCCTATATTAACGTAAACTCCATATTGCGCGTTGTAAATTTCAAAAATAACTCACAGCGTGACGTCATGCGCGAACCCAGGCGACTTTGACACTGTTTGGTATCATATTTTCCGTTTATTATATCATGCTCATACTAAGTACATATTTGTGTATAATTCATTTGACCTAGTACTTTTTTTGAGAAATACTGAATTTCGCCGAGACTAAACTAAAGACATTTTATTATTATTATTATTAAATAATGAAAGAGGCCTCGCACAGCTGATGTCACCGACATACACATTTGGTCTTGCCCCGCCACTGATACAGACAAACAGATTGCATCTTAGAATACGTCCCTATTATGCCAACCTCGATGGATGCCCACCTGAATAGCGAGCATCCACCCTACATCTTGCAATTTCACTGTATAAACAAAGAGGACACTCCTGGACAAAATACCAATGATAATCACGGCCTGACAGTAATTTAAAAAATTTATAATTTTTAGTGCTTTTTTAAATAACAGTATGAATTAAAATCATACAAAGATCTTTTTTCTTTCTTACCGAAGGGAAACTATTGTTTTTCCATAATTGATATTGTTAATTAATATTAAGAATTGATCTACAGTGAGACTGTAGAAACCCCCTGCAAGTCAAATTACTGATGCAAGAAGGTTTGAATCCATAGGCGATTCTACACCTCTATTTTTGGGGGGGCTTAAGCCCCCGGTTTACATATTTGGGGGGGCTTAAGTCCCTGGTTTATATATAGGCGGCTAGGTCACTCAGTTGGATTTGGGGGGGGGGGGGGGCTAATCCGAGATTTGGGGGGGCTTAGCCCCACCAAGCCCCCACCTAGAAACGCCTATGTTTGAATCACTGATTTAGAAACAAGGGCGAGTACCATTATTTGCATTTCAGGGCAATCAGGGATTCCCCAAGTTGGCGGCCATTAAAATCATGCTGCCAACACAATATTTTGTACACGAACATATAAAAACTAAATACCCCATACACGCTTATATTCTATGCATGTGTGGGTTATTTTTGTACCTTGTCGGTATTCTATTTTTTAGAGACGTGTGAAATGGACCACCAATCTCCATAAGGTCATTTGGTCAATGACCCATTTAAATTTATTTTCAATGTTCCACCAAATAATTTATTTTTTAAAACCAAACTTTTCTTTCAAAAAAGTGCAAGTTCCATGCGGAAACTCCGCAAGAAAGAATCAAGCCAAGCCATCGTCGAAAGATATCCAAGCTTGCTCCGGGCTGGGTCGTATTTTAAATTGGCCTCATAGGTTTATATTGACGATATAAATTCATTAAAACTAAGAAAGAAACAGACATACGCGCTTTAGGAAGTTAACAAGGGACATTTGTCGACGGCCCACTAAACTAAAAAACGAAAAACTAATTAGGTACCTAATATGGGCATTGTATTTTCATTGTATTAATGGATTGTTAATTAGCGGCTAAACATAGAAATACGAACTCTCAGCCGCGCCAATGTTAGTCATCAAATATAAAGGCATCGGCACGGGATTTCCCAGCAACGTGGTTCAGAGGTAGAGTCTTAGCTAGTGAACCAAGAGGTCGTGGGTTCGAGGCTGTGCTCGGGTAGACTTGTTTTTAAATTTTTGTTATTTAAAAAATTAGATCGGCTCTAAAAAGTGTATTGGCAACAAGTTTGGCACTTGTTCCTCGCTAAAATATTTTTAAAATTATTGGTGATCTGATATCTACTACAGCTGGCAGCCTGTATCATACTTTTAGTACAAGGCGCAACCTCTATTGAGGAGACGTAGACGTATCAAATCGGGAAGCCGCTAATAATCTTAGACTATAAAACCCATAGAAAAGTAATACTAAAAGTTAAACATCTAGAGTAGCGATGTTCAATATACTACAGTACCTATTTTATGATTTTTGCGGTGTTTATTTGTAGGTAAATAATTTCTTGGCAAAACTAGGCACATTATTAAAAAACCGTCCTTAATTAAAAAATTGTATTTTACTTGTTGCGTTGATATCACTAATTGCCCACAAAATTGTGACCCACCTGTAAAAAAACTCACGGGCCGCGCCTGCCAACCTCAATTTTGAACATAAAACTTTCATATCAAGGACTACCAACCTCAAACCGATTTCTTGTCAAATTTGACAATTCAAACATGGGAATTGATTATTATGGTGTTCTGCAAGTTCCCAGGACTAGCACTGACTTAGAAATAAAAAAGGCGTAAGTCACAACTAAGAAATAGAGCAAATAGCGCATAGCTAATAATACTTTTAGTTACAGAAATCTGGCATTAGAATTTAACAGCGAAAGATGCAAAAACGAGAATGCTCGACAAGTTTTTGCTTTAATTGGTGAAGCATATGAAGTTTTGAATGATCCGTTAAGGAGAGCTGTATTTGACCAATATGGAGAAGAAGGACTTAAAAGAGGTGTACCTGGGCCAAAGGGGTATATTCCAGGATATCATTATCACGGTGATCCCATGCGGACCTATAAGTAAGATAATAACTCAAATATATCAATTTTAGGTAAACTGTATATTGGGGACTAGTTCAGAACGAGCTCATTCACTAATTTTGATTCCATTATATAGACATAGACCAAGAAAAAATAGAATTTACAATGTTCTTACTTTTTGATATTGTAAAGTATTGAGTTAAGGCGGCATTCTCCACGTGGCGTCCATGTTGGCCAACCCAAATTCATTTTGATATGTCCCCCCGAAAACTAAAGTCCGAACGTTTTTTGAGTTATTTATTTAAAAGAAAATAAACCTGGGTGGGAAGTTTTCGGTGGGACACCCTGTATAACATACTTTGATTTATGATGTTAAGTTTAGAAGTAAAATTAAATAAGAAATTAAATATCAATAATTTGGGCAGCAGATGTGGCGACACTGTATTGGATCTGTGACCTATTTATATTACCCTTTTACGCCCAAGCTTATTCCATTTTTGTTCAGGCATTATTACTACTTAACGCATTTTTGTTACAATATATTTAGGGACTTTTTCGGAACATCATCTCCATATGCGGATTTACTCGATGTCCTCAAGGACCCGCCGAAGCTCTGTAAATCCGTAACCGGAATAGAAGTTTGTAAAAAGCAACCACCTATAAGGCACCCCCTTCATTTAACTCTGCATGAAGTGTTTTTCGGCGGTGTTAAAAAAATGAAAATACACAGATTAGTGTTTATCAATGAAGAGCGCACGAAAACAGATGTACGTGAAAAAATTTTGACCATCCAGATAAAACCTGGTATTAAGGGAGGAACTGAAATTGTATTTCCCAACGAAGGTGATCAAAATCCCGCTCACATTCCAGGTATGATTTTTTTGCTAATCTTCATAAATTTTGTTTTAGTTATATTTTTAGGGTATAGTGTAGGTATTGCGAGATTAGCAAAAGTTCAAACATTCGAGCGACTTCCTCGTGGAGCTAAAGCTGGCCAATTAGATTCAACTGGTAGGTGGGCCCATGATACAATAAAAGGAAGGTACGATACCAAATCGTGTCAAATTCGTCCGGGTTCGCGCATGACGTCACGCTGTGGTTTATTTTTGAAATTTATAACGCGCAATATAGAGTTTACGTTAGTTAAAGGCGATTTTATATAAATCCGATTGGCAATATCCTTTGCCTGCTGCTTATAATACAAATTTTGAAGTATATAATTTAAAATAATCATGTAAATAAAGGGATAAATTAATTTATGATAATAGATATTGGTAAATTGCCTGCCAATTGCGTTCGAGGTATTTATTTACGTGAAAAGAAAAGGTAAATAATTTTATAAAATAAAGCTATGCCTAATAATTAAGATAATCATTTTTATTTAGAGGCATATTCTTATTAAAATATATACATACACAGAGTCTTCCGAAAATATGTTATTTATAAGAATTTTGTTTGTTCCTATAATTTGGCAAATATTTTTTGCGGTGAATAACATCTGCATGTTTGCGACATGTTTTTTAGGATCGTTTTTTTGGGGTGTTTACACTTTAAATAGTAAATTATTAAAAATTATTGTATTTTTGTATTCTTTGATTTTTCAAATTTAAAAAACCTTAAAATGCCAAAAATTATTCTAAACAAAACAAAAATATCTAAATTTATGAAATTAGGTAAAACAAGAAATTCTTTTTTAAGAAAATAGCCTTTTTTCAGTCTCTTTGTTTGTCGTATTTTCTCGATTAAAGTCTGGTGATTCCTTACCGTGGAGATTTTTAGCAACTGTTTGTCACAGTAAACTTTTTTGTTGAAGTGAGTTTGTAAAAACATTAAACACATTTGACATTCATGACATGACACAATTCATGCTATAAATTACCTTCATAATCACTTTCGTTAAAATGTCTAGAACAGATTCTAGCATTTTTCACATTAAACTTATCTTCCCGTTTGCACAGACGCTTCAAAACACTTTGTGTTTCTTTGATTTTGGGGAAGCTAAAAACTTTAATATCGGGCATAAAGCCCTTGCATTGATTGTCCACATAACAACCATACACAATACACCTCATTTTCACTTTTAAACCCTTAAAAGTGATATAAAAATACCAAAAATTAACAACATAAACAGAACGCGATCTTAACAAAGACGTGTCTCGTCTACAAAATATGGCGGAATTACTCACAGCATGAGTACATGGCCACGCCTACCTGCGCGGTATCATATCTTGTTTTATTTGTATCATGGGTGGGCCCAGAGTGGCGAGTTTCAATTTTAATGATCCGCTTTCCGTTAAGTAAAAAGGCATCTAGACTTACCCGAACAAACCAAAATAATCAGGCTTTAAGCAAAACTAGTCACAGTCACAATAAAAAGGCATCTAGATTAACCTGAACAAACCAAAACGATTAACCTTTAGGAAGCACTAGCTAACTAACCTAAAAAATCCTTGGTTATTTTACAGTGTCTAATTACAGTAGGTATATATATATATATATATATATATATATATATATATATATATATATATATATATATATATATATATATATATATATATATGTATATATATACCGGGTGTCCGAAAAGTCTTAGTATGGGCAAATATCTTTGATAAAAAAGTAAAGATAGAGACACCAAATTTTAGGTGTATCTTATTCGGTAAAAATATACTTTTTTAAGTAATTGTACTTTTTCAACCCCCTTGAGGGGCGACGCTAGGGAGTTGAGGTCAAAAATTTTAAATGAAACTTTATGCCGTGTGGTACCTTATTTTAAACGTCTTCAAAAAATAAACATTTTAAAGCAAACCCATGCATGGTTCGTATCTTAAATCGTTTTAAATGGAAAGCCTTTAAAAATTAAAAATCGTAAAAAAAGTAAAAATTTAAATACCCTTATTTCTCTTATTAATTTGAAAGTTGTTCAAAATGACCACCATGAATTTCTTGGCAGTAACAAAGTCGGTTTTTTGACTCACTTCTCACAATTTAGAGAATGGCAGATGTTACTTTTTGGCAGGCGTTGACAACTCTTTGGCGTAACTCATCCAATTTATTGGGCTTTATTAGGTATAGGGGAAAGTGGGGCACGTTGAAACAAAAATTACATTTTATGCTGCTAGTTCAGTAATTTTAGAAAAAGAAATATCGCAATATATATAAATTAATACTTGACCCCTTAGATATAAATGTACATAGTAAAATTTTAATGGGATTAATTAACTTTGTGGATAAATCATATTTTTAAAAGAATAGTTTTGTTTCATCCTGCCCCCATGATAGGGGTACGTTGAAATTATTTTTTTTAACAATAATTTTTTACGGAATTGAGCTAAAAAATAGAGACCGGCCATTACCAGATGTTAATCTAGAGACAGCGGATGTTAGCAGAGGAAAACCTTACACGCATCGCTTTAATTCGCGAAATGATTGGATTTGTGGTCGCAACAAAAAAAAAATGCCCTTTTTTGCTTTCCGTGTGTAGTTTTCGAAGGCGATAAAACAAAATTACACGCTATTTATTTCAGTAATTTCATTTTATTGCAGAACACTTATATTATCCCACGAGCCGCTACCGTATCCCAGTTAAGTTTAATTTACTTTTTATAATTTCAGCGGATGTAATATTTGTTACTGAAGACAGACCACATGAGTCTTTTGTTAGACAAGATAACGACCTGATTTTAACAACTAAAATATCTTTAGAAGAAGCTCTTGTAGGAACCGTAGTTACGGTGTACACTATCGACCACAGAACTATACGAGTTCCTATAACTGATATAGTATCGTAAGTATACAATAAAAACCTACAAACTTTTAATTGGGAAAAATTTTTTTTGAACATAAACACTCAAAAATAATAATGAATAAGCCATTAATTTAGTCGAACATTCATATTTGTTGACTGTCGAAATCTATAATTATCCTTTATATTGGAAACAGGAGCTGACATCCTAGAGTTTACAAAAGTCAAGTCAGTTTAGTTTTGCTCAGAGCCTAAAATGCTGACACAGAACTTTAAATCGATTTTCAGTGCCGTTTTAGTGTTAAAAAAAAGATGTGAATTGTGAAATAGACCTACTGAATTACTGTCATAATTTTAGACCCTCATACGAAAAGATGGTTGGAAATGAAGGGCTGCCAATTCTGGACAAGTATCCAGAAAAAGGAAACCTAATTTTAAGGTTCGACATAATTTTTCCAGCATATTTACCTAGAACAAGTAAGGATATGCTAAAAAGAGCTTTTAGTTTAGCTAAAGTTGCCGGTGGAAGAAACCAGCACGAATCTATAAATAAAATAGTGTTGGCGGATAAAATTTTGCGAGTTGATCCAGATGAACAGTTACCTCCAATGTAACAATGATTATATAGTTTTACTAGTTTTATATTAAATTGTTCTTAAAGTTACAAATAAATCGTTAATTTATTGTAAATTGAGTTGATTAATTGAGGTTCCCGTCTTCCTACAATCGCATTTAAATCTGAAATTTTGCACAGTTAATGGAGGGCGTGCCAGAACCTGAGGTCCGATTTTCGATGTGGGGTGAAGAAGGAGCCTTTTTAACATTGAAAACCTATACAGGGTGTCCGAAAAGTCTTGGTAAGCAAACCTAAACAAATAACCTGTCTGTGTAGAAGCTTGTGTTTTATGTTTGACATACTACTAGTAGGTATTAATGTTTAACCACAAGCAAGACTATACATAAAACAATTTATTAATATAGAAACTACAATGTTTGAGGAAAAACAAATTAAATGATGTAGGTACTTATATCTTTATACTTTTTTAATCATACTGAAAACAAATAATTTAAGTTTATGTAAATACATAACTTTGCAACAATCGATGAAAGAGGCAATAAAATTATAGTTAAATTTAATAACACAAGAACTTACTGAAAAGTGTAAAAGGGTAATTTATCTCTGCTATCTTTTTCTTTCTCCTTTTTGAGTTTTGCGTTTTTCCTTTTTATCTTCTTTCAGTTGTTTTTGTTTTTCTCTAAAAATTAAGCAATCATTATAATAACTTAAAAACTACAATGATGTTCAGGAATTTTGAAAGCTTTAGTATACGAACATTGTTTAGTTTACACTTAGGAAATTCAATTGTACGTTCTTACCGATCCTCCTTGTCCTTTTCTTTCTTTTTTTGGCTGTCTAAGCGAGACTGCTCTCTCTTTTGCTTTTCTGCATCAGCAACTAACTGAAAATTTATATTTTTTTCTATATTGTTTTCTTTGGGTTCACCAGATCCACCTTCTTCATCATCTTCTTCAGAGTCAGTCATTTGACTATATTGAGATAAGATCGCCTGCCTAAAATTCAGTTTTGATGAAATATCAGATATAAGTACCTTCATGCATTTAGTAGTTGTGAATTTACAGTGTAAAACTTAAGAGAAAAATTTAAAAGTAATCAGTTCTAGTATATGGGACTCTTAGATATATGTTATACCTAAATGCTGTGTAATGATATGAACATCTAAAAAATATGGAGTAAAACAATTTGATTTCACTCAGTATATACTGAAGCACTGTCACATTAGAATAGGACAGGATAGGTAACAGGACATACTGGCTCTCTGGATTTTTTACATTCTTTGTTTACCTTATTTTCTTTTCTTCTTCAGTATATTCCTTTTGTTTCGTTGTCGCCAGTGACTGAGATTCTAAAAGCTTAGCTAACTTCTCATTTAAGTCTTCAGCGGAAGGTCCAGATGGAGGAGGCTCTTTTAGTTTAAATGACTGCCATTTCTCCAGAATTTCCTCACTAACTTTGTTTATGTCACTGGCCTTAAAACAATATACCATAATTTTAACAAAAAAAATCGGAAATGGATATTGGGTACAGACTGAAACATTTATAAAGTCTGCTTTTAGCCAAAATGGTTTGTTAAATAAAAAGCCACTACTCTTGCTTTTTTAGAGTATTTCTCATTTAGAGCCCTTGGCAGAAACATAAGTTTCAAATGTCAAAACGCTTCACACAATAGACTTATAAGGATAGGTAAGTATACGTTCAATAACAACTTACTTACATTTTCTATAATTTCAGCCAATATTCCTTGTAATGTTTCTAATTTTTCTTCCGAAGTATCATCACCATCCAAGATTCCTTCAATGTAGGATCCAAAGACGGTCTCGTCGGTATTTAGTTCTTTTAGCTTCGTATCTAACCAGTTTTTAAACTCAACATTTCCTACAGAAGCAGTGGCCATTTTGCTTGGAATTTTAAAAACGTTTTGAGAAAGAATATGTTAAAGATTAGTAAAAGTACACTTTCCTCTGAAAATTACCACAAACAAGCATAAGTCCAAGCCATCATGTCCATGAGTCCATGCAACTCTTTTTTACTTATTTTCTTTTTAGTAGTGGCTCCCAGGTCGTTTGACGGAGAACGGACGGCAGATCTCTAAGCCCTGTCCGTCAAGGTATTTTTTTTACTAGTCGTATTCCATTGAGACAACTGTCAGTGGTCTGTAATAGAGTGCAAGTTCACTTTGTTCTTTTAAAAATCACATTTCTGTAAATTTAGTAATATTCTTATTGGAACTTTTGTTCAGCAAGTACTTTATTAGTACTCTCCCAATACATATAACGCGTAATAACAATATTCATACTTTAAGGCGACAACAGTAAGACATCTCGTAAAGATAACTTTAAAGGTGCTAAGCCTAAAGTTATACAAAATAGAGTTGCCTTATTGACTAAAAAACATCTATCTTCGGGCTCATATTTTTAATGACTATAAGACAACTAATCAACATCTAGGTAAGGATCTTTTTGTCATCTTTATGTTAACTTTTCTAATTGATTTCAGTTGAAAGCATTCACCGGTTTATCATTCAGCCTGTTCCGACCCATCTAAACAATCTGTTCTAGTGGGACCCGAATGGAGGAGATACAAATCGCACCGGAAACATTGCAGTCCCGTTTATACTCTACTCATCTTGGCTCTTACTCTTCTCATACCGTCTTTGTTTCCTATTACTCTTCTCCTACGGCCTTTGTTTCCTATGTTGAAATGCCATTTTCGCCATTTTTAACTGTATCGTTGTTTGTAGTACTGACTGTATGTACAGTAAAGGAGAGGCGATCCACCTCCGGTCACATCTTCTGACAAAATTCTTATGTCAACTTGAGTTAGGCATCGTTTGTCCTTATCTCAAAGGTACATTATAGATATACTCTCGACTTGTCGTAATGTTATCCTGCAGTAGATAAATTTAAGATACCTTTACGACACATGTTGACTGGAGTTCAAGAGGTATTCGTTTGGTTCTGCCTGCTATAAACTGCTTGGAGCAATGGTTGACGTTCGCTTGGGTCAAGCTGACGGTCTTTTTCTGTTTGTTTGGCCAAAGCCGCTTGCTATAAGGCAACAAGAGCAGGATCGACCTTCACCATTTTTGACCGATTAGGAGCTGCTTTTTTTACTCAATAACATAACCTAAAATAAGTTTCTCAAAAGTCAATTGCTAAATCTCGCTTAATATAAACGCGAATATTAGTTGGATATTATTTACCCACTGGTTTTAGCTGAGCTGAGATAATCAGATCATTGTGTCTCTTTTTGCCTCATTAAATTTATTATAATATCTCTCTCAGAGTACTTAGCTCAGCTAAAAGACAAGTGGCATATAAAAAGTCACTGTTTTTCTGATTAGTCAGATCCAAATTTTAATGCGGAAACTGACTAATGAGCACAATATTTGCAATTTGCGAGTATGTGAAACAAGATTAAGAAATAACTACAACTTAAACGAAGAAAGAAAATAATTACAATCTGCTTCAAACAGCTTGGAGCAGAAAGAGCAGGCGACACGAACACCTCCCACACGAAATGCCATCGATGTGATACTAATGCCTCAATTTCAAAAGAAGGGACAATCAGTGATACCAATTTTTTGGAATAAAAATCCCTGTCAAACAAAAACATCTCGATTGTTTCCAACTAAATTTGCATTTTCTGCAGTTTCGATTCTTCCGATAACAAGTAGGGCCGAATTTATTTACGGTTTTCTCCTCCATATACAAAGAAAAAGCTGTATCTCATATATTTGTTAATCTGTGTAGTGACTACAATACATCGTTAAAGTGAAAGTTAACTTAAACTGCAAGTCGAGAGAACGTCACAGATGACAGGAAAAATGTCCGTCAGTGTTAAAAAACAAGACGATCATTGTCATTAATATACAATTTGCATTATTTTAATAATAAATGTATGAATATGAAGTACGCAAGTTCTAGTTTCATATTCACATTGGGTTGTAAATAATGACTATTTAAAGTGTATATTTTGTTAGTAGTAGCACGAAAAATAAATAGGAACTATGTCAACTTTGAAGAGTGGAAGTTTGGCCAAAAAGGAAGGCAAAATGAGAATCCGCGCCTTTCCTGTAAGTATAATTGTTTCTTTATATTATAGACATGTAAAAGTATCATTAGCTATGGTATTTGGCATAGCACCTCACCAGCATCTATCATATTTCATTCAGGTTTAAGCCAGGTCAGAATTTTGCTATCATGTTACTACAAAAGTGTCCCTGATTTATTTTAGTTGTATTTATTACGAAATTAATTCTGAGATCATTGCCATAAAAAAATTGTTTATTTGCATACTTTTTTGCACCAACAATTTAAGAAAATACATCTTCGGCAGTGGTGCAAGTATGCCCTTATTGGCAATTTCTTCCACCACACAGCATTAACGTATCACTCCATATATTGTGTGAAGATCTAGCTGTAGATACACAAAAAATGTGTTACTGTTCAACTTACTAAACTTGGTGGTCAGTTTTATATTTTGATTTTTCAGTTGAATTGAATTTTGACAAATTTTAGTCATGTAGGTGTTCATTAATTCAATTTAGACTTGTATAGTTTAGCCAATCAACAATACCAAACTTTGTAAAATTATTGTACCTCCCAGGCTTTATCACCCACTATAATTTCTAGTCGATGACCCCTAACATAGGGGTACTTTGCTCTTGACATTTTTCATAAAAACTTATTGACTGAGGGGTCAAAAATGAGACAGTCTTTACCAAACTTGACAACGTGATTGTATGCACCAACCTTTAACACCAAAAACGATTTGATTTATTTATTTATTTATTTATTCATATACGGGACCAGCCCAGTCATTACAATAAAAGAAATACATTTACACTTAAGTCAACATCCAAAAATAACACATTTTACAATAGCAATAGCAGATTGACATAACACAGTTACCAATAAAGACAAGAGACCCAAAGAACCCCCATACTATACACTATTAATTAATTGCCTGAAGCTAGAGAAGACCTGACAGATTGTAAAGTTACATTAAAAATATCTATTTTCAGTTTGTTTGCATTATTCATCATCCTGTTAATGATGACATTACCCCCTAAAATAAGAGCACTTGGCTCAGGTTGTCTCATTTTTGACCACCCAGTCAATAAGTTTTTATGAAAAATGTCAAGAACAAAGAACCCCTATTTTAGGGGTCATCGACTAGAAATTATGGTGGGCGATAAAGCTTGGGACCTACAATAATTTAACAAAATTTGGGATTGATTGGCTTAATCTATACCCCTGGTCAATTGATTTGTATTTGGTCAATGGTCAATAAATTAGGCACACTCATTTTATTTTATTATTTCTGTGATTTGTATATATTTTTCAAATCAGTTTCAATGTGGCAAGCACAAATTTGCTTCTTTTGGGTGTAGTGACTACCTCTATCTTATTTGAAGAAAAATATTATATATACCCAATCAAACAGAGTTCTTAGAATCATTTAGAAACCTTTATAGATTGGTATACCAAAATAAGCTTTCAAAGATGATTATAAACAACCTTTTCCAAAAGCTTTTTCCTTAAAATCAAATTAGTGTACCAGGTACCTGTAGGTAGGTACCTGCAACAAACAACGTGCAGGTAAAATTTATGATTTGAAAGTTTTTCAATAGCCTTATTATATTGCAGAAATTTCTTATCAAGATTCACTTTTCCTCCAAAAGTGTACCTACACTTGTTTAATAATTTCCTTTGTTCACCCTCTGCCCTATGTGGGCTATTAACAGATATACTATATATTTTTATGCTAATTGCATTTCTAATACTTATACATTTTCATCCTAAACTTTTTTGTAACATAGTTGAGAATTACCTACATACTGTAACAAGTTTTTTTTATATACTTAATACAGGACTTGATGTTCAAATTCTTTAAAAATGTATTTAATACAGTGAACAGGTAAGCACACTAATTGCAAACCAAGCATTTAATGTGAAGTCTGTCATTAATGGAAACATCAACTTGTCATTTTTCGAACAAAAATAAAACAAAAATTATTGTTTGTCATTTTACATATATTATATTTTTTACTAAAGTTTTAACAACAATTTAAAAAAACACATTTAAGTAAACAGCAGCAACCCTTAATTTTTACCAATGTTTAATGCATAATACAATTTTTACTATGAGTGGACATTCAGATTATGCAACCAAATGGGATCCTCCAGGAGATAATGTAATTTAAACTATTTTTGTTGTAGATTGTACATTAGAACTAAAAGTTGCTTTTTTTCAGATGACCATGGATGAGAAATATGTGGAGAGTATATGGACTCTTCTGAAGAATGCTATACAAGAAATTCAGAAGAAAAACAACTCAGGTCTTAGTTTTGAAGAACTTTATCGTAACGCCTATACTATGGTTCTTCATAAACATGGGGAGAGACTTTATACAGGTCTTAAAGAAGTTGTCACACATCATTTAGAATTTAAGGTGAAGTGGTTAAGTTATATTATGAAGATTGACACAAAACTGAATCATTTTTAAAATATTTTTGTTCTCCCTCCAAAAACAATGTGAAAATAATATAAAATGATGCTTTTATCGAATATGATAGAACCTAAACTATTTTTAGTGTTCCGTGCTAAAATTGGCAAAACGGAACACTTATGGATTCACTTTGATATCCGTGCGTCTGTCACAGGCTATTTTCTCTGAAACTATTTGACGTAAAAATTTGAAATTTAGCACAGACATAGACTGTGGTGGCCCATTTATAGACGTGAAGTATAAAAAGTTGAATTTTGATTCTGGGGGTTAATTTCGGGGGGTAAATTAAGAAATGAATTTTTTTTATGGCATCATGTAGGGTGTCAAATGAATGCTTATTGGAGTTTGATTGGATTTTTATGCATTGTTTTAAACATTTTTTGGGGAAAACGCTTAAGAATTGCTGTCCCCCAACCTCATCACCAAATGGATCGCTCAGAAAAATCTGAAAAAAGCCATGAACATTGAGAATTAGGTGTAGATTGAGCCAAAATTATCAGGATTAAAAAATTCTAGCGCGATCAGTTGTTATAAACAATTTAATTGTTAATTTCCTTGTAACTGCTGAACCTTTGGGTTTAGAGAAAAAGTTTTCTATTAAAAAATATGTCCCACGATGTAAGGAACGATTTTTGTACTTACACGTTTTTGAAAAATTTGAATTTGGCTCGGTATTACGAATTTACCTAAACAGTAACTATGAACTATCAAAATTCATTACTTGTAAATTTTCAATGTCATGACAATCTTTGCACTTCTATTGGTTATAAACTTGTATCTCAATGAAAAATCTGCATCTAAATGAAAAATTAAAGTACATAATAGTAAATGTCTAATAAATCAAAGTATGGCAGTCGAACAAGAATAATAATAAACTTTGATACTGAAATTTTTGTTTGTGTTTATAATGTAATTATTTTATGTTTCTAAGCAAGGAAACAGGATGATTCACTTTTGGGTCAATGGGACTTCTGTATGCCCTTCAGAGTCGTCCGTATACACGTGGGTTATTGTTGTGATGTTTAGAAGAGGACAAATGAACCAAATTTTGCAAGATATGTAAAAATGTCACTCCTAATAAAAGCTTTTGCTTGTAAAATAAATAATACTCACGTTATGAAAGATTTAATTTTTTGTATAGGGAGCATAAAAAATACGAAAACAATATTTTGCGTAAGAGTAAACATACCGTGTTTATCATTTTCTACCAAAAGAACAAATATGAAATATGTGTTAGTACCGTGTGTTAGTAGCCGAAGTACCTACAAGATTTCATTAAAAATTTAAATATTAAAAATAACGAGTTTTATCACTTTTTTTTTAAAGTCCCAACTATTCTATCTCACACCTTCAACCAGAGTATGTACTAATTTCTACATATTAAACAATAATGACACCTATTGACATGTTTGTCCATGTCTTTAATATATGAAGCAATTATTTAATTTAAAATACTTCTCATCAAAATGCTATCTACTGAACAAAGGATTTTTATAGTCCAGTGTTATGGGGATGGCCAAGTATCATACCGCTACATCATGAAACAATTTAGCCATTTAGAAATCCCAATAACTGAAATGACAATCTACAACACAATAAAAAAGTTCCAAAGAACTGGTTTGGTTTTGAATCTCAAGAAGAAGAAGAAATGTGACCAAAACGATACTGCCATAGTTTTAGTGCTTCAGTCTGTTAGAGAAACTCCCGTGATGTCCCTTAGAAATCGTGCTAAACATCTTCTAGAAGTTGTGAAAGAATCTCATTCAGATTATCTTAAGAGAAAATAAATTATTTCTGGTTAAACCCCACTTTAACCAAACATTGGAAGAGGCAGATAAAGCAAAAAGACTAGATTTTTGTTTGTGGGAGACTATATTTTAAGTGGAAATATCCATATTTATTATGTTTTCTGATGAATGTATCTTTTCTGCTAACAGCATGTCAGGTGGTGGTCTCGAGAAAACCCCGAATTTAGAGTAATGGGGCGAAGACAATATTTACAGAAGTGAACGTGTGGTGCGCGATATCTGTCCATGGCATTATAGGTCAATATTTTTTGTATAGAATATCTTCCTTAGAAATGCTGGATACATTTTACCAAAAAATGTAAGGTGGATTTGTAGAAATGGCCCAATTTTGTGACCCCCAAGGAGTCCCGACTAAATGTTCTTATTATTTAAAAATTGCATTTGGATAAGAAGTATTTTGAATTAAGTTATTGCTTCATTTAATAAACATGTCCATAGGTGTCATTATTGTTTAATATGTAGAAACTAGTACTCTGGTTAAAGGTATCAGAGAGAATAGTTGGGACTTCAAAGAAATAATGTGATGAAACTCAGTTTTAATATTTAGATTTTTTAATGAAATCTTGTTTTTGGGCTTAGGGATTAATTTAAAACATATTTCATATTTGTTTATTTGGTAGAAAATTATAAACAAGGTATGTTTTACAAGCAAAAACTTTTATTTGGAGTGACATTTCTACCTACCCTGCAAAACTTGGTCCATTTGTCCTCCTCGGACATACCATATAGAAATTTCGTAAATTGAAGTATTAAGGAGTTGCAAAACTGCATAAAAATAAGACATTATGTAATAAATGGCATATAACTGACTTTTGACCACCGTAAATGGAGGGATGGTGGTAATTCTTAAATAGCGTATGCGAGAATCCACAAATAAAAATGCCATGTAAATTGAGATACGCCTTATTTAACGCTAATTATTATTTATAGGTGAGGGAGGATGTATTAAAATCTTTACACAATAACTTTTTAATGACTTTAAATCAAGCCTGGAATGACCACCAAACATCAATGGTGATGATTCGTGACATACTCATGTATATGGATAGGGTGTATGTCCAACAAAACGATGTTGATAATGTTTATAACTTAGGCTTAATAATTTTCCGAGATCAGGTAAGAGTAAGAATACCATTTAGTGTTTTGAAATTTAAATTATACTGAAGTTCTTGCAGGTTGTAAGGCACGGTTGCATTCGCGATCATTTAAGAGAAACATTGCTAGAAATGGTTATGAGAGAAAGAAGAGGGGAGAAGGTAGATCGTATTTCTATTAAAAACGCGTGTCAAATGTTGATGGTTCTAGGAATCAATTCTAGAGCAGTGTATGAGGAAGATTTTGAGCGTCCATTTTTACAACAGTCTGCAGAGTTTTATAAGGTAACTGCTGACTAATCTATTGATAACATTAAATTGCTTATCCCTAATTATTTTTTTAGGTTGAAAGTCAAAAGTTCTTAGGCGAAAATAGTGCATCAGTCTATATCAAAAAGGTTGAGACTCGAATAAATGAGGAATCGGACAGAGCTAAACATTATTTGGATGAATCAACTGAACCCAGAATAGTAGAAGTCGTAGAAGAAGAACTTATTAAAAAGCACATGAAGACAATTGTAGAGGTAGGATACATAGATGATTCAGTGCCACTATTTTCTAGACCCTTATATTAAAATATGTCTTATTTGTTTCTTCACACTAATAATACCATAAAACAATTACTAAGTCATCATGTATTGAATTCATTTTTATTTTAGATGGAAAATTCTGGAGTCGTTCACATGTTAAAGCATCAAAAGACTGAAGATCTTGCTTGCATGTATAAAATATTTGGCAGAGTTCAAGATGGTCTAAAAACTATGGCAGATTGCGTGAGTCACTATTTGAGAGAGCAAGGAAAAGCCTTGGTACAGGAAGATGAACATCAGCCTGGCACGAATGCCATAACTTTTGTTCAGTCTTTGTTGGATCTTAAAGATGGATTCGATCATTTCCTAAACAACTCGTTTAACAAAGACAAAATCTTTAAGCAAATGATTGCATCAGATTTTGAACATTTCTTGAACCTAAATCCTAAATCTCCGGAGTATTTGTCGCTTTTTATCGATGATAAGCTAAAGAAGGGTGTAAAAGGGGTAAGTCTTTAAAAATCTAAGTAAGTGTATTTTAAACTTTGAAAATTAAACACTCTAGAATTAGCATCTACCCAGAATATATTCGGTTCGTTTGGCTTAAACACTTTTTGCAGCATTGTTAAACAATTATTAAAACAGCCTTTATTAAAAGTATTTAGTATACAGCAGCCGCGGCCCGTGAGTTTTTTTTACAGGTGGGTCAAAATTTTGTGGGCAACTAGTGATATCAACTCAACAAGCAAAATAAACTTTTTTAATTAAGAAAGGTTTTTTAATAATGTGCCAAGAAATTATTTATCTACAAATAAACACTGCAAAAATCATAAAATAGGTACTGCAGAATATTGAACATTACCACTCTAGATGTTTATGACTTTTTCTATATGTTTTAATACTCTAGATTAGTAGATTTTAGCGGCTTCTGTTTTGATAAGTTTAGCATCTCCTCAATAGATGTCGCGCCTTGTACTAAAATCCCAGAATATAAACAGAACAAAATTCTGAGCTAAAAGTATGATTATTCGTAAAATAAAATTAGGAACGCTGCCGGAACTCCATTTTCTTTAATAAATACAATGCTGGCGACTAGACATAGTAATACGATATTTGTCTACGCACGTGCAGGCTGTAAGCTGTAGTAAATATGAGATTGCCAACAATTTTAAAAATATTTTATCGAGGAACAACTTGTTGCCAATACACCTTTTAGAGCCGATCTAATTTTTTAAATAAAAAAAATTAAAAAAAAGTTCTTGCCCCAACACAGATTCGAACCCTCGACCTTCCGATCAACTCGCTGAGATTGTACCTCTAGACTACGCTGGTTACGCAAGAAAATCGGTCCGATACCGTTAAATTGGATGCCTAGCGCTGGCCTGACAGAAATCGTATTTATAATTTTTTATGTTTAACCACTAATTGATTTTATTAATACGATGCAAATACAATGCGCATATTAGGTACCTAATTAGTTTTTCTTTTTCCAAATCAAATGTTTTGAAATAGTATATTTTAGGGGGCGGTTTGAGAGTATTTCCATAGTGGGAGGGGCCAGATATTATTGGTGGGCCGTCGACCAATTGTGTTTCTTTTTAACTTCCTCAAGCGCGTATGTCTGTTTCTCTCTTACTTTTAATGAATTTATATCGTCCATATAAACCTATAAGATCAATTTAAAATATGACCCAGCCCGGAGCAAGCTTGAATATCTTGGATTTGACGATGGCTTGACTTGATTCTTTCTTGGGGAGTTTTCACGTGGAACTTTGAAACAAAAGATTCTTTTTTGGTTTTAAAAAATTTAAAAATAAATTATTAGGTAGATCACTGAAAATTTTAGGTGGGTCATTGACCAAATGACCTTATGGACGCGCCTGGTATACAGTATGTCCATGGATGGGGTAGACAAGAGGACACATGGACCAAAAGGTTAAAGATACGAAAAAGGTCATTTATAAAAGTTTTTGCTTGCTTTAAAAATAAGGTCCACGATGCCATGTATTTGTTTTTTTGTACAGGGTATGCAAAGAATACAAAAACGTAAAATTTGGTTAAGAGTAAAGTTGCCTTATTTAAATTTTAATGCTAAACTTTGAATAAAAAAGTTGTTTTAAATTTTAAAAGAATTCTTATTCCGGATTTTCAAGTAACTGTCTGGTAACCAGTCGGTCAGTCAGTTTATTCTTTTATATATAGAGATGATCTTTTTTCGTATCTCACTTTTTAATCCATTTGTTCTCGTCTAGCCCATCCGTGGACATACTGTATATTAATAATAATAATAATAGTGATTGAGAATATTTGTACATTCAAATGGAAAAATTGATTTTGTCCATTTTATTTTTCACAAACGTAGCACCGCTTAGTCTTTCTTTTTCCGCGAAAATGAAGGTTTATCCTATGGTTTTCATAAAAAAAAAACAACAGACGAAAGGCTTCAAAGACACTAATAATTTCCAAAATTCGATGACAAAGTGATATACATATTGTACAGAACGACCGAAATCCTAAACAAACGGTTTTCTTATTATCCACTGACAATAACCTTCTTTTCACTGTCAGTTTGACCACAAAGAAAATGCGTTTCTAAGACTGAACTGAAAATCAACAACAAAAGCCGGTCTGGACCTTTTTATATACCCTGTTGCTGGTTCTGGAGAATTCTGAAACATTTTAGAACGATACAAGGAACATTAATAGAAGAAAATAGAAGACTGTTGCAAATTTTAGGCGTTCCATATTAGTCTACAAAGATCCGAACCTTTTTTCATAGGCGTAACAAATTAACCAGGGTATTAAATTAAAAACAATATAAAATAAACCTAAAATCTCAAAATACCTAAACATAATTAAAGTTAGAAAAAAATATATAAACCTCTGCGACGTCCGTAACAATAATAAGGCAGTGTTTCGGGTTGATATTATTGTCAAAATTTTTTTTTCCATTAGAAAATATGCGATTAGCACGTCAAATAATTTCTATTTTGTGCAAATTTAACTTAGAGTTACGCAAAACATCTTTGTTGTTCAAATTGTTTTTCTTGTAATGTTTATTTCATATCACCAAATTTGATGGGGATAAACAAGAGCATTTAGGAAATTTTCTCCATTTCCACTTAGACTGTGGTTAAGCCAAACAAACTTATTTGTTCATAAATCTATATACAGAGTTTAATTATCAAAGATTGTAAGTATTATTTTTCTTTCGCGTAGATGTCCGAGCAAGATATCGAGCTGGTTCTCGATAAATCAATGGTGCTCTTCCGATTTCTCCAAGAAAAAGATGTATTTGAACGATACTATAAACAACATCTGGCTAAACGACTCCTCCTGAATAAGTCTGTCAGTGATGATTGGGAAAAGAACATGATTTCGAAACTTAAGGTAATAATACTGTTTTTTCGCAACAGCTTTTTTGTGTGTGTGTGGGTGTTTAATATAATTTTTGTGCCGATACTAATATACCAAATAGCTAATAACGAGTGTTCAGACAGTTGTTGATGCTTTTGACGAATGCTTATCTGGACTTGAATGTGCCCAAAGCCTAATTTTTTTTAATAGTATGTATAATATGTCACAGTAGGGTGTTTCTAAACTTTGGTGAATATTTCAGGATGTGATTCTTGACCCAGTTAAGTAAAACGGTTTTTACAAATGAATGTTCTCATATATTCTCAAGATACAGGGGGATAAAGTTGCCGGGTCATGTACTCTTACCAACACAAACTACTTTTAGGAATATCATTGACTTAGCTAGATAACTTATTTATATTCCTTACTTCATTTAAGAACTTTTTGTCTTGCTTTTTTTTGATATCTTGTACCATTTGTACAGCGCTTCACAAAATAATATTTTTAGCTTTAAAATAGGGTATGTACACACAGTTAAATAACTTGTGAGTAGTTATGGAAGGGATGTTGACCACCAGTTCAAAATGACGTAGCATGTCAAATGACGTAAGCACACTGGCGCCATCTAGGGTTTGTTAGATGTACGAATTTTATTTTTTACAGAAACCGGCTGTTTTCAAAAAACGACTGTTTTCCAACTAAACAGGACCGTTTTTCAAAAAAAGGACTGTTTTCTAAAAAAAAGTTGTTTTCCAAAAAAAGGTGTTTTCCAGACGACGACCGTTTTCCTCAGTTTTTTTATTTTGGAAAACAGCCCTGTTTTTTGGAAAACAGTCCTGTTTTTTGAAAAACTCCTCTTTTTTGAAAAACAGTCCTGTTTTTTGAAAAACCCCTGGTTTGTAGAATTTTTTTAAACAGCCTTTTTTTTTTTGGAAAACCGTCCTGTTTTTTTGGAAAACAGCGCTGTTTTTTGGAAACAATAAAATTAGTACATCTAACAAATCTACATCATTTTGAGCTGGTGGTCAAGATCTCTTCCATAACAACTCTTGTGAATAATGAAAGATATAAAAAAACGTAAGAGACTAAAAAGTTTTAAAACCAAATAGAATTAAAAATTTAAAAAAAAAGACATTTTCAAATGTTCAATAAATATGAACTTTTTTTTTTATAAATCACCTAAGGAATCACAACCTGAAATGTTTTAGATTACTTAGGAAACACCCTGTATATTCTGCTTATCCTGCTTCTGGTAATACTGCACTTCCTGCTATTTCTGTAGCACTTTAAGGTGTAATATTTTTTACAAATATTCCCACTTTAACATCTTTTGCAAAATTTTACTGTTTGTTTTTTTCCCTGTTCCTTGTCTTAATGATTAGTATTTTATTATAGTTTTGAACTTTTTTCTTCTTTGCATTGTTTAATGCCTTTGCTTTGGTTTATTGTAATTGTTATTAATATAAAGGAATAAGTAAAAATCCTGTTTGTGATAATTTGTTTTTTCTTAAATAAATTATATCTTTTTTATAGACCGAATGTGGTTGCCAGTTTACCTCAAAATTAGAAGGAATGTTTAAGGATATGACAGTATCAAATACCATAATGGAGGAATTTAAAGAACACGTTACCAAAACAGACGTAAGAATATTTTGATAATACCTTATTTTTTGTTCTTTTTTGCTGCAGATGATATAAAGAAATTTTATTAACCTAAAATGATTTATTTCGAATCAGAGAGTACTTAAATGGTTCAGTTGGTTATATTATGTTCATCAAGATTCGTACTCGTCGTACTAATATAGATAGAACGATCTGTGCAGTCTTCATTTGTATACTAAACTAAATTATTACTACTTTTTGTAGGCTAATTTGGGCGGTGTCGATCTATTCATGCGTGTTCTAACAACAGGATTCTGGCCCACACAGAGTGCAACTCCTAAATGTCATATTCCACCTGCTCCCTTATCCGCTTTTGAATGTTTTAGAAGGTAAGATAATGGTAATTGTGGGATTCAAACGCATCTATCCAAAAAAGGATCTAGTAAAGTTTTTAGGAAATAATTGAAAAATGATTATTACTGGCTTTATGTTTTTGAGTGAAGTTCCTATTTTTTAAACATTCAACCGCTAATTTTATTTTTAGTTTAATATACTCCTTTATAGACAAATTTAAACAAAGCATTTCGTACAGTTTATTATTAAGTCTTTTTTTTTGTTAGATTTTATTTAGCCAAACATAGCGGACGGCAGCTGACCCTTCAGCCACAACTAGGCAATGCTGATCTCAATGCTGTATTCTACGGACCTCGAAAAGAAGAAACTGACGGCGCTTGCTCGTCGTCCACGAGCCTGGTGAGCAATTCACGCGCCGGGCCGCGGAAACACATCATTCAAGTGTCGACCTATCAAATGGTAGTGCTTATGTTGTTCAATAATCATGACAAGCTTAGCTACGAGGAAATTTTAAACGAGTCTGACATACCAGAAAGGTAAATTTAATATGAAAATAAATTTTGGTACACAGTAATCATATAGTGCGGACTTGAAACTTTAGCCAAAATGAGTGAAAAAATTCAAATCATATTATATCCAAAACGCCGTTTCTTATTTTATTTACCATTTTTAGAGATCTCATTCGAGCATTACAATCACTCGCTATGGGTAAGGCGACGCAACGTATCTTGATAAAGACCCCGAAAACAAAGGAGATCGAGTCTTCTCATGAGTTTCAAGTTAACGACTCTTTTACGTCAAAGCTACACAGAGTTAAAATCCAAACTGTGGCGGCTAAAGGAGAAAGTGAACCTGAGAGAAGAGAAACAAGAAGCAAGGTAAAAATAAATTATAGTTATGGTTATAATATATACAGTGCATCTTTTTTTATATAGTGAACCATATGGTTTTACATGTTAAAATTTTAACCCCATATTAGGCCCTCTTCTAAGTATATGTAGATATTAAACTTGACATAGGTCTCAGGTTGAGTTAATTATATATATACCTATATATATATATATATATATATATATATAGAGAAGGGTAGTCGTTGCTGACTAGTTAAGGAGTAAACTAGTAAATATTGGGGTATGCAGCAAATGAAAGTGTACTCTTTAAAGTTTAGTCCGAGCTTTCGGAAATTTTTATTTCCATCATCAGGGAATCTACAAGAAATTTCCGAAAGCTCGGACTAAACTTTAAAGAGTACACTTTCATTTGCTGCATACCCCAATATTTACTAGTCTACTCCTATATATATATATATATATATATATATATATATATATATATATATATATATATATATATATATATATATATACAGCGTGCCCGATATTTCTTAACAAATGGGAAATTTTTTTATTATGTATTTCTCAGAGTTTTCCTTTTAAGATTAGCTTTTGCTTGTCTCCAAACAAATTTTCGATATATCAAAGTTATTTTTACTTATACAGGGTACCTCAAAAATATAGTAATGTAACTTGTAAAAATTCAGAATATAAAAATTTTAAATTTTTGAGATATACAAAATAAAGTGCCCTATATCCAAAGAAAAAAGTTAAGTCTCATTTTATTCCAGGATATACAGGTGAGAATATAATTAAGATCAAAAAATACAAGAAAATGGATTTCAAGATAATATTTAAACTAATTGTTCATTGTATATTCTCACCTGTATATCCTGGAATGAAATGAGACTTAACTTTTTTTCTTTGGGTATAGAGCACTTTATTTTGTATATCTCAAAAATTTAAAATATTTACATTTTTAGTTTTTACAAGTTACATTACCTTATTTTTGAGGTACCCTGTATAAGTAAAAATAAATTTGATATATCGAACATTGGTTTGGAGACAAGCAAAAGCTAACCTTAAAAGGAAAACTCTGGGAAATACATAATAAAAAAAATTCCTATTTGTTAAGAAATATCTGGCACACGCTGTATACCAGACAATTGACACAACTATAAATAATTTATAGTTGTGTCAATTGTCTGGTACAAGAAATAGTATACGGGTGTCCCTGGAGGGGGTTACCTATACCACAAATGGACCTAATTTTTAATTTTTCGACAAAAAGTTATTCTTAATAAAAATTTTTGCTTGTAAAAAAAATACGATTTGTGGTAAGAAAATTTAGTTATTATATACAGGGAGGTCAAAAACTTCACAAATATAAATTTTACCTTAGGGTAGACTACTGTTATTTTTCATTGTAAAGAAAAATGCCATTTGAAAAAGTTGCTTAGAATTACATTTTTAGTGATAATCCAAAACTTCAGAAAAAACTTTTTATTTCTGTAAAACATAAATTTTTTTATTGAAATGTTAATTAAACTAAAAGTTTTATTTACAAAGTTATTATTCAACGTGAAAGCCGCCAACTTCTACACACTTTTGTAGTCGTCTTTTAAACTCGTTATAACTAGAATTAATCATCTGTTGATTTATTTCGGCGATAGCTTCACGTATTCTGTATTTCAAAATTTCAACATCATGATTTAAATTATATTTATAAACCTTTTCTTTTAAAATTCCCCAAAGAAAATAATCGCATGCCGTTAGATCAGGGGATCGAGCCGGCCAGCGTATGGGACCATATCTACCCAGCCATTTTTGTGGAAAATGTCCATTAAGCCAATTTTGAATTTGCAGTGTCGAATGCGCTGGACATCCGTCTTGCTGAAAATAGGCTTTGCGTCTGTATTCTAAATTTTCTTCTTCAAACTCTGTCCAAAAATAAGTATTCAACATCTCTAAGTAAGAATTTTGATTAAGATTTACCTCAAAGAAGTAAGGCCCAATAATTCTATTTATTGTAATAGCGCACCATACATTTACTTTTTTGGCTTTTTGACTGCCTGTAGTGAGTGTAAACATCGGATTGTCTTGCGCCCAAAAGCGACAATTTTGGGATGATACTATGCCATTTGTGTTAAATGTACACTCGTCTGAAAAGATAATACTTTTGTAAAAGTGTCTGTCTTCCACAATTCTTTCCCCAATATCTAAACAAAAGTCTAAACAGTGCGTATCATCACCTTCTTCTAGAGTATGAATTTGTTTAGGTTTGAAAGCTTTAAACATATTTTCTTTTAAAACTCTTTGGATTTCAGAATTTGCAACATTCATTTGAATAATTCAATTGCGTGTCGGTAGGAAATGTTTCCTATACCATAGCATTTAACTAAATAAATACGTTGCTGTAAAGTAAGCATTATTGCAATTTCAGAATTAACAGACAGTAATATTTGTTGCAAATGACACTGATATGACACTTCACTTTAAGTACCAGAGAGGTATTTTGGTTATAGTATTCCTTACGACATTCTAAAAATACTGGGGCTTAAAAAATTGATTTAAACAATACTTTTTTTAAATCTTGAATCATGACTAGAAAGCAATTCTACACAACATTTTCTAATGAAATTTTCCTTACAAACGAAAAATAACGGTAGTTTACTCTTAAGTATAATTCATATTTTTAAGTTTTTGACCTCCCTGTAAACAAAAACTAATTTTTTTTACAACAAATCGTATTTTTTTTACAAGCAAAAATTTTTATCAAGAATAACTTTTTGTCGAAATATTAAAAATTAGGTCCATTTGTGGTATAGGTAACCCCATCCAGGGACACCCTGTATATACAGCGTGTGCCCGATATTTCTTAAATTTCTTAACAATATTAATTATTAATATAATGCCATTTTTCTAGGTTGACGAAGATCGAAAACATGAAATTGAAGCTGCAATTGTCCGTATCATGAAGTCACGCAAACGCATGGCACACAACATTTTAGTGACCGAAGTGACGGAGCAATTACGCAGTCGTTTCTTACCATCGCCTGTAATTATAAAGAAACGGATCGAAGGACTTATCGAGCGCGAATATTTGGCTCGTACGCCGGAAGATCGGAAAATGTACACGTACGTCGCTTGAGCAGTTTAAAAAAAAATCTAAACCGGACTCTACGCTCGTGCAATTAATACAACATATTGTGGTTTTAAAGTGCGTCGCTCTTTATGGTGAACAGTGTTAATGAAAAGATACAGATTTAGTTATTTTTAAAAGGGAAAATGTAAAGTTAGTGATTATCGGATCTGTACAAATTAACAAGATTTTGAAACTTACAGAACCAACACTAATAAGTTGCCTTAATTGTTTCGACTACTTTAAAATCCGTTTCTTGATTATCTGTGACAGACTTTTATTTATTACTTTGCAGTTGTAAAATAGGATGTAGACTTTCAAATCAAAAAAAAACATGACCACTATAAGTTTGCAAATAATTGTTTTTAATAGAATTGATGCCTATTAATGATTGTGTTTTTATATAGAATAATTATAACACAATTTAAATTATAAAAAAATTATTTAATGTGGTTAATAAAGCGCCTTTGTGCGAATATTTTGTTTAAGAATTTTTAAGATTTTCCTGTGGCTGTATTGCAATTGCCCTTTTGCATTTAAGCAATAGGGAATATGCATATCGAAATAAACCTGAAATATATTTTTTTTTGTATTCTCTACATAAATTAAATATTTATAGTTGTTGTTTTTATCCATTTATTTTGGTTTTTATTAACAAAGAAAAGATTTTCTATTATAAATATTCGTGCAGATTTCGAAATTTGTAAAACGCGATGCTATTGGTTGTGGCGTCACATTACGTGTAAATAAAAGTGTTATTTTGGCTGGTGTATTGTAAATTCGAGTGTTAATTTATTTTCTTGATTATTTCCCGAAGATTAGGAATTTTTGTTGATAAGAACCACTACATTTGATTAAAAACAATCACCACAAGGACAATCAGAAAAATTTGCGGCCTATCAAACCTATTCCACTTTCTTCGTTGCCGTCAGTTATTTCATTTACGATGACTGCTTATTTTTCTACAAATCCTGACTTTACCTACATCTGCAGAAATTAAAGGAGTTAAAGCTTAAAGGTATTTGATTAACATCTGCTAATAAGCTCCAAATAAGTTTTTTTTTATTTTATTTATCTTTTGCTATAAATACTTTGACAGTGGTAAGTAATAACCTCATTTGTCTTTACACTTTTGTTGTACCATAAAAAATAATTAGAAAAATATGCTAACTTGAATTTGGCGATACTAACATTTAATGGTATTTATATAAAAATTTGGAATTAACTTTGCTACTTTTTTCTGTTTTCAGCTGTTATTGGCACGTGAATATACAATACAATACTTATAGGGCAGTTTTTAAGAAATTTCGTTTAATAAAGCACACAAATTACACTATAATCATAAAACAAACTGTACACAAACAACAAATATTTTCTTTTGCGTCAGATCAACGAATCCGGTTAGGTTAGTTATAGGCAACTAAATATACACTCGAGACCGAGTTCCTTATTCTTTGACCGGCACGTGACCAGGGGCGGCTGGACAGTAGCGGATTTAGGCTCCCCCCTATAGCCTTGTACAAAAAGGATGTCCATAGCGAATTTTATAAAAATAAATATTGTAACATAAACATTAACCATTTCTATATATTCTACAAAATATAAACAAAAACAAACATTTTGCCGTCTGTGTAAGGTCTTTGAAATAAATTATACCAAAAAAATATGAATAATAGATCAGTACTAATATGTAATATAAAAAATACAAGCCTTTTTTGGCATTTTTGATTTACATGCTCTTAGATTATTTCTGCAAACATTCCTTACACATCTCACTACGATCTTATCATAATTTGCGTCGGATTGTTTTGGCTTCTAAGCGAAACATAACCCAATAATTTTTTGTCAAAAAATCCCTGGAAAGTAGTTTTTTTCGAAAAACAGCTTTTTCGAAAATGGATGACCGACATTTTTCAAAAATATTTTTTCGAAAACAGTATTTCGAACCTACACTTTTTCAAAAATGTCCTGACCGCTTTTTCAAAGATGCTTTTTAAGGGGTTATATAGTTAGAATTTTCAAAAAATCGATTTTTTTAAATTTCATTTTCGTAATGTACATTATATTTAAGTACACACACAGAAAATTTCAAGACAATCCGGCGATTATTTTCGAAGTTACACGCATATTTGTAAAGACGTATCAGAGCGATTGTACGCTATGTAAAGTGTTTTTGAAACTTTAAACGCGTTTTTCTCAAAACTGTGTTTTTAAAGTCGGTGACGAAGATTTCTCGGAAACGGCTGAACCGATCAGTCTCAAATTTTAACACAAGCTTCTTAAGTATATTTTTTAGTAATTAATTGAAGGTTTTTTCTCACCGATAAATATTTTTTTTATATAAACAATTTAAGGCCAAAATTTTAGTCAAAATTTTTTTTGAGAAGCCGCCATTTTGTCAAAAAAATTTATTTTGCTTATTCATTCGATTAATTAGAAGATTATACATTACTTTAACGAAATCCGTTTGGTTTTTTCATTTTCGATGATCCAGTCCAGAGATATCGTTGTCACCGCAAGATGCCTTTTTTGAGAGAAACTCCTGGAGATCAGGTATAGCAGCTTTCAAAATTATTATTTTACAAATACAAAAATCTTAAAATACAGTTAAAAGTTACCATAATAATATGTGTACAATTTTCACATTAATAAATTTAAAAGTATTCTCAGGAAAAATTCTTGAAAAATCGCTTTTTTTAGGCCTCCTGACTGTATATAACCCCTTAAAAACGAAGACCTTTTTGAACTATGGGCACAAGATACTTCTTGTGCCCATAGTTCCCATAGTACCTAGTGTTAAATTACGATTGATCTTTATCTACTGATAAAGATCAAATATTTTCTACAGTTTTTAACCATATAAAAAAGGGAAGGTTGCAGAAGACATAAACACATCAAATGAGCATAAGATTAGAGAAAAGGTTGGTCGCTTATGTCGTAATATTAACGACAGATGGCATCAAGTACAGAGAAATAAAGACCGTTTTAAAACAACAAATGCTGCGTGGTTAAACTCGCACTTTGTCATTGAGACAAAGGAAGCCGTGCCATCGACATCTTTCGGTAGGCCCAGTCTTCCATTTCCTGAAAAATCAATCATCTCAAAGAAGAGAAGCCTCGCAATTATCGCATGAAAAACAATCTGCAGCTATGGCTGCACGTCAGTAAGGACAACATGAGTTGGCAGCCGTTTTAAAAGATATCACCGAAAGTCCAACTCGACCTGCTAAAGTCAGGAAGATGGACCTGAATATACGAAATGGGGTTCGGTCGAAGAAAAGGTTTATATGTCCAAATTATAAGCAAGTTTGACAGTGCAAGTCTAAATGTAGACCAAGATATATTATAGTTACTGACGTTATTGCAGAAGTTCATTTAAACAGTCTTCTAGAACACACGACGAAACACATAGTATTATTATAAGAAGAAGTGATTATTCATCATCTGGACTTGTTATGACTTAAAGAAATTAATGCCGAATTAATTTGTAGCTATGGGTTTGATGGAAGTAGCGGTCATTCTACTTATAAACAAAAATTTGAATCACCTGGCACTCACTCTGATTCGTCTGTAATTGCAACAACTTGTATACCTTTACGTTTGCAAAAAAAAAACGGTGTCATATTATGGAACAACAGAACACCCCAGTCTGTTCGATTTTGTAGACCCATAAACCTGGAATATATTAAGGAGTCATCAGAACATATATTAAAAGAGAAACAAAATATAGACCTTTAAATTACAAATCTGGAAGAACTAAGAATATCCCTTCCAGAAAATAGATCCCTAATTTTAAAATATCAGCTTTTTATGACCTTAATTGATGGAAAAGTCCTTAACACTTTGACCGGAACAAAATCAAGTACAGCTTGTCCAATATGTGTAGCCACACCCTGGACCTTCGTACAAGTGAGCAGAGATTTTAAAACAGCAAAACCGTTTGGGGCAAAACCTAATACTTTGCAGTATGGAATAAGCCCTTTACATGCTTGGATCCACTTTTTCGAGTGCATCCTACATACACTATCGGCAAAAAGTGGAGAAACAAAAATATATTTTTTAAATATTCTTTTACCCTGATTATGAACTTTAGTCTGGCCATTAGGTTAAACACCACTGTAGATGAAAAAGCTTTTCCAATACTAGTTGATATTTTAATAGTATTTACAAAAGAATAGATTATTTTATTTTTAAAAATAAGAGGCAAAAAATGGAGAAACATTTTTTTAATAAATAAGTTGTATACAGTATGTTTAATACCGAGTAGCATAACCCTTATTTTTTATTACTTCTATACATCTAGACTTCATAGATGACATTAGTTTTTCGATGCACTCAGGAGAAATAGAATTCCAAATTTCGGATAATGCCAAAAACAGCTCCGCTGGATTTTTAAATTTTTCTTTATTCTTTTGACGCAAACGACGATCCAATTCTTCCCACAAGTTCTCTATAGGATTTAGATCGGGACTTTGTGCCGGCCATTTCATTACTTTAATCCTGTTGTTTTCTAACCAGCGTTTTACTGCGACAGCCGTGTGCTTCGGATCGTTATCATGTTGAAATGTCCAAAGCAAGGGCATATTTTCATCTGCATAAGGAAACATTTGATGTTCAAGTATGTTAAGATAAACAAAACGGTCCATTTTTCCTTCTATTTGAACCAGAGGCCCCACACCAAAGCCAGAAAAGCACCCCCACACCATCACACTGCCACCCCCATGTTTGATCGTTCCCAGGGTATACTTTGGATTCAGCCTGGCAGACTTTGGGCGTCTTACCCATCTTATTCCATCTGATCCAAATAAGTTAAACTTACTTTCGTCCGAAAATAAAACAGTTTTCCACTTTTGAATGGTCCAGTCAAGATGATATTTTGCAAACTGAATTCTTGCTGCTCTGTTTTTGGCAGAAATAAAAGGTTTTTTTGCAGGACGCCTTCCATACAGTCCCATTTCTGTTAAGCGACTACGAATACTGCGGATAGAGAGTGATATTTCTGGAAACTCATGCTTTACATGAGTTGCAGAAGCAAAAGGATTACCTGAAACAAACCTTTTCATTCTTCTATCTTCAGCAGCACTGGTTTTTCTGGGTCTTCCTGTTTTTGGTGGACTCTTTACAGTACCTCGACGCTTATATGATGAAATAACTTTACTAACTACAGACCGATGGAGATTAAATTGTCTTGCTATTGAAGCCTGTTTTTCACCCGTATTAAATTTTTCAACAATTTTGCATTTTAAGTCATTTGACAAAGAATAACCACGAGGCATTTTTTAATTTTTGTCAGCTGGTAAATTCACTAAAGTGAACGACTGTGCGCGAATAAAACTGATAAATAGAGAAAATAAAATGATAAAAGAATTTGTTTCTCCATTTTTTGCCGCAATAAAATCACAAAAAAGCTATGGGCTAACAAAAAATGCAAGAAGTTGTGTTTTTATCACTACTGTAGTAAACTAGGACCTAAATAAATTGTGTTGTACAGGGTCACTAAAATAAATTTTTACTTTAAACAAATAAATTAAGAATTTATATTTTGTTTCTCCACTTTTTGCCGATAGTGTATATCTATAGATATGATCTATCTGAATGGCCAATTCGTGGCACAGAAAATAAGAAAATCTTAAACAATCGGGAAAAGATGATAGAAGAACGATTTTTGTCCCAGCTTCATTTATACATGACAAGCCAAAACTTGGATTTGGTATTACCAACGATGGTAATACCGCCCGTTTCATGTCATCTAAAGTAGGTGCAGTCGCCATCACTTTGTCCTTTATAAATCCCCACAATAAACAGTCAAGGGGGGTCAAATCCGGGGACCTAACAGGCCAGTTGACCGGACCAGCTCGTCCAATTCACCTATTTTTAAATATGTAGTTTTTTCTGCGCTCCTCCAAAATGAACAACATATCAACTTGCACATTCAAATTCGCTTCCATGTTTAATTAAGCAATAAACTGAGAAATAATCGTTAAAATGTCAAAATTCTCCATTGACTTAAGTAAAAATATCGCATTGCCATGGAAACGAATGATAATTCTGAAACTTGATTTATTGGTAAAATTTATTTATTTCTTAAATTCAACCAAAATTTAGTTAACATAATTCCGTAACCGAAAGAGCAAATAAAAAAAAATTGTACACGTTCGTAGTTTTTTACGTAGATTCGAATTTTATAAACAAAAATACATCATCCCATTTAAAATTCCAAAGTTACCCCCCACCCCTCAAAATAGAGAGGAGGATAAATGTCAAAAACATTTTTAAATATGTCTCCCCATTAGGTAACTCGCCAAAATTTCTTGACTATATATATTTTAGAAGATTTTTGAGATATCACCTTGTAACCCTTTAAAAAACTCAACCTGTATACAGTGCATTTTTTAAAGTGGAACATAGGGTTGTATATGTTAAATATTTAACCCCATGTGCTTCTCTCTTCTAACAGAAGAAGGCCTACCCTGTTCCGTTAGAAGTATAGAGATAAAACATGACATAGGTAAATTTCAGAGATTTAAGATTGTTAATTTGAAAATTATGCCAAAAAAACTCAAAAAAGTACCTAAAAATACATTTATTTTTTGAAAAACATTAGTTTTTGACACCCCTTGTAGTATTGTTTTTACCTTTTCGTACCAAGTGAAGGTGACATACATTTTCTGACATTTAAAACTTTATTGTCGCAATTTTAAATGCATTTTTTAAGGATTTTTTGACAAATTAACAAATTCTTGAGACTGAAATTTACCCATGTCAAATTTTATCGCTATGCTTCTAATAGAACAGGGGCTAACATGGGGTTAAAAATTTAACACGTAACACTCTATGTCCCGCTTGAAAAGTATGCACTGTATGGCTTGTAACATTCAAAAGGGTCCAAGCTATCCGGTCGTAAAAGAATTTCGGGTGAGTAAAAATCGTATTTTTTAAATTTGAACAATCCTAAATCGTGAGATCGCAGTTGGTTGGGTTACCACGCAATCGAATCCGCGAGGAACATCCACCGGTGAAAGAATGTTTCAAATATTATTAACAATAGTTTTAATATACCTTTAAAACCTGTGAAAAAATATAGGCAACCAAAACCCTTTCCCTAACTAATAATATCCAATTTCTGTCTATTTCAGTGTGTAAGTAATTAGTTTTGCTTTAGTTAGGACTCTTTACAACTCGAATAATTATCCTAATATAAAAACAAACACAAGGCAAAATTGCCCAATAAAACCAAATCCAAAAATAAAATCCACGAAAGTTCGTTATGTTTTCTGTGGGAATAGTGGGATCAAGTCACGTTCCATCCAGCGTGCACGTTGTGTTCGTTCTATCCCACTCTTACTGGTTGTGCATTACCGTTGTGCACTTTTATCGCGACTGTTTTTTTAGATAGAGCTAAGTTAGAGGTAGAGAAACATCGCTTAGTAGACACAGAGCTCGCAACTTCTAAAGACGTTTTTTTGTACTTTCCGCAAAAGTTGTGTTCTCGGTATTTAAAAGTTTTTTACATAAAGTTTTTACATCTTTAGAAACTAGTAAGTATCCACATAGACATTTTACAGTCAGATTCTCCAACGCTAGTTCGGTCTAATTTGACAACCAAAAGTTTTAAACTGACAAGTGTAAGAATAAGACAACTAAGTTTTATACTTTGAATTTATTTCTGAGCTTTTTCGCAAATTTATAAAGAAAAGGACAATTTTAGTACGTACTTTCGACAATAACAGAACTAAATTCATTACAGCAACTCACTCCAAGGTGAAAATCTTTTGTAGACTAAGCAAATCGCTGAGATATCAGAATAATTATAATAAGTTTTTAATGGGGACTTATTAACAATGACAGGACAAAAACCTGTCAAAACATAACTGATCAACTATAAGATCTTAATTTAAACCAGTACTAAATCTTAAACCTTCTTAGTGAATCTGAACGTAAGTGTTTTGGAGTTTGAAAACAATTTTTTCGGTTTGAGAGATACAGAAATTTATTGTCAGCTATGAGAATAATATCATTCTACGCACGTTTTGTTAGTAACTGATTTAAAAGTGAATGATTAGATTATTACTCCAATAGTTGCAAATTACCAATTAATAGCAATGACAACTATTAATAAATAAAAACTATTACAAGAATACAAGTTACAAGGCGATATTTTGAAAACGGTTTAAAATATTTTCATGAAATTTTGGTGAGTTAATACGGAGATGGAGAACATATTCAAACTTGACATTTATCCCATCTCTCTCTTTTGAGGGGTGGGGGTAACTTTGGAATTTTAAATGGGATGATGTGCTTTTGTGTTTGATGTTAAGTCGAATCTACGTAAAAAACTACGTATGTGTACACAAAAAAATTTGATTGCTCTTTCGATTACGGAGTTATTATTTATTAAGTTATAATATAAAAAAAATACCATTTAATTTAAACTTACTTATCGTCTGTCATGCTTGAGAAGTTGTTCGAAATGTCCCCCTTCAACGTCAAAACACTTTCTCACTCTTTTTCTAAATGAATTTTGTACTCGCTGTAACATTTCAGGTGTCACTGGTAAGCAGGCAAAGCGGATTCGGTCTTCACATCATCTAAAGTTGTAGGTGCAGTCGCCATCACCAGTGACGGCTGGTGAAATTTTAAAGTTGTATATCTCTGTTGCTACTTATGGGGCTCATGCCAAGTTCAGGTTTTTTAATAGTGAGCCTACTAGGAATGTTTTGGTGGAGACAAAAAATATTTTGTAATTTGCGAAAAAAAAGTTGATTCTTTGCGGAGCCCCCCTGGAAAAAAAGAACAGGTTTGGGTACTTGATTTATTATTTTTTATAAACAAATTTTACATCATTTTGTCGAAAATTTCTAAATTTAAAGAGAAAAAAATGTATTAGTAGAAAGTTATTGTCATTTGAATTTTTTTTAAATTATATTTCAGGTTTAAAAAAATTCAAATGACTATAACTTTCTACTTACACATTTTTTTCTCTTTAAATTTAAACATTGTCGACAAAATGGTGTAAAATGTGTTTCAAAAAAATAATAAATAAAAGCCTAAAAGTATTAATTTTTCCCATTGCGGCTCCGCAAAAAGTCAACATTTTTTTGCAAATTACAAAATATTTTTTTTACCAAAACATTCCTGGTAGGCTCACTATTAAAAAACCTAAATTTGGCATGGGTTCCGTAAGTAGTAACAGAGATATAAAACTTTCACCAGCCGCCACTGGCAAGTGGGGTATGAAAATAAAGAGCTTGTGAACAAAGTGCATTTTTTAAAGCGGACCATAGGGTTTTACATGTTAAATTTTTAACCCCATGTTAGACTATGTTCCATGCACTCAACACTAGAGTAGGAAGGGATACAACTTCAATTTGCTACAAAAATACCTCGACACTTGGTGGTAGCTAGAAATTCGCGAAAAACTGATTTGTGGTCTTTACTCCCCTGAATTTTAATTCTTGGATCGGCTACGCTCAACTGTATGGAGTTTAACTAATAATCAGCAGGTCCTGGGTTCGGTGCCGAGCTCGGTTCATCGGATTTTTATTCCGCCATAACCGTGCTTCGGAGGACACACTAGGCAGGCGGTCCTCCTGGGTTAGTGAGTATAGTCACTTCAAACAGGGTAAAAGGTTTAGGTTTACTGATATCGTAAAATTAGTACAATTTCCTATGTAATTTGAGGTAGTGTTTTGTTTAAAAATGCGTTTATTGTGTATTCATCGTTATTTACCGATAATAGCATTTTCAATCAGCGGAGTTCTTAATATGCAATTTAAATATCAAGGCACCTTCCTCCTTTTTATATAACAGAATAATATACATTTATACAATCTAAAATTTGTTATTGAAAATGAATGAGACTTATATGAATAATATGTAATCTTTTTTTAGAGACCTGTGCTTTATAACAATGATCATAATTTTTATTTCCTCAATTTACTTCGGACAAGTCTCGGATCAAGAGCTGGATAACAACCGCAGATCTGTGCACCTATTCCTTTCCCAAGATCTTCAATTAACCTTAGACTGTAGTACCAAAAAACTTGTTCAGTTTAACGCCAAAATCCAGTCTTGCTCCCTGTCGCGCAATAATTCCAGCAGCATCTATTCCATCTACATGAATAGCTAAGCCCTACAGAACAATGAAACGTTTGATCTTATTGGCATCGCTTTCGAACTTCATTTTAGCTGGCACTAACACATTACTTATTATTCTCGGACATTACTTTAATAGCCATATCAGCAGCTAAAAAGCTTGGTTTTCTCATTTAGAAAATACTTCTCCCCTTCCAACTTACACGCTCTTTATGTTTCCCAAATAAGACCTAGCGTGGAGTACTGTTTCCACATCTGGGAAGCGGCATCATATTCGACACTTAACATTCGTGATTCTATCAAAAAGATTCGACTCATCAATGACCCTATCCTCACAAGAAAACTCCCTTTTGTTGCTCATAGCCGCGCTGTTGGGGATTTATCCCTTTTATACCGATACTTCTCCGGAAGAACTAGCCGCTCTAATTCCCCCATGACTGTTCCTAACAGAACAACAAGAAGCGCGTTACGTATACATCCCTTTACTGTCCTGCTTCAAAAGCCTAGAACATCCCATTCTCTCGCTCATTCATACCTAGGTCTTCAAATTATGGAACAAATTGCCTGCAGATGTTTTCCCTTTCCCTCTCAATTCCAATCCTTTAAATTCCGTGTCAGTAGATTTTATTTCCCGTCTCTTCAGACGCCCACGGTACGTTAGTACTTAGGCTTGAATAAAAAAACTCATAACTTTTAAAATTATGATACACAATTGCTTTAATATTATAATTTTTGATAATATGATATGCAATAATTTTTAATAATACTTTTTTAATTAATTAAAATACTAATAAGCTTATAATACCACTCGTGGTGTAATGAATTCATTATATCACTAGTAGTATATTGAACTTCTTACGTCATTAATGGTGTAATGAGGTCATAACATAACCGATTTTAATGTAAAAAAATTATAAACAAAGAGGCAAATCGATTTTTATTAATATCTGCCTTGTCCAAGTGACTGTAGATAAAATATTGTTGCGGGCTAAAGCATATTATACGCACATCCATAATCTTTTTTTATAAATAAACTAAAAACTAAAGTTCTTGGCATTTACCTTAATATATAAGAGCGCCCCATTACAAACAATTACATAAAAAATAAGACCAAATTAAGAAGATAATCATAATTATAATCGCTAATTTCCTAAAATACATTGCTTGACAGATCCAGGTGCAATGGAGTTACACAACTAAATGAACTAAAAATAAAATTTTCTTTTTAAAGATAGTACATCTGGAGTTAAAATATTTAACTTATCGTTTGCAGACATTCTTTTTATAGATTTTTTATTCTGAAAAACAGCTCTAAGAATTAATACACAAATTCATATAAAAATCTTTAAAATTAGAAAACTAATATCTTATATGTAAAACCAACGTTTCTCTACCTGTCTGTCTGTCTGATGGTTCGCTTAGAACTACTGCACTGATCCGATTTACTTGCATTTATAAAAAAAAAATTAGGTACCTATAATATACTAAAAAGTCTCTTGTTTATTATTTTATACCAAAAGAACAAATATGAAATATATTTTAAATTAAACCCTAAGCTGAAGTAAAAGATTTTATTAAAAAATTTAAATATTAAAGTAACTTTTAGCACATTATTTTTTTAAAGTCCCAACTATTCTCTCTCACACCTGTAAGCAGAGTACTAGTTTCTAGGTATTAAATATTAATGAGACCTATGGACATGTTTGTCAATGTCTTTATTAAATGAAGCAATTATTTAATTTAAAATACTTCTCATCAAAATTCTATCTACTGAACAAAGCCTTTTTATAGTCCAATGTTATGGGGATGGTCAAGTATCATACCGCTACATCATGGAACAATTTAACGGGAAATTTGTAGGAATCCCAATAACTGAAAGGACAATCTACAACACAATAAAAAAGTTCCAAAGAACTGGTTCGGTTTTGAATTTCAAGAAGAACAAGAAATATGACCAAACCGATACTGCCACAGTTTTAGTTCTTCAGTCTGTTAGAGAACCTCCTGTGATGCCCCTTAAAAATCGTGCTAAACATCTTCTAGAAGTCGTGAAAAAACTCATCTTCAGATGACCTTAGGCACCTGCAATAGAATATCTTACTTAGAAATGCTGGATACATTTTTTAGCGATGAACTCGAAAATTTGTTATTCAATTTTCGCCAAAAAATGTATTTTCAACCAGATGGTTGTCCAGCACATTGCGCTCGCGAGGTAGGTAATAGAATAGAATGGCTTCAACGCAGATTTGGTCCAAGGTCGATAGATCTACCAACTTTGTGGCCTCCAAGGAGTCCATTTGTCGTTTTCTAAACCCCATTCGTGGACATACTGTATATCTAAGGTTTCTACTAAAATTGTAAATTCACTTGTGTTTTTGCTATATTCGTTACAAGGCATAGAAACCTTATAACACAGCCTGCCATGCACTTGACCGATTTCATCTACATATCTGGGTCGAGAGCAGTGGTTGCACAACCGCATTATTTATCTAAAAATACCCCCCCCCCCCCCTTGTAAACTAGGAATTTCTCTGGAAAATATCTGCCCGTAACCCAACAATACAGCTCCAAACTGTCACAAAAAGACATTATACAATGTATGTAAAAATATCCGGACCGGCTAAATATTTTAAAATGTAGATATGTTGGAGAAAAACTTTACAATTAAAAGTTTTAGGCGTTTTTGTAATTTAAAAATTAGTTAGAATATACAGGGTTGATCAAAAGTTTGTTAAGATAGCCACAAAAATATGAAATAATATGTTTTATGACTAAAATTTTTTTTGGAAAAATGCAGTATTTTGGGGATACAGCCATTATAAACAACGCCAAGTCATTGAGTCGATAAAGCATGAAACAGGCTCTAACATGCTCTAAATGGAGGTCCAATATCCCTTCTACTTTTTGATACAGCTATGTTCAAAGTTGCACCAAAAATTTTGTTTATGCACTTCCATTGTCCAGCAGTTTAGATAAATCGATTGCGGGAAAATTCGAAGAAAATGATCCTGGTTGACATAACTCCTCAAGGGAGAAGGGGGGTTAAGTCAAATGACCTTCTCTCATTTCGGCACTGATCGAAAAATTAATACAGATACAAGTTTAGTATTCTTGCACGGTCTTCCCGGCTTTATCTAGAACTATGGCAATGTATTGGATACTGTGTCTACCTTGTGTTTTCTTGGTTCCGCATTTCATGGATTGCTTACACTGACTGGTTGAAATAGTACTGGACACGACAATGGACTCAAAAAGTTTCTTTGCTAAAATATATTTAAAATTATCAATAAACAATTCGTTTATGATGAGTCCAATATTAATGATCCAATTTAGCATCACGTTCCTAAACACTGGCGTGTCGCTATGTAAACTTCTGCAAAAGTTGTAGATTAGTTGTATAAGGAAACCTGAGTTACTAGTAAAATCAAAATATTTAACTAGGACAGAAGCAATAAATAATGTCCTTTGTCTTTTTGTCCGCACATGTTATGTGCGGACTAAACATGTTAAATTTTTTAACCCCATGTTAAACCAATCGAACAAGGCCAAACAGGGGATCTAAAATTTATCATGTAAAACTCTATTGTCCGTTTTAAAAAAATGCACTGTATTAATATGACATACACAGACAGATGCATATTTGCCCTGCCAACTTTTTTACTCACTTTCTTAAAAGAAAATAAATCTTTCTAGATTGCATTTCTTACATTTTTTATTAGTTTTCCACTTTAAGAGCAACATGGATATTTTCAGAAACCATTTTCTATTTTTATTAATCAATATCTTACTGACTGGTTCTTTCCAGGAAAATAACACGTGATACATTGTTACGGAGATCTTAGGTTTCGTATTTTATTAATCAGTCACGTTGTTAAAAGAAGTGGAAAATTTGATGTGGTAAATATTTGCGTTATTCGAGTTTTACTTATTTATTTTTTAGCCTCATGATTTATTAGTCTGTAAATGACAAACAAATAATAATATAATGTTTTAAGTGTAATTTTGAAATGTTACTATTTAATATGCTATTGTTACATACGACGATTGGAGTATATGGTAAATATTAATATTTCGAAAACGCATTTTTTAAAAGTTGCCAGTGACTTCAGCAAAGTTTAGGGATAAAGTTTTGTCAGGAAATCCAAAAATAAAGTAAAATATCACTACACGCATATATTCGACCTGCCTGGAAAATACAAACAAAATTACGCCTTTCAGATTTCTCAATGAACCAGACGTTGCCACTCTCACTCTAAATTTCGTCACCATGCAATGGAAATAAATTATTAAAAATTTATTATCACGAAAAAAAATAGTAAATTGGTATATTTTATTAGTGCTTAGCCACATGCTTTAGCCTGTGGTATTTATAATTGTCATAGATATCAAGTATTAACCCACAGTAATGCTATAATATAATCCGGCCTCAATTGTGTTGTATCGGATAGAGGGCGCTACTTCCGGCACCGTCATGCTTTCAAAACGCTCAACATTTTTTTGTGAGTAGATGTATTGAGGTTTTTTTTAAAGATTATAATTTTTTTGCCTTTTTTGAGGAAAAAAGGTATACTAGTTGAATGACGCTAAAGTTAACCGTTTTCCAAATATTCTCCATAGTAATGTCATATACACTGTTTTTTTTATCATAATAATAGGCAACCTTAAAAATCATTCTAATAAAACTTGAAATTCATTTCTTGACAAAATCGGGTAAAACTCACCTAATTATCCCTGACGTTACGCCTTTTACGACATTTCCTGAAATATACTCATTATTGTAAAATAACATCCAAATTAATGTAAAAAAATTCACTCCAATTGATGCCAAAGTGGTCACTATTTCGAAAACGGTTAACTTTAGCGTCATTTAACTAGTATACCTTTTTCTTTAAAAAGACAATAAAATAATATTTTTCCATCAAAACTCCCATATAGTCTAGTTAAGTTTGGTTTATTTATTTCTCCATCGGCTATTTACAATAAATAGATTGCAAAATGTTTACAAAAATAATTTAAAATATTCATACTTATGTATGTCACAAACAGTTGTTAAATAAAATAAAATAACACAGAACATTTAAAAGGCAAAATATTTGGACTACACTATATACTATTCTGTTAATCAAGAATGTGAATAAGGCAACCATTAAACAATCACGGCTTATAGATAAAAGACAAAGAATAAGAAGAAACATATTACCTAGCATCGTTAACCAAATAAGTCTCAAACTCTGTAACAGAGTAAAAACAGTTTTGTATTAATATATTCTTAATGTTATCCTTAAACTGGTTTACACTCGCGGCCTCCCTCAAAGCACTGAACAACTTGCTACGAAAATATAAAGGGGAATTTTCACAGAAAGCATGATGGAGTTTTCTAAATAAATGTTTCGTCTTCCTCTAGTGTTGTGATAGTGATGATCTTCGCTAGAAGCAAGATTGTCTTTGTTTTCGGATACACATAAAATTAAAGATTTCAATAAAAATATAGATGGAACAGTAAGTATTTTGTTGTCCCTGAAAGTTTCCCTGCAAGACTGATTATAAGGTAGATCAAATATTAATCTCAATATTCGTTTTTGGCAACCAAAACCCCTGTTTAAATCTATTGAATATCCCCAGACAACAATGTCAGAGGAAATAACAGAATATACTAGGGAATAATATATACCAAGAATAATCCTCGCGCCAAGACAGTCTAAGAAAATTTAACACGTAAAAGGCCCCCCAGTTTTACGTAAAAACAGCCAATAATGTCACACCAGGACATGTGACAGTCCAAGACCATACACAAATACTTTCCAGACTGCAAAATCTTTACCTTAATCAATGTAAAGATTCACATTGCTAGGATTTCTATGTCTCCATTAAAACGGTCTTCCTGTGGTTAATAACCAGTCTGTTTTGAAAGCACGATTGTTGAAAGCTTTCTAGGACAGTCTCTAATTTTCGTTGTACCTCAGTAGTATTAATATCGCTAACAATAAAAATACATCATCCGCTTACAGAAAAACCGTTATATAGTTAATATACTGTGTAACATCATTTATAAATAAAATAAATATCAAGGGACCAATCACACAGCCCTGGGGCGCACCATTTGAGCCTTTTTAAAGCCGTACCTAGCGCCCTCTATCCATTACAGTTGAATTGATGCCGGATTATTTTTTCTTGTCATCAAAAACCTGCCTAAACCAATTTTTATAGTAATACTTATGTCAAAAACTTTTTAGAAAGTTAAAGATATCGAAATTAAAATTCTTATTTTAACCCAACCCAACCCAATCAAACAAACTATCGAAAATTTTTATTAAATTTGAAGGAAAAAAAATGTGTTAGTAGAAAGTTATAGTAATTTGATTTTTTTAATTATATTTTAGGTTTAAATAAATTCAAATAACTATAACTTTCTACTAACACATTTTTGTCTTTTCAAATTTTAAAATTTTCGACAAAATGATGTAAAATTTATTTATAAAAAGTATTAAATAAAATACTTAAACGTGTTAATTTTCCTCCCAAAGGGAGAATGCAAAATTTTAACTTTATTTGCAAATTACAAAATAGTTTTTCTTTACCAAAACATTCTAAGTAGGCTCACTATTAAAATACCTGAACTTGGCATGGGTCTCGTAAGTAGCAACAGAGATATCCAACTTTAAAATTTCATCAGCCGCCACTGCAAGGATTGTGCAAGGATTTCTTAGAATTACTTAGTACTTTAAAACTTATTTGTTTATTTTATGAATACCGGGAATAAGTTTTATTTTCTTACCGCTACACCTATAAAACCATTTTCAACCACGACTTAAGTTTCAGCTCACGTGTGCATGGATTAATTTCTGGCTCGTTCTCGCGATAATTTTAGAATTTCAGTAATTAACGCCTGGAAATTTCAAGGACAACATTTTCCTTTCAATTTCTCCATTTGGTTTAAGGTCACATGGCTTCTTATAAAGGGTAAAGGGTAAAAGAGTCACGTTAGTACCAATACATTTACATAATATGCTGTTGTGAGTAGCTTTGCTTGTTTTTTTTTTATATAAAATATTAAGTTTAAAATTACCAAGCGATCTTAATAAGTCCACGTGTTAAAAATTCGTTGCCCTGTCCCAGCTACTGGTTGAATTAAAAAAAAAATATTTACTTTGTTGTTACAATTACGCAAAATGCACACAATTTTTTTAAAATTATTATCAACGGTTATGGAAATAGTTAAAAAATAATGACATAAGGGATTGGACCCGTAAGGTCTAAGTTTGATTTCACTACACAATTCTTAATCCTCATATTTAAGTCCTTATAACATGTTGATCATATGTAGTTAAATTATGAAAATTTAACATCAACGAAATGAAGATGCAGTATGAAAATTTTACTTAAGTTTCATAGTATTAGGTACCAACGTAGCGTAGGGCTTAAGTTCGATTCCAATCCTGGTCATTTTTTATTATTTTGGTTTGTTCCTCAATTTTCATGATATATTGCGAAGACCCAAATTGTTCATTTTGCTTTGAAACCACAAAATAATATTTCCCTTCTATATAATAATTCAGAAATTAAAATCGGTGAAAATGTGTCTTTTCTGGGTGTGTGTTTGGATCGGAGAATGGACTGGAAGGCACAAATTGATAAACTTGGTTCTGAAATAAACAAGTATAGCTATGCGCTGCGGGTTATTACTAATGTGGTAAACCAACAGGCAGCACTCTCAGCATATTATGCCTGTGTGCAGTCAAGGATCTCCTATGGCATTGTTTTCTGGGGTAATTCTGCTGATGCAAATCAAGTAATGGTGTTGCAAAAAAAATGCATTAGGATTGTTTTTGGAATCGATTATAGAGATCATTGTAAAGAAATCTTTATTGAAAACAATATTCTTACGGTATACAGCCTGTACATTCTGGAATGTGTAAGGTTTATTTTGGTTAATTCGTCATTTTTTGTTGACCTGCAGGGACAGCATAAATATGACACAAGGTTCAAGAGTAATTTAAGAGGTGAAAGGCCAAATTTTAGTTTCATTCAAAAAAATGTAACCTTTAATATTTTAAAAGTGTGGAACACACTTCCAATATCTGTAAGGCAACAGCCGGCAAATTTAATCAAAAGCAAACTCAAAAGGTTTCTCTTGGGGAGAGCATATTATAGCTTAGAGGAATTTTACTTGGATAGAGAGGTGAATGAAACACTGGTTAACAGCTTTTAACATTTTTTAAATTTTAGTTTATGTAGTATAAGTTTTTATTGTAATTGTTTCTTAGATGTAATGTCATGATTTGAATTTTTGATTTATATACAATACCTACTTTCGTGCAATTTACAGTCATAAAAATTTTTATTTCTGTTTTGTCCAAAGAGTGATGTTTCAAATGTTTTAGCTGTATCATTGTATGTGACACGATCTATACCCTTAGCGGTAACTTATATTACATTGTAAAAATGTGTAATTTGTGATCAAATAAAGAGCTATCTATCCAGCTATCTATCTATTACATTACATGCAGTTAAATTCAACCACAACTTTTCCCAACTTTTCACCTGACACAGGTTAAAAAAATATCAATTGCAGATTATATGATGCAGTTGTCACATGTATTTTAGACCTTAGATAACAAAGTATAAAGTATTTATAATTTAAATCATTAGAGAGACAAATTAATTAAAGGTAAATGTTAAATCATCTGAGAAGATCTGGACTTGATAGGCGAAAAGATATAACAAGAAATGTTATTTCAGTGCTAAAATTATATTTTTAGATCTTAATTATTATTTTTGTTACATGTTCTTTATATCATTCTTCGACTATATTTCATTATAAAACATTTTCTTGGAATATGAATTCCACAACATTACATTTACAAATATATAATAAAATTTACGACGATATAAATGACATTGGGGTGTTCCATAATTCTTTAATCAAGAAATAAAAACCCATTAGAATTTAGTTAAATTTATAACATCTTAGGGCAGCCGATGGGCTAATAACTTCGTGTGTGATCGGCATTTTTCGACCACGTGCTGTTGTCAGCATCAGCGTGACTTACACGCGACAGGACAAATTGTTTGATTAATGTGACATACGGCTTTTTCAAAAAGTAATTTACGAGAATGTACCATACCAAACCTAAGGAAACCTGATCAAACCCCAAAAAGGTGTATTTAGGTTTGTTCAGGATTTTTTTTTGTCTTTATTCATTAACATTTTCCAAGCTACTACAGTTCATAATTTAATTTTCTAAATACTCTTTTCGAACAAATATATTTTCGGAAAATGTGCCTATTTTTAAAAATTATTTTTTGAAGACGATTTTGCAAAAATGTGCTTTCGGAATATGAATTTTCGAGAACATATTTCATAAATCCGTTTTCAAAAACGCATTTTTGAAAAAGCTGTCAGGATATTTTTGAGAAAAGGAGCGTTCGAAATATGTCGTGTATTCGAGAAAATATTTTTAAATAGTTTCGTTAATCCGTGTTCGAAAAAGCTGTTTTTTGAAAAAATTTACTTCCAAAAGAATGTTTTTTGAAACAAAACTATTTGGTTATTTTGTTTCCTTTAGAAGTCAAAACGATCCGGTGCAAATTTTGATAAAATCACAGTGAGATGTGTAAGGAATGTTTTTCGAAACAATCAAAATCAATCAACATACCAAAATCAAAGATTATAATATATTTAAAGATGATTTTACAAAACGCTACACAAAAAAGAACAATAAAAGAAGGCAAACACAACGAATTGTAAAACTGAAGTTTCTGAGTTATAACATTATTCCATCAGTGTCACTTGTACCTTTGTCATCTTTCAAAAAACGTGATATCTGCTGGGTATTAGATTATCATGTAACACCGATTTAATACCCAGCTGAACTCGGATACAATAGAATTCCGGTCAAGTTCATGCCAATGATAAATTGACCGTGTTAGGTCGCATGGCTGGCAACGTGAGTTTCCTTTGGAACAGCTGCTTTTGATTAATATTTGATTAAATAACATTTATTAGAAAGTATCCATTATTTGCCATGCCTTTCTAGGACGTTGTAACTTTTTCTGACAGGCTTTTTAAAATTTGAAGAATGCTCATTGAAATAAGTTGATGCGGTTTGAAGAAATAACAACCGAATGAATTTTATTTTAAAAATTCCGCTCCCATTAGTAAGAAAGTATGTAGATACACTGAGAGAAAAAATTCGTTCTCATAGGTATTAAACAGCTTTTTGATTTTTAGTAAATACTAGCAACCCGTTAGCAGTTTCTTTCGCTTGGTTTTCGCCATCAAGACGTATTTAGTCTGATCGATTAAAACCTATATCTTCCTTACAAATCTATTTGTAAAGATTTTTGACCTTAAAATATTTAGAGCCCGTATTCTTTCTGTTAAAAGACAGTGGCGGATTTAAGGGGGTGCGCTCACCCCTTAAAGTCTTGTACAAAAACGATTTCAGTAGCGAATTTTATAAAAATAAATATTGTAACATAAACATAACCAAATATTATACACAAAAACAAACATGTTAGGTCTTCGAAATGAATTATACCACAAAAATATTAATATAGATCAATACTAATATGTTATAGAAAAACAGCAAGCCTTTTTTTGTCATTTTTGATTTACATGCTCTTTTTTCAGGAATTTTTCAGGATTTCAGTAGCGAATTTTATAAAAATAAATATTGTAACATAAACATAACCAAATATTATACACAACAACAAACATGTTAGGTCTTCGAAATGAATTATACCACAAAAATATTAATATAGATCAATACTAATATGTTATAGAAAAACAGCAAGCCTTTTTTGTCATTTTTGATTTACACGCTCTTTGACTGTTTCTGAAAACATTCTTTACACATCTAACTGCGATTTCATCAAAATTTGCGCCGGATCGTTTTGACTTCTAAATGAAACAAAAAATAATCCAATACTTTTTTTGCAAAAAACATTCTCTTCAAGTAGATTTTTTCGAAAAACAGCTTTTTCGAAAACGGATTAACGAAACTTTTCAAAAATATCTTCTCGAATACATATACTTCCAACGTACATTTTTTCAAAAATGTCCTGACAGCTTTTTCAAAGATGCTTTTTTCAAACGGGGTTTATGCAATATTTTCTCAAAAACATGTATTTGAAAAGTACATTGTTACAAAAATGCCTTAAAATAATAATTTTTAAAAAAGGGGTACATTTTCCGAAAACAGTATTTAGAAAATTAAATTATTAACCCAAGTAGCTTCGAAAATGTTAATGAAAAAAGATCCTGAACAAACCTAAACACACCACCTTTTTTGGGTTTGATAAGGATCAAACCCAAAAAAGGTGGTGTGTTTAGGTTTGTTCAGGATCTTTTTTCATTAAACACACCACCTTTTTTGGGTTTGATAAGGATCAAACCCAAAAAAGGTGGTGTGTTTAGGTTTGTTCAGGTTAGGTAAATTAAGTAAATTTTTTCGAAAAGCACTTTCTTTGAAAGATGTTTTTTCGGAAATGGATCTATAAAATTTTCTCGAAAATAATTTTTTAAAGAATCTTTCAAAAATCCATTTTCCGAAAATATATTTTTTAGAAAACATAGTTTTTCTAAATTTAAATTATGAACTCTACTGGCTTAGAAAATGTCGATGAAAAAATGATAAAAAAAATCCTGAACTAACCTAACGAACAGTTTTTGTGTTCGGTCAGGTTTACATTTCCTTGGGTCAGCTATGTTACTCTGTAGTAAATTACCTACTTTCAAAAAAGTGTTTTTTTTTAATTTGAATATTCTTTTCCAAAGCAATAATTGAGAAAATGTTCTTTCCAAAAGATGTTTTCTTAAAAAGATGTAATTTCGAAGAGTGGTTAAAAAAATCGAAATGTTGTTACCCGAAAAAAAGTTTTAAAAACATTCCTAGTTTTCGAATAACTGTATTTGAAAATATATTTTCAAAAAAAGTGCTTGGGAAAAATATGTTTTCGAAAAACTTTCATATATCAGTCCAAATGGAAAGAAGGTATAAATAAAAAAATGCTGGATGTTTGGTAAGTTGACAAACCGTTTTGTTTTCGCAAGAACAGGTTTAGATATTTTGTTCATTATGAAATAGTGTACATTTTTTAGAACACTAAACAATAAAAAAATAATGTCGCACGCGAACTTGCCCGTTTTTTTGGGTATATACTTTTGTGTAGCTTCGAGGTGACGTTACGCCCCCCCCCCCCCCCAACGAAATTCTAAAAGAACCGCCACAGTTTCATTTTATAATGAGGCTATTTTACCAACACTATTTCCAGCAATTATGAAATATTAAAAAATATTTAGTTTTGGTAAAATAACATTAACTCTACCAAAAGAAATGCACTTATTTGAGTCTCTCTAGCAACGTACTAGAATCTTCAATGTCTTTTTTTTTGTTTTAGATTTCTTAATAACTCTATTGACTGCAGAGTAGTATCGCAAAAATGGAGTCAGAATCGGGAACAAACAATACAAAAATATCCGATTCTGGATATTCAAATAGTTGCAGCAACTCCCATTCGCAAGGAAGGTAAGAATAAAAAATAAGTTATTTTTTGAAAATTATGACAAATGACCTTCTAATACCGAATATTTCATTGTGCTTTCTAAAGTTAGAGCTTCAGGCTCATTTTTCATTAATTTCTAAATGATCGTGATGTATGCGAAAGACACTGGTTCTTGATTAGCGTTTTATGCTTTTGTGTTGCTTACTCAGCACTACCTCTCCAACTAAGGGTCACTTTTATAAAATGCGGTTAACTTATTTTGATCTTATCAACCTAAAAATTACATATGTATTAAGTGGTCCCAGTGTCTCATCTGAGGTCTCTTTATAATGTTCACTGGTTCACGTGATTTATACTAACTTTTCTTTACACTGCACAGCTTTTTCACTAGACTAATTTAAAGGGTTTTAGCCTTTTTAGTCTTCTTGTAATGTCTACATTATTTAAGAGCTGTAGTACTTCGGCGTTGGCATGGCGATGTACCTTTCCTCATGTTTAGTCAATTACAGTAGGGGCATTTAGATTCTTTTGCAGGTTGTCATTTAGTATATACCAGGGGGCATTTACGATGTGTCTAATTACGTTGTTTTGAAATTTTTGTATAATGGCAACGTTATTTTCTTTGGCGCATCCCCAGAGTTGTATCCCATAAGTACATGGTTTAAAGTTATATATTTTTTCAGTGCTAGTTCGAAGTCAAGACACAGTGGTAGCAACTCCAGTCGAAGCAGTGGATATAGCAGGATACCTAAACCTCAAAAAAGGTAATAATAACTAACATGAGTGCTGCCACATTAGAAACGTCCAGTTAGTCTAATTCCTGATTAAATTGTCTGTAAAACTACGAGTTATTTTTACAAAAATAAAAATCGAATTTTAAGATGATTTCACTTTCCATACAACTGACATAATTTTTTTTTCAGTGATGATTCTGGGCATCAATCAAGTTCAACGCAAAACAAGGACAGAGAGCATAAAAGAAGGAAGCTGAAATCTCTAACAACAGTTGGGATTCCTAATACTGACACCATTTCCCCAGAATTTTTACCCCCTGATGAAAAATGCTCTTCTCCTTCAATTCAAACAAAGGGTAAGATTCCTATACAAACAAATGAATATTAAACAATATTTATATTTTTAATATACAAGCTTTATATTCGGGATCAATATTTTCCAGTTTAATTAAAGATTTAAGCATTACACAATCAGTTCAGTTTTATAGAATTAGATGCAAAATTTTTCCATCTAAGTAGTTACGTATTAAAAACGTTTGAAGCACTTTGACTGCTACTCGAAACCCAATAGTAATACATATTATGTAATTAAGTAATGAACAAAGTAAATCAGAAATAACTTTATTCACTACTACTTTTAGCGTATCCAGGGCAAATACTTTTCTTCCATCGGATTGAAGCCTTTGAACCACAATATCGCCACGAAAATAATGACTTATTATAAATATAAGAAACCTTAAACTCTTAGTTGTTTATTTCTGTATTTTTATCACAGAAAATGATAAAAAAATAAATGTAAAAAGATGGTTTTAGTTCTATCATGGGTATTGGTGCATTGGGACGGATCGTGACCTGCTGTGCGTTGGGCAGAGTAAGATAATTTTTTGGGAAACTTCTTAAAAAATTATTTTTCTTGTCTAGCTAGTGTTGGAACTGGAAATATCTGTTTTTAAACATCACTGGGAATTTTTTGGACTAAACGGCATACATATGTTTTTTTACATTGTACCCAATATTGACAAAAATTGTTGCAATACACGAATAGAAAGTTATTCCTTTTTATAGCAAATAAAAGAGCAACAACTATGTTTAAAAAATAGTTGTAGGATAGGAGCTAACTACTCTTCTTAAGTTTATATCACTATTAAAACAATGAAATTTAGTTAAAGTGAAAGAGTCCATACATCAGTTTAATTTTTTTTTTAAAATGTGTAAACTCTAACCAAAAAAATGCATCATGTTTTTTACTATAAAATTGTGTATGTAATTAAAAGCACTATAGTTTCCAATGGATTTCTCATAATTTACTTATGATTTTAGATTTGGAACCTGTGCCTTCCCCACCAACTGCAGAAATTGATATCTCAGAAAATGTTGAATCTGCAACTACAACTGCACAGCCACTGTTAACTACAGTTGTTTCGCCTGTACAAGCAGAAATAGGTATGTAATGAGAGATTTTTTTGTCTAATGATATGCTAAAGGAGTTTTCATTTATTATTTTTTTAAGTAAAGTAATAGTATTACAGCATTAATTAAAAATAAAAACGAAAAAGTAATTTTTTTATATTTGTAAGAACTCATCTCAGCTGATACAGAAGTTATAGAAAAACAACCACCTTGGATAGAAAAATCACCTGCGGAAAATGTTTGTGGGCATGAAATGGAAATGAAATTTCCTTCTGAGCCTGAACTTGAGCCTTCTAGTGAAGCAGACGTAAGTTTTTTTTAAATATCTCTACTGATAAAAACTGCATACACTTAGATATAATGCATGTACTTTAGTGAAATTGTGGGCATTTATATAAATATTCATATAGCATTTATATAAGCTATATTGTTAATTATAATTTAGTAATATTGGTTTCTTGACCGTTTTTGATTAAATAGTTTTATTGTACTTCTTGGGCTTTCGGTCAGTTTAAATTAAAGTCTTGAAATGGTTTTGACGTTTCGGTTTATTTCATCTCTAAACCATCATCAGAATCCTAATAACAAAGGTGTAATAGTAATATATTTTTCTATGTAAGATTTATATAAACAAGAGATAGTAGAATAGGACATACCTTTTAAATTGATTTCACTTAAATACTACATTTTAACAAAATGACTTATTGCAACAGGGTTTTAAACTAGACTGATTTGTGGATGTTTACAGTAAAGAGCTTTGGTTTTATTATTCCAGATGTTTAAGGGTAGGGACACAAAAATTTTGCTTTTATTTTCGTTTTACTTTTTTATGATAAGGTTGTTGTAAATGGTACTTAAATTATCCGTATCTGTTCTATAGTTTAGGGTGTTATGGGTTTTTTTAATATGTATCATTTCTTTTATGTTTCGTTTTTTGTAGTTTGATTCATAATCTAAGATTTCTACGTTATTAAAATTAAAGTTGTGTAAATATTCTAGTGAATGATTTGATAGAGCTGTTGAACTGTGACTAACATTTCTAATACTGTTTTGATGTTCCTTAATTCTGTTTTTAAGATATTGCTTTGTTTGCCCAATATAGGTTTTTGGGCAATCAAGGCAATTTATTTTGTAAATGAGTTGAGACTGGTTTGTTTTTAGAATATTTGGTTTTAGATTTGTGAATAGTTTTCTTGAATTATTAATTGGTTTTTCTGCTATTTTGATTTTATGTGGGTGAAGTACTTTTTTAATTTTCTGGTTTATTTCTTTTATGTATGGAGTAGATACGTAATGGTTTTCATTCATATTTTTGGGGTTATTTTTCTGTGGGTTGTATATTTTGTTTATTTTTGCTTTTATGATTAGTTCATAGAGATGTTTAGAGATGAAATAAACCGAAACGTCAAAACCATTTCAAGACTTTAATTTAAACTGACCGAAAGCCCAAGAAGTACAATAAAACTAGTTAATTATAATAATAGATAAAACTGGCAATAATGTAACGGACATCCGCTTCTGTTGAATATGATATATATATATATATATATATATATATATATATATATATATATATATATATATATATATATATATATATATATATATATACAGCCTGTTCAAAATGAAGTCGGCACTATTGCTAACTTTCTTATTAGAAGAGCTACGAATTCGACTAAATTAGCAAACTAATGTATTTTTTTAAGCTGATTATCATACTTATGCCAAAAAAACAATTGACAATCAGAATCACGTGATATTAACAAAAATGTATTTTTTTTAAATGGAATGCCCTATATCTGCTATAACCGTTTGATAGATAGTGAATTTCTAAACAAAATTTCTCCTTTACTACATATTGCTAAAACTAATAATAACGAAGATGTTTACATTTAAATGTAATTTTCCATTTATTATCGCAGGCGGCCGTGTACCGTATTAAACGGGCCTCCTCGACAACTTATTCACAGGCAACTATCACAAAAACAAGATTATTACATGTAGTTGTGATTAATAATTTATAATTATGTTATTTATAATAATGAATTTAAAAAAAAATATAATAAAAACGACATACATTTTCTGTTGTAATTTCCAGGACAACTAATTGGGATTTTATTTGCCATTAACAAAAATAAGAATATTATGAACTTAAATCAAGTGCTCAAACACATCCCCTTCTACTTCAGCACATTTCCGAGCACATTTTAAAACTTTCCGTGTAGCCTTCAAAACGGTTCGCCCATCAATGTTACTGATAATATTAGTAATGGATTCTTGTAGTTCATTAACATTATTGTACGGTTTTTTTTTTATAAATCTCGTTTTTTAAAAATCCCCAAAAATAATAATCGAGACGAGTAATGTCTGGTGAACGCGGAGGCCATAACATTGGTTCGCGTCCAAAAAGTTCAGTCAGTAAATTGGCAGCAACGTAGGTATTGTGCGGCGGCGCACCATCTTGTTGAAAAAATATTTCATGCCGATCTGCTAAATTAAGGTTATCTAAAAAATGTGTAAATATCATTTTATTCCAAAAATATCAAACTTAACTAAAAATATTTCAAAATAGGATGTTGATCATGACAGATTGACAGATCTGTCAAAGGTTTTGTTTTTATCAAAACGGTCCACGCCCGCCTGCGTTAACAAATGGTAAATTAGATTTAAATATAAATATCTCCGTTATTATTAATTTTAGAGATATGTACCTAGTAATATACAAATTTTGTTTAGAATTTCACACTGTCATACGGTTATAGTAGATATAGGGCATTCCATTTAAAAAAAATACATTTTTGTTAATATCACGTGATTCTGATTGTCAATTGTTTTTTTGGCATTATTACAGTATGATAATCAGCGTAAAAAAATACACTAGTTTGCTAATTTAGTCGAATTCGTAGCTCTTCTAATAAGAAAGTTAGCAATAGTGCCAACTTCATTTTGAACAGGCTGTATATATATATATATATATATATATATATATATATATATATATATATATATATATATATATATATATATATATATATATATATATATATAATAACTGTGTTTATTTTTAGAGTGGTTTTTGCTGTGTGATATCAATGTGTGATGGAATAGTTGTTTACAACACACCTAGTTTGACATCTGTACTTGGATTCCCCAAGGACATGTGGTTAGGTTGCTCTTTCATTGATTTTCTTCACCCCAAGGATAGAGAAACCTTTTCTAATAAAATTACGACCAGTGTGTCTTTACCTTTAGTTGATTCAAACGGAAAACTCAAAGGTATAACTTAGCACACTACAATATTATTTGATTAATAGTTTGCAATGGCCTAGACGACCTGCATAGTAGGCTTCTTTAACTCGCTACGCTTATTATGTTTTTTAAGAGGCCGTTGTACAACATTATTAATTATTATTTTTAATTATTAATTATTTTAATTTCAGATATAAAAAATTACCTCTATGTGTGCCTAAGACGTTACAAAGGGTCAAATACCTGTGGAAGTGGTGCTGTGGAAAATCAAGTGTCTTATCAAGCTTTTCACCTAACTGTTACCATAAAACAAATAGATGACTCGCCAGACACGCGTTTATATAATCATAGAAACGGATTGTTCTTGTTTATTATTGCAGTACCTGTTTACAGTGCATATAAAGGTAAAAGAAGCATTTTAAATTTAGAGGAGTACTCAGCTCCCATAGCTAATTTTTTGATTTTGTAAAATTGAGCTGTTTGCTATGTTTAAGCCAATGACTTTATCCCTAGGAAGTACTTCATACAGCATATCTTTTTAGTGCCGGGAGAAAGAAAGGAATCGATCAAATTTGGTATGCGTCACACTCCCACATGTATATTTAGCCACGTCGACCCCGACGTAGTAACGAATTTTGGATTTTTGCCCCAAGACATGATTGGAAAATCAGTTTTTGATTTCTATCATCCTGAAGATATGCCTTTTCTTAAAGAAATTTATAAATCTGGTAAGTACTGGTCTAAGCGAATCATAAAAATCCTTTTAGTGAACCCTAGTGTAAATTTTCAGTTGAGTATTGTAAAAAATCTGTCTCGAAGGCAAACGGCTTTGAATTACTAACGATTTTACTGAATTTCAGTGATGAAAACGTGCCAAATCAGTGGTTCAGTGTTCCGAAGTAAGCCTTACAGATTCTTAGTTCAAAATGGCTGTTTTGCCATGATCGAAACCGAGTGGTCCAGTGTTGTTAATCCATGGTCTAGAAGACTGGAGTTTGTTATAACCTTACATAAAGTCTTACAGGTAATACACACTGTTAATGTCAGAGCAACTACGAAATGCTGATTCTTCAAACTATTTTATTATTTCAATTATTAATTTAACATATTAACACATATTTAAGGGATTTTGGATTAAAAATTAGCTAATGAATCATCCCCCTACTATGTCAACTTCCTGTACAGCTTGCTTTTTTCATTTTAGGGTCCTTTAAATCCCGATGTTTTTGATACGCCTACTGACGATGAAGTTAAAAATATCCCTGAAAAAATCATGACACATGGAAAGTTGATACAAGCAGATATCATTAAAACACTTACTGAGGTAAAAGAAATAAAAAAAATAAGCCAGATTATTTTCCAAGATATCGAAATATTTGGGTATAACCTAGAAATAGGCTGTTACATTCGAGGCTAAAATGGGGGTGCAGAAATATTTTTTTTTGCAATAAGCACCCCTTGTGCTTAGTATTATCTGAAAAAAACTTATTTAAATCCTGGCCGAATTTGATAAAAATAAAAATATTGAATAACTTTTTTCTACCAGTCTAATATGTGATATTTTGTTAGGAGCTTCCAAGACCGACAGAAGGAGTCAAACAGGAGGTATCGAAACGCTGTAAAGATCTTGCTGACTTAATGGAATCTGTAATGAAGGGATCTACTACTTCTAAATTACAAATAGACGGTCCCCAAGATTTCATCCCCACTGCTTCGGTAAGTTTCACTCCAACGTATTTGATATCTGACACAATCTTCGATTAGCACAAACCTGCAATATCGTTTTCTGGCTCGCGTCGTCCATATCCGCGTGTGCCCATAGCGACATAGGCCTAGGGGCACCCTAAGGGACTTTTTACCAAAGAAATTTCGACAATTCAGTTCCGGAAATCTTGTAAAAAGATCGATTCCCTGTCCTGTTCGTTTCAAACAGTTTAAGCAAAGAAAGTCAGAATCTGATAATAGGCTCTTTGCTCTTCCATTAACCTGAATGTCGTGGGATTTTCTGACTTTCGTTCTGTACTTAGGGTGGCTCCACCTCGAAGATACTTTTGGAAACGAATGAAAAAATAGACATAGTAGTCAGACGTAGGATGCTACTTTTGCGATTTTTTAATTGAAAACGTATTAGTTTTGATTACTTATTTTATTTTTTTTTATGTACTTAAAGAATAGTTAACCATATTAAAAATAATTTTGCTTGGTCTATAAAATGGCAACAAAATCGAAATTTAGTGAAATAGTCCGTAGTGTCTGTAAATTTATTTTATAATTTAATAAAACAGAACTAACAGAAAAACACATTAATGCAGCTAAAAAAGTTATTTACTTACAGGAAAGAGCGTCCGTTGTGCTTGGTGAAATATCTCCCCACCACGATTTCTGTGATAGTAAATCTTCTTCTGAAACGCCGCCTAGTTATAACCAGTTAAACTACAACGAAAACATTCACAGATTTTTCCAAAGTAATCCCAAAACAACTTTTAATTCAGATGAAAGCAATTCAGCAAGTAACGTTAATATGGATATAGATGAGAAGATTGGTCAAGGATGTGCTGCACCAACAAATAACCAGTAAGTAATGTAACAAAAGTGTTGTAACGGAAACTGAACCGGAAATGGGTATTAAAAACGTTACATAACAAAAACGGAAGTTAAAATTACTATTAAAAATACAATTTATTGATTTCTCACAAAAACTTACAACTACACAATATATATAAATCTGTGGTGAATAGTCAAAATTTAATAGACGGAAAATCCATTTAACAAAGTTTTGGCTATTTAGCCGTGGAGTTTCTTTTGTTTCTTATTATGTAATAAAACTGCTCCATTAAATATGTTAGATGTTCGCTGGTAATACTAGGGGCACACAAAAAAAGGTAATCTTAAATTAACTTCTAAAATTCTTTACTAGGTTTGAAGTAACATGAAATCCAAATGAGAGTAGTTCACTTTAAACATCCCCCAACTTTAACACAAGAAATTTATTTCATTAAGAATGTTGTTCAAATTAAAGAAATGTAATTACATTTGTAACATATAATTTATTTATAGTTAAATTGAGTATACACTTCGTCACCAAAAAAAAGAAAGCTCTTGTATTAAATTTACATTAGTAATCACAACAAGATCTTGCATAAAAGATTTCGTTTTGAAAGCCGCATCCTTTATAACAAGATTCTTATGTTTATCGCGTAATTCTACGTAGAAGTAACAGTACAAAGTTTTTAGAATCAAAAAATCGTGCCTTATTATAAAGAATTAAACATGAATATTACTTAGGAATAAAATACTGGAATTCTAGGTACTGTCGCCGCTTTAAATTATACCAGCGAGATGATGACAAGTAGGCTGCTTCTCTTTAAATCGCTTATCATTTTACTTATATGAAGATATAGTAAATAAAAATAAATAATTAAAAATTTTATTTTAAATATGCTGCTCTTATATAGAAACATATTTACTAAGGAAAGGATATCAAATAAGGAAAAGAGAGTTTCCTACTTTGAAGGAATATTTCTTGAAAATATGTCAAATAAAAGATTTTCTTATTTTAAAGTAAGTTTCTTTTACTTAAGAATTTATTTTTTTGTGTGCGCTAAAATTTAAAAAGTTGTGTTGTAAAAATGCAGAAACAAAGGGGATGTCCGTTACATCACTAGTAATATCACGAACTGAAGAAGTAGGTAGTAATTTTTACGTTTGCAATGCACGTGTTTTACAATAACAGGCACATAAACAATTTTAGATCATGTTGTGTCTTAATGATTTACTATTACAATAAAATTTTATTAAAAACACATGCTAACAGTTCTTCTTTCAGGAAATGCCTGTCGTCCATACAAAATAGTGGCGCTTCCGGCTGTGGTAGCGCGGGTTACTTGAGCTCTGGAAGTAACCCCAACTTAGAAAGCGGTTTTACCAGTGGTACCAATACTTCCAATGATTCTTATAAGCCACACCATTTGACAGAATCCATATTAGTAAGGTAAATAAAACAATTTTTTCCTTTTATGAATATTAAACATTTTTATGTATTCCACTTAACCTTAAGTAACACTATTCTTGCATACACTACAGAGAGTAGTAATCAATATAACCTAAATAATTCTTTTATGACAGATCTTGTACCAAAAGAGATATCTGCTCCCCATCCGAGGTTATGTAATAAAAGAAATATCTGTTCATTGACGTTAAATGTTGAATATTCGAGGGACAAATGTTGCTAAACGCAACAAAACCATCTAGTCGCTTGACCCTAAAAACAAATAATAATAATTGTGACCTTAAAACTATCAGCGCACATCTCGTCCTCAACAAACTTAAACAATTGTTTCAACATCTCAATGCCACAACTCAAGGTTAACCACCACTCCGGCCTTGGGATAAGATCAGTTACACCTGAGCACACACAACTGCTTTCTGTCAAGGTCAATGCCAGGAGGGGCGAACTGGCACCGGTTAATCCTTACTACTCCTGAGTTATCCAAGATATTGATATTTATAAATATAGATTTAATTTTTTTGTTTTAGGCATAATGAGTATATGGAAAAGATAATGATAAGGAAACACAAAGAAGAGAGAACACATAACAAAGATAGAGAATCTAAAAAAGGACAACAAAATCTTCAAAAATATGCTAACCAAATACTTAAAGATGAACAGTTAAACGAAGTAAGGTTTATACATTTTTTTAATATCAAGAAAATATCTTTAGTTATTTTACGTAGGTATAAGTCTTTTTTGTCTGAACAAAATTTTATATTAAAACATAATAAATAATTGCAAACAAGGAAATATCATGCTATATTATGTTGTTTAGCATACTCATGGTGTCAAACGGAGTGGATCTCATTCAAGAGATGGCGACTGTCATAAAATACCCAAATACAACAATGGACATGGACCTAATCATTTTATGGAAACCAATAATACCCACCTTAATAGTCAAAGAACAGTAAATGTTCAAAATTCACCTTCGTCTAGATTTGGTAATGCATTTCAAACAGGGGTAAGAAGTGATGATTTTTTCCAGAAAAAGACCCGCTATAGAATTTTTTTTCTTTTAGATAAATGATATGTGGTCACCATTCTCAGTGACAGAAAATCCTCTAACCAACACCCCTTATCCTACAAGTATGCTACCCGTTTGCTATCTACCAACCCTCGTTCCACCAAGACCTGTTTTAACCGGTGTGGAGCAGCCTAATCCCCAAAGATACCAAGGTAAAAAAAAACACTACTGCTAAGTTTAATTTGATAATTAAGAATTTAACTAATGTATGTATAATTTTTTTTATGTTAAACAACTTATTTCTGCAATTCCCCTTTTTCTTCTTTTCAAGTGTTTATCTTTAGTTTATTTAATTTTTAATTTTTTAAATTTATATCGATATTATTTTTTTTATATCAAGTTAATTTGGCGTTGCTTTCAGTTCAGTATTTGCCAGTTGGCATGCTCTGCAACTACAATCCAGTTATTCTTCAACCGTCAATGGTATGTCCACAATATCATCCGACACAACTGAATTCAGATGGTCGGCCTTTTAGTAACAGTATGACTTCTCCAAAGGTATTTATAATATTCCTTTTAATGACTAGGTTAAAAACTTATTTAATATATAAGTTCAAGTTTAATTTACGTCACATAGTCGTTGAATGATCGTTACAGTACTTATTTAATAAGTCGTACCGTAACAAATCACTTCCAGTACTAGTAACGTACATATGTAATTACTAAAAAATAAAGTTGAACTTTATTGTACAATATTGATTCTATTTTCTACTTAAAACATAGATATTTTATTAGATTTTTTGTCTAATCTTTCTTACACGCAGAAGCCCAAATTTCATACATTATTAGCTAATTATCTTCCGCACACTGTCGCCATTTTAAGGTAAACCCAGGCCCTTCAGGCTCTGAGGACCCAGGTCCACCTGGCAACGGTACAATGCCACCTTCTGACCAGCAATGCAATAGGCCGTCGTCACAGGCTACTTCTGTTAAAGCGGAACCTGGCAGCGGAATGGGCTCAATAGCTTCAGCTAGTGTAGTTAATAAGGTGATTTTTACACTTTACTGCAAGATATTTTTAGTACCCTCCTAAGGGTTGAGGGCTATTTCTTGGGAAACGAAATTAAGATTTTATAACAGTGCAATTTTACTAGTAATACCCGCATCGGGTAATTTAATAACTCACCAAGCTCCTTTTTTAACACTTTCTTATTTTGTGTGGCAGAGAGCTTCATTAACCTACACTTTTTTAGTTTTGCAATTTTGTTCTGTTTTCGTTAATTTCGTTTCCCGGTAGTGTTTTATGTAATTTCTGCATGAGGCATAAATCAATGAATTTACAATAATCTAGCTTTTATTTAGAACATAAAAGTTTAAAGATCTTGTCAATTTTTAGGCATTATCGGAATGTTCTCGAAAGGACTTGGGTTTGCAATCAGTTTGTTCGCCCGATACGCTACTGGTCAGCCCGCCTGACGGCGAAACCCAAGCAGAACAGTTTAAAGCCAATGCCCAGGTCACTTTAGTGTATTTCAATGTATAGGTATTCCCGTGTAATGATCTATTTTTGTGATTGTTTTATGATTTTTTATGTTTGCTGTGTTTGTTCTTTTCTGTTTTGTGACCGCAGCTTTTTAAAGTCAAAAAGAAAAGCATTAAGAGGATAATAAAGGAGTCAATTAAAAATGGCGATTATTTATTAAACATTGAATTTCCATGTAAACAAACATGATTTTTTAGTATCGGCAATGGCTTATTATTTTTTTTCTTCTAAAAAATTACTGGACTACGCGACCATAAACATTAATATAGAAAATGCTGCAAAAATGTATTTTTAGACGAGAACGTCAATATAATTAAACAACAAAATGTAGTAGAATTCCTTTATTATCTTTACACTATTTTATCTTTACGTTCTTAGGTTAGATCAGGAAATTTAGAAAAAAATTGTACAAGTTATATTGCTAAATTGTTTTTTTTTGAATTAAAGAAAATAATTCTCAAACACGATAAGTCATGTACTGCTGAGACAGGAATACTATTTGTGCTACGTTTGCTTTATGTCTGGGAATGTATACTTTACTTTTCGTCATTGCTTTTCACATTCCTTCCTTTTATTAAGCGTTATTACAAAACTAACTTATGGTTCGAATTTCTTCCAGCTATCTGAATCACACACCAACATTTCTTTCACATTTATTTTTACCGCCTGAATCACATTATCATATGGTTCACATTTCTTTTCAACACCTGAATTACATACAAACATATGACAAACTTTATTTTCACTACCTAAATCCCACACGAACATATGATTTTCATTTCTCTTCACCACCATTAGTATTTCTTTTCGCAACCTGAATCCCAAACGATTATATAATTTGGATTTTTTTTATCACCTGAATCACAAAGATACGACTTGCATTTCTTTTCAACATTTGAATCAGTCAAACATTTGATTAGCATTTCTTTTTACCACCTAAATTCCACCCGAACGCATTTCTTTTCACCCCTTGAATCACAAACAGATTACTCGCACTTTTTTCGACAACTGAATCACATACAAATATATGATTAGTATTACTTTTCACCAGCTGAATCCAACACGAACATATACTTTGCGTTTCTTTTCATCATCTGAATCCCACACGAATACATGATTTGCATTTGTTTTTAAGATCTAAGTCACATATTAAAATATGATTCACATTACTTTCCACTGCCCGAATCATTTACTAACATATGATTCACAATTCCTTGTCATCCGCATTACTTCCTAACATACGACTCGCAGTTTCTTGTCATCCTCATCACTTACTAGCATACGGTTCACTTTTCGTTTTACCATCCGAATCTCACACTTAGACACGATTCACTTTTTTTGTCATTAGAACAACACACTTAATTTACGATACGTCGACTACACAATATTGACAGTCTAGATAAACTTAAACTTAGGGAATATTTTTATATAATCAAACCTCTCAACAACCTGGAGGGTGATCCTCAAAACTGGGTAGTAGAAATTTCCGTTACCCTTGACAGTTATTAATTTTTTAGCTGCGGCCCAGTGTCGGATTAGTAGTAGCTAGTAATTTCTACTTTCTCGTTTAGTATGGCCCTGGTATAAAATAAACATATATCGCTAATTTATTTTCGGCCACACTCACCCAAACGTATCATATTTTTGCTTATTTACATTTTAAAAAGAATTTGCTGACTTACTTAACGTGTAACATTATTATTATTACAGGCGACTGATGCCACAGAAAGGACCAAACAACCTGAAACTAGTTACAGAAACAATAATCGAATGGATGAAGGGAGCAGCTGTTACTCATCCTCTTTTTCTTCCTTTTTAAAAGCTGACACTGGCTCAGGTTCTAATGATGATTCTACTTCAAACAATACTAAAAGAACGAATTATGTAAGTTAATGATTTTTCTTTGATTTTCAAATTACAAAAAATGACAAAAATAAATAATTTAATCTTATAATTTCGACATTACATTTATTTAAAATAAATACTTTTTCATTTATTCTGCTGCGATTTCTTAATTTACTTAAAATCTTTAGAATATTCTGTAACTTTTTTTTAGAAAATGACACAACAGAAACCCTACCCCTTAAGAAAAAAGAACCCACCGTGGGTTGAGTCCGTCTCTGTTTCCTCTGATTTGGTCTACAAATATCAAGTGCCTATGAGGGATTTGGAGGACGTACTGAAAGCCGATTTACAGAAACTTAAGACACTAGAGCAGGTAATTAGCAACAAGACCACATACAGAGTTGGATTACTGTACTTAATTAGGAATCACTGCTGGTAATGTTTTTAAAAAGTAATTAGTAATCGATTACGGTTCTTGGGGTAATCATCACCAAAATTAGATATAAGTAAAAGTAGCCATGTTCAGTTATCACGATTCTTTATTGTAAACATATTTACCTAAAGGAATGGAAAAAAATAACTAAAATGATTTTGATTGAAATTTGAAAACGACTGAACAAAAAAAAGTGTCTATTTTAATATGAAATTAGATATAAGAAATGATCATACTTTGATGTGTGGTTTGCATTTATACTCTTTTAAATGTTTGTTTCAACCATGTTCGTGTGCTTATTTTAAATTTCAAAGTGAAATGCTTCATACTCATTAATTTACGAAACTTAAGGGGTTATATACAGTTAGAATTTTCAAAAAATCGATTTTTTTGAATTTCATTTTCGTAATGTACATATATTCAAGTACACACACAGAAAGAAAATTTCAAGGTAATCTGGCGATTATTTTCGAAGTTACACGCATATTTGTAAAGACGTGTCAGAGCGATTGTACGCTATGTAAAGTGCTTTTGAAACTTTAAACGCGTTTTGCTCAAAACTGTGTTTTTAAAGTCGGTGACGAAGATTTCTCGGAAACCGCTGAACCGATCAGTCTCAAATTTTAACACAAGCTTCTTAAGTATATTTTTTACTAACTAACGGAAGGTTTTTTCACACCGATAAATATTTTTTTTATATAAACACTTTAAGGCCAAAATTTTGGTCAAAAATAGTTTTTTTTGAGAAGCCGCCATTTTGTCAAAAAATTTTATTTTACTTATTCCTTCCGTTAATTAGAAGATTATACATTACTTTAACGAAATCCGTTTCGTTTTTTCATATTAGATGATCCAGTCCAGAGATATCGTTGTCACCGCAAGATGCCTTTTTTGAGAGGACCTTCTGGAGATCAGCTATAGTAGCTTTCAAAATTATTATTTTTACAAATACAAAAATCTTAAAATACAGCTAAAAGTTACCATAATATGTATACAAATTTTTACATTAATAAATTTAAAAGTCTTCTCAGGAAAAATTCTTGAAAAATCGCTTTTTTTAGGCCTCCTGACTGTATATTATATCCCCTTAAGTAATCGAGAATTGATTAAAATTCTTACTTGTAATTCAGTAATCGATTACTTCTTTTCTAATCGTTATCATAAATCAATTTCTTTTTTGTTGCAATCGTTCCAGCTCTGATCGTAGACACATATTGTATTAGATCACAATTACTAAGAATATATTTTATTTACATATAGCCCATAATGGTGAACGATCAGCTTCACCAACTCTATATAGAAATGGAATTAGAAGGTTTATCGAAAGCTTTAACTTTAGAAGAAGGGTATTCATCAAGTAGCAGCAGTGGCGACGAATATCCGACAAATACTGCCAAACCTGGGCCTTCAAACCAGGTATTTTCTATTTTTGATAAAACAAAATCAATGTATTTTTTCTACGGCTATTTAATAAGGCGTCCATTATTGTAGAATTTTTGTTAATTAACACACACGCCTCTAAAACAAGTTTATGGGTAAATTTCTACGAACATTGGTTTGCTTTCCTAATAAAGTTTTTACTTTTTATATAAAAAATGTCTAGAATTAACTGTAAAATCCAAAAATGTAAAAAATATACAGGGTGTTTTATTTCAAAAATAATGTTCGCACACGTAGCATTCTTCTGATCCACCCTGTATAATTTTTTTCTGGAAAAAATTGCATTTCAAAAAAATTAAATTGACGGGTCCGTGCGATTTTAGATAAATTAAGCGGTATTCCATATATAAGGGTGATCCGTTTTTTTTTTATCATAACCCTGTATATGTATTTAATAAACAAGTGTTACAACTTACCAATGAAAAGTAAATTTTCTTTCCAATTTCTTTCACGGTTAAAACAAGTACGTACTTAACATAAAGGGCATTACTCAATAATTAATTTTACAGAATGTAATATTTTTTCATCACGAAATTTCATATTAATTATAACGAACGTATGTACACACATGATAATCAAGTCGGTCATATTATTGGTTGTTGAAGAAATTCACAGTAACAATGCTGCCAACAGTTCCTACATCTAAAATTAAATATTCCAAACCCGCTTCCCTTGCATTGGTGCGCCAATTTATTAAAAATGAGTCTTATGATCTTACGACGCTAATAAAATTTCATTTCAAAATAACACAATTTTGGTCTTTAGGCCAAGCAACAGAGAAAAATATTAGCGATTTTTTGACATTAATACTATTAGAAAACCGCCTGTGTCATCATCTGAAAGACGATCCGTAGATGATTCCTGTTATATTTCCAACTCTGAAATTTTTTCCATTAATTTGTTATAAACATTTTTAAGCAAAAAAACGCGATTTGTTTAGTTTTTTGCTTATAAAACGGAAAGTAATGAAGCAATCTTAATGATGTAAATGGAAGATTTGTAGAGAATACAAATACGAACAAAATGAGAGGCCGAACGTCCCGATAGGATAAGCAGCAACGGAGAAAATCCGGAAAAACCGGAAAATTAAGAGTTTTTTTTTAATTCATAAATCGGCCATTTGTAAACGTAGAGGGCTCAAACTTTGGGAAAAAGTAGTAATGTATAGCTACTTTATGTGTGCAAAACCCCGACACTGTCCGACAATTAGTTATGCCACAATCGTCATTTTAATTTTTCAACACACTAGTTTGCAACAGGTCTGGATGCTCTATAGATCGTCCGATTTTAATTATTGAAACGGATTTGAATAGTACAAGTTTAATTGAACAATATGTATATCTTAATTTTTCCATAAAATGCACGTAAAGATGCGTGAAAATGGCTGAGCTCGCGAAATCGATCGAGTAGCGGGAGAGAAGCGGAGCGAAGGGGAGCCAATATTCGCGCGCTCGGCCATTTTCACGCATCTTTATGAGCATTTTCAACCGGTTTCGTAGCATTTTATGGAAAAATTAAGGTATACATATTGTTCAATTAAACTTGTACTATTCAAATCCGTTTCAATAATTAAAATCGGACGATCCATAGAGCATCTAGACCTGTTGCAAAATAGTGTGTTGAAAAATTAAAATGACGATTGTGGCAAAACTACTCGCCGGACAGCGTCGGGGTTTTGCACACATAAAGTAGAGCTATAAATTAGTACTTTACCCCAAAGTTTGAGCCCTATACGTTTAAAAATGGCCGATTTATGAATTTTTAAAAAAACTCTTAATTTTCCGGTTTTTCAGGATTTTCTCTGTTGCTACTTATCCTATCGGGACGTTCGACCCCTCATTTTGTTCGTATTTTTATTCTCTACAAATCATCCATTTACACCATTAAGATTGCTTCATTACTTTCCATTTTATAAGCAAAAAACTAAAAAAATCGCGTTTTTTTGCTTAAAAATGTTTATAACAAATTAATGGAAAAACTTTCAGAGTTGGAAATATAACAGCAATCATCTACGGATCATCTTTTAGATGATGGCACAGACGGTTTTCTAATAGTATTAATGTCACGACAAATCGCTCTATTGCTTGGCCTATCTTGTTTACTTTCTTCATTCTCCTAAGTTATATTTTGTTTTATTTTTTTCAGCCAAAGAAAAAAAGAAGATCCTACAGCTCTTTAATGATGATATACGAAGCAGATGCCCCATTTCCTCCACCAGAGTCGGATTCGTAATTTTATAGGAATAATATCCTTAAATTTAATCAATCATAATTGATAGTTAGCCCAAAGAAATTTTTTTAAAAGTTTACAGTTTATAAAACCATTTAAATTTTATAGAATCTATTTTAAGTACCTAAGAAATGAATTGAGCATATATTTTTTAGAAAAATTATTGATAAGACAAAATGCCTCTTGTTCGTAAATTTATCATTTTGGTGTGTCGAAGTGGATCTGGGACTTTACTATGAAATTCATCGACAAATAAATTAGATGATGATGTTAACGGACTACTTCACTAGATTTTGATTTAGTTGCCACTGTATAAGCAAGGAAAAATGGAATTTTTGATGTTTTTACTTTTTGATTTTAAGTATTTAACGTTTAGGAATAATTTCATAAATTCTGAAAATCCCCCGACATTCAATTTTTTTATATTAAACGTTTGTCGATTATATTCTCATCACAGGAGAAACTGACTGACTGACTGACATATCAACGCATCCCACACCGCTAGGTCTAAAAACTTGAAATTTTGTAAAGAGATTTCTTGTATAACGTATCCATCTACCAAGGAAGGGTTTTTTTAAAATTCAACCCCTAAGGGGGTGAAACAGCGGTTCAAACTTTATGTAGAGAAAAAATATTAGATCATCCCATTAACTCGAAACTTTATAGAAGAACTCTAAAAATAAATGTTTAAACACGTGTTTTACAGTTTTTAATAAATCAACCCCTGAGGAGGTGAAATTTAATAAATCAACCCCTAAGGAGGTGAAATGGGGGTTCAAAGTTTGTAATAGAGTAAAATTTTTATTAGTTGACAATGTGAGCATCCGAGTGTTATGATTAAAGTTAAAAAAATAATTTTGGCACTTAATCTGGTCCGTAGTCAAAATGCAAAGAAAAATTTCAAATAATACAAGAAATCAAAATATTAAAAAGAGACATAAATATTAATTTTTTTTCTACTCCCATACTTTAATTTGTTTATTTGATATTATAATATCTGTACTTTAATGAGATTCATTATGATACAGATTTTTCATTAAGATACACGTTTATAACTAATAGAAATGCAACATCGCAGCAATATTCGGTTAATATCAAAGATAATAACAGGTCAAGTTGATACACATTTATCGCCATTTATAAGCACATTATTTAAGTAAAAAAAAAACAACATAAACCCGTTACAAAAACCTACACAGCCTATTTCAGATGTGACTATTAAAATTATGAAATTCAGGTTTAGTGGAAGAACCCAATGTTAAAATTCAACCCTTGCCCCTTTGGGTATGACTCAAATGAACGATTTTTTGTCCACGGGTATACCTCAGTATTGAGTATATGTCTACCACTACCGCACCAGCGACAGCGGCACCAAAACAATAAATTTACAAACACACTTAGAAATTAAAAAAAACTATTTATGTATCTTTATAACACGTACTGCCATACATGTAAAACATATTTTATTATACGTATTATATTAATATAATTAAGGTCCATTTTTAATATGGAAAAAAACTTTTGTAAAACTTATTTAATTTAGAATATGAATAGCAGTTAAGATATTGGGTTTGTTTCTGCAGCAGTTTCAAATCAATCAGAGCCAATGAGGTTGCTCGGTTTCGATCAGCAAACGGTTTTGCTTTAAAATGATTGGCTCTGACTAGTTTCAAACTACTGCAGAAACAAACCTATTGTATGATAGGCCTAAGATTTGAACGTTTTATAATCAAAATTAGTGATGTAACGGACATTGGCTACCGCAAATGCGGAAGTTCTGCATTATTATAGATTTCTGTTTCCGCTTCTTCTATTTTATAACGAAACTATTTAGTAAGGCAGCGTTAAAACCTTTTTCTATCTTCTGCCCATGAAGACCAAAGTCCAAGTACTAAGTACCCCGTGGGTGTATTGGGGAAATTTTTTACGTGGCGTCAATGTTGGCCAACTTAATTTCATTTTAGTACAATTTTGCTTTATTCTTCTTTTGTATGAATATTGTGACAATATTCACCGTAGATTCATATCCTATAGGTATTTTTTAACGCATTAATAAAAGTTGTAAGATATTTTATGACTCATTTATTATTTAAAAGGAATATTGTAGTCCTAGTGACACAAAAATGTCACCACAGATATTTTACCATATTAATATTCTGAATGAAATCATTATGCACGTTGAAATTTTAAATAATTGACTGAAAATTGCTTGCAGGATATAAATCTATACTTAATATACTTATCATGTTATTGTTAAAAAATTTTGAAGCCGAAAAACCATGTCAAAATGAAATTGGGTTGGCCAACGTGTACGCCACATGGAGAATGCCGCCTTAAGATAAAACTTGCCTCTATTAAATTTTGGTTATTAATCTTACATTGTTTGCGTATAAAAATAGAGCATAATTACGGCCGAAATTTTTGTAAAAAATCAATCAAATCTTTTTAATAGTCACTTCAAATACCATTTCCACTTCTGATATATTACATCTTTAGGATCCTTTTTCAGTGGCGTAACACAAAATCATAAGCCCCCCCCCCCAGCAAAATTAATCACCCATCGGTATAGCTGTGAATGGGCGCCGGCTCCATCCACCGTTGAGTCCCCTGGCGAGAGCGTATGTTACTCCACAGCCCTTTGCCGTTACAACTCTTCTGTTACATCACTAACCAAAATGCATGTTCATATAATCTACTGACTCTTTTGGTAACAGTGTTAGCTTGGACTACTGTCAACCTTTAACCATGTTAGCAGAAAAGTTGGATGCGAGTACTCATCTGTATAATGTTTTGGTCAGTTTTACTATCCGTAGTTTTGTACCAACCATGTATTGGGCCTCCATTGTGTCTTTTTGAGGAATTTGTAAACTCCACCACGAATCCGAGCAAGGAGGAACATTTTTGTTTATTATCCGCTAAAAATGTTAAAGTTGATGGCATTTCCGATTTAATTAAAAAATTTTATGTAATATCGAAAATTTTGATATCTATTATTTATTTTGTTAACTAACAACTCATTAGTGGCGATTTTACGTTTTTGTGAATATTACTACACTGTAGCAAAATTCACAAAAACGTAAAAATCGCCACCAATAAGAATAAGTAATATATTTTAATTTTATGAAATATAAATAAGTTGGTTGTCAATGTCACATTGCTTATTTTTCATACTAATTCAACTAAAAATATTTTTAGTGAATCCATTATAAAACCAAAGTTTAATGATATTAAAATATTTAACCGTTTTCCTCGAATTCGTGGTAGACGTTACTACAGCCCATGTTTAGATGTATTAATTAAATGAGTTTTTTATATCAGCCATATTTTCTACTTTTTGTAATATTTACATGTTTGATGTTTTATCGGTTAACATTTGTATGTATTATACACATATTTTAGATCAGAGTATTTACTTGTTGCAGTAGAATTTTTAAAATAAAAATTAATGAAGAAAACAAGATATTTTTTTTATGTTCTGACAGCCAACGAAGACCGAAGTCTAAGTACTACGTGCCGTGAGTGTACTGGGGAATTGAATAGGGGAATATTGATTCATTATTGGTAACGACTGGCATAATTTGACAATCAAGGGTTTAAATTGACAGGTATGAGTTGCCCGCGATTTGCTAAAAGGAAATTCTTCGACATTTCCCTGACACTACAGGGAAATTCCTGACGTGACAACAGAGCAGGAGCGGATGGGGAAGGGTCCGAGATGCTCGTTGTTTTTTACCATCATTCCGCCCAGCGTCCAGGACGGGCACGCCGCGCCGACCCGTTCTGGGCCTAAGGCATCCGACTCTTCGGGAAATCTCCCAAAGTCCCAGCCGGCCTATCCGGCCCTGCAACAGAGCAAATAGTTTTATTAGACGCTCTTATTTTTTTGTAAATCCCATATACAGGGTGAGTGTTAAAAGGCAATTTTGGCGAGTTTGGGATGGGGGGACATATTTAAATATATTTTTGACATTTACCCATTCTCCCTATTTTGAGGGGTGGAGGGTAACTTTGGAATTTTAAATGGGATGATGTACTTTTGTTTATAAAATTCGAATTTATGTAAAAAACTACGCATTTTTTTAATTGCTATTTGTTACGGAATTACGTTTTATTAGGTCATAAAATAAAATATTTTCCATTTAATTTCAACTTATTTATCGTCTGTCATGCTTGATAAGTTGTTCGAAATGTCCCCCTTCAACTTCCAAACACTCTCACTCTTTTTCTAAATGAATTTCGTACCACTGTAACGTTTCAGGCGCCACTAATAAGCAGGCAAAGCGAATTCAGTCTTTCATATCATCTAAAGTTGTAGGTGCAGTTGACTGGACCAGCTCATTCAATCCACCTGTTATTAAATATTTCATTCAAATGATTACGGATATGTATTGCATAATTAGGTAGAGCTCCGTCCTGTTGAGACCACATGTCAGGATTTATGTTTTGCTTTAATAAGTATGTATACATTTATCCATTTAAATGTCCTTCAAAGAAATGCGGACCAATAACTATCCCCGATCCACACCAGACACTAATTGACCAGGGATGTTGATTTGGCACAGTTCTCGTCCAGTGGGGATTTTTCGACGCCTAGTAGTGCATATTAGTGTTTCTATTTACCTAAAGAAAGCAACTATATTTATAGCGTGCGACGCTTACGAGTATATACCGCTGCATCCGCTGAACGCTCGCGCGCGTCCTTTTTGAACGGTTTCTTATTTATTAAATACTGAAGAATCTATTGGTCATAGACAAAAGTGCTCAGTAGCAAAATTGTGTGAAATTTTCTCACCTTTCCGAACGACGTTCCGCTATTTTAATAAATAACCGAGTATGACGGAAAAATCCAAAAGAGACATGAACAAAAATTTTTTTATGATAAATTGTTAATAAAAAAAATTAGCAACAATATATTTTATAAGGAGTTTTTCACACGTTCACCAGGCACCTTTAGGGACCATCCACTGCATAATTTTTTTGCTTATTTCAACTCTCCAGATCCAACTTGCCTCCTCTAGTAATAATTTGCCAATACTCTTATACAGCCAAGCCTTTAGAAAATAAGTATTATGAAAACAAAAAGCCACTAACAATGATATACGAGTTTATTTTCTTCGAAAATACAATTACGGTAACTACTATCTTTTCTAAAATGTAGGTTTATAAACAACTATAACTTTTTCTCAAAAACTATTAAGTATTATGAATAACTTAATTAATTTTTTTACTCATGCCAATCTGATTTTTTACTACGGTCATATCGTCACCTGCCAAGACTAAAACCTTATCTCCTCCATCAGTATAAGTAACCTCCTCCAATAATTCCCTTTCTTCTAATCCTTCCCCATCAACATAGAAATTATCCACATCTGAATGTTCTGAACCGGCAGAGCCGTCACTGTTGGTTCTTTTTCTTTTGGCATTGGTCTTTGGAACTTGTGTAGCGTTTCCCGAAATATCAACAGATGTTAAGCTCTCTTTATCTAACTGATACAGATGAAGTTCATCTTCCTCTAGCACTATGTAATCCTGCACGGATTCTGGAACAATATCTACAACCTGGCACTTGCTTAGAACATGTTTGGCAAACCTAGAGCTTACTTCTGTGGCAAAGTCACACTTTTTGCATTTCAAGATACCTTGTACTGCTTCCACCTTGTCACAGTGCAGGACTACATGCCTGTGAAGATCATTTAATCTGAAATAAATATTATGATTACAAATCACAATATTTAAGATTAAAATATGCCTGCCGATATTTCTTAACTGAAAACTCATAGAACTGCTTGTTAAAACCCTTAAAAATTGCCCAAAAAAACCGGTAATTAAAACTTTTTTTTATTGTAACATCTATTAATGAAATAAAAACGAAATTGTTATAGTTTCAAAAAACGAAACAAAAAAAACAAAACTGGAAGGGAAAATATAAAAATTATTTTTTCTTATTATTTAAGGAAAGTTTTGGTTTTGTTTTGACAATTTTTATATTCTCAAGTGCCCCCCCCCCCCCGTATCCGCCACTGCATTCTTTTGAGTTAAATTAAATGTTTGTATTATTTAAAAATCGCATGTGAATCAGAAGTACCTATTTTGAATTAAATAATTGCTTCATTTAATAAAGATATTGACCATAGCCTTCTCGGTGTGCTTCACTACACAGAGACAAATTATCTGTCTAGCGAAGCACATCGAGAAAGCTATGATGATACTGACAAACATGTCCATAGGTGTCATTATTGTTTATTTATTTAATAGGTGTGAGAGAGAATAGTTGGAACTTTATTAAACTGTCACAAAGTGAATCTTATTTACTTTACAAGCAAAAACCTTTATTAGGAGTGAAATTTTTACATATCTTGCAAGATGTGATCCTTTTATCCTCTTCTAAACCCCATCTGCCAGACATACTGTATTGTTTATTTATTAAAAAAAAAACCAAAGGCACAGAATATTAAAATACAATGTAAACATTGAGACAAGGACAAAGAACTGTGATTATTAGTAGCACCCACAAATAAATCTCTGTTGTAGATAAAGAAACAAAGTTCTGCAATCTACAGAATCTCTCTAGCTTACCTTTTAGAAACATAACCACATTCTGTACAATTTAAGATGTTCTCTCTTCCACCATCAAAATCACGGTCGTGTGATAACAAATGCTTTTTCAAATCTCCTCGTCTCCTTGTACAATAGCTACAGTACTGACACTGGTACACAGTCGTATCACTTTCAGCCTTTTTATGGCATAACATATGTTTGGGTAAATCACCTTTTCTTTTGGTTGCATATGGACACTGACTACACTTGTACATGGTTACTAGCAAAAAGAAGTAGGTAAGATCGTATCAATTTAATAATTGGGAATAATTAAATATTACTTTCCAAGAGTCAAATTAGGGTTTAGGATATATATTAATTAATAAATCTGAAGCTAATATACATAAATATTTCTCTTACCACTTCCATCTTTACAGTGAGTTAATAAATGCTTTGGCATATCACACTTTCGTCTGGTAGTATAAGGACACTCGGCACAAGCATAAACAGGAACTTCTACAGGTGCACTATGCACTGTCAAATGCTTGTTCATATCCAACTTTTTCATGGTTTGGTACCCGCAATATGGACAGACAAAAACTCTTTTGTCGGGCTTGTTTTTAAACTCTTCAAAAAATGCTGGTACACACTGCTTTATCCGCTTTGGAGGCTGTAAAAAGATATGCAGAGAATTTTTAAAAATGCGCGCCCTCTTGTATTTTATTCTTGACCAAACTAGTAATAAAAATTAAAAGAAAAACCCTTAACCCAGGAAGTTGTTCGCTGTTCTAAACTTACTTGTTCGGGAGAACTTCCAAAGTTCGTTGGGCCTGAAATACTAAAAGGGGTATTAAGACTAAACTTCGAGTCATTGGTTATTTCAGAATCTGCTTCTTCTTCATGGTTATCTTCAAGAATAGCCTCATCGTGGCTGATAATGTGCTCGTCAAGTTCCTCGATATCGGTGGCCTGGAAATCGCAGTATTTGCACGAAAATACTTCCACAATTTCCTCGTTTTCATCTTCAGCGCCAATTTCTTCGTCTTCTTCAAGAAATACGGTCTCATTTGCTCCACTCATTTTCAAAAGAAGAATCACCAGTCAGCACAGAAAATTAAAGAACGAAGGCAACGAAAACGAAGCCACGCCAAGCACAATGACGAAAAACGAAGAGGTTTGTTGAAAAAAAAATGAAAATGGCTGCGCAATGCGGGGTACAGACGGGCGGTTTCGACTAACAAGTTGGTCAAGTTGAATTACGCCGAGTCAATCTATCTTCCTTTCACCCCAAGGAGGAGCTCCCGTACAGCTCCTGAGCCGCACACAGTTGTTCCATTCAACTGGGGCATCAAGCACCTGAACCGTTCGAGCCCTATCCCCCCTGCCCTCTCATTCATTACTTGAATTGAGCTTAATGTCAAACTTGTCAATTTGTTCCTTTCAGAACGGTGTCGAGTGACTCCGGGGCGAGTCGCTCCGGGGCGTCAGACACCTGAAAGGAATATTACTATTTTGACTTGCACTACACAAACTCCATCGTCGTTTTAAGCCGGCTACGGCCATTGAACTAAACAAACACTTCTTTAGTTCAATGGATAGGGCTAGTGGTTCTGTGTTCTGGTTGACATAGAAGTGACAGGAATTTTGACAGCGGTCAGAGATACCATGACGTCATATCGTTCGCCGGCCGAATGCGTTGGTCAGTGAGTTGTCAGTTTGTATTGTTTATTGGTCGTGATTTATTTGTGGTTTAATGCTTTGGAACCTTTTAACTGGTTATCTGGTCTAGCAATTAAAGTATTTTCAATATTTTGTGACTTAATACCATGTGCGCCAATCTACGTGTACTCTCGTAATATGGTTAATGGCAAATTTATCATATATTTAGTTATAGTCAGCATAGTTATGGCGGTAAAAGGTTGTTTTAAAAAGCATATGACTATTATATGCACGGGGGCACAGTAGTTCAACTAAGGTAGGAAGTAAATAGGCACTTTTTGACAAAAATAATTAGTGAAAATAGGCAATGTAACAACAGTTTCGCACATGCTAACCAATAAATGTTCATATCTTTTAATAACTAGACGCAAATATCTATAGTTTCTTCAAATAGACTGATTTGATTTATTATAAAATGCATATTTTCTAATGTTTCCATTTTGATAAGTAAACAAAGAGCTTTCCGCCGAAGTCACACGATCAGCTGTTGTAAACAATAACAAACCGCTATTTATAACGAGGCCGGTTCTTAAATTGACAGACCATGACGTCACCGTTTTTCATCTGACAACGATTGAGCCATTTTTAAATCAGTGACCAAATGATGACCTAGTCAGACCATTGGGCAACATTGTCTCATTTAGTCCTTAATACTGTGATTTTTTAGGTTAGACACCGTAGATTAGACCTTGTCTAAGTTAGACACTGATGGCGGTTTGCACGAACTGTCGCAGCGCGGCTTAAGTTTAAGCCGTCATATGAATGTGATTTTTCTGTTTTATACTTAATACGGTCTATTCACGGCCATATGTTAGCTTATTTTTAAGCCTTGCTTATCTAGTTCGTGCAAACGGCCCCGAGTATTCGGAGTAACGTTGCCAAATAAGGTGACGTAGTCATGACTAGGTCATTGATTTAAAATCGCCTATTATTGTATCATTTTGATCCGCCTTGACGATGAACAGAGGCCAGCCGAATTCGCTGCATGTGATGTGTGAACCACACCTGCTCTCTAAAAAGAAATAGATTACCTACTTCCATAAGACCACTTGGCACACATATGCAAAGGACGGGTATCTGGGGTATTGAAGTTTAGATGTTGGCAGCTTTGTTACTTAAAATACGCCAACAACAAACTATATGACTGTCACTCGGCTATAAAAAAAAGTAGAATATCGACTAGGTTTCTAAAATAGCCCACTAAGGCATGGACGGCCATATGGAATATTTAATTTTGATTGGGTTAGGTATTAAAATTTGTGTTAGCAGCAGCCATTAACTTCCCATTAAACAAACAACAGTCGGGAAATACTCGGTCGCCAGTCGGTACTGGTGAGAAGTCGGCGGCTCTTTTTGCCCTTCTCTGACTGCATACCATGATACAAATAATAGAAGATATGATACCGAGCAGGTAGTCGTGGCCATTTACGTCACGCGGTGACCAATTCCGCGATATTTTGTAAACGAAACACGTATTTTTTAAGATCGCGCTGTGTTTTCAACTATTTTTTGGTGTTTTTATATTACTTTTAGGAGTTTAAAAGTAAAAATGAGATGTGCTGTGTATGGTTGTGATGTGGACAATCAATCAAACAATGTAATCAATGTATGTATTTATCCCTTTATTTATACGATTATTTTAAATCATATACTATAAAATTTGTATTATAAGCAGGATGCAAAGTATATTGCCAATAGAGTTTATATAAAATCGCCTTTAACTAACGTAAACTCTATATTACGCGTTATAAATTTCAAAAATAAGTCACGGCGCGACGTCAGGCGCGAACCCGGACGAATTTGACACGGTTTGGTATCATACCTTCTTTTATTTGTATCATGACTGCATACGGTATGCGCGTGTTATTCTCATGCGATGAATTGCCAACCATCAACCTAAAGCGCCACGGACTCCGCGCAACAGAAACGATAAGATTTAAATCGAACGCGTCTATAATTCCGGCACCTCAGTAGTGGGACTCTGCGAGGTCATAGTTTTCTATTTGTGCGATATCTTTTCGCGTCCAATCGAAAACGCTGAAATGCCTTTAGTTTATTCCAGAGAAAAGAGATCCCCTCCTATTTCTATGGTTTATTCTGTTAGCCCGCGGGATTCCCAAAAATGAAATTCCAGAAATAGAACTAATAGAAGTGTCGCTCACCGCATAGTAACAGTAATAGCTGTGTATAAGTGTATATTACACTAACGGGTCCGTTAAACGGACTAAATAGTGGGACTAACGCGTTTTCTATTCACTAATCAGATTGATATTTTAGTTTTTGACCATAACTTTTATAATTTCAAGTCTATTGGTTTTGTCATACATTTTTATTTTTTTCACTTCCAATTTTATACAGCAAAATAAAAAAATACTATAAAATAACACAATATGTTTTATTTCAAGATGTTACGCCGCTCTGTCTGCGTCAGGAGAAAGTAGCGACAAAGAAGCGATTTTTCACATCGGTTGTAGCGATTTTTGACTTTGCCGCTCTGGCAACACTGCATTTTGGGTCATTTCAAAACCCAAGAAATGCGTTCAACGAGAATTCATATAAAACCAACCGAAAAATGACCATACACAAACCGAAAGTGCATGCATGTTTGTTTAGATGTCTTGTTTATTTTTGAAAAATTAATCGGACAACAAAATGGTAAAAGATAATGATTTAAATAAACTGGAGCAAAGAAACTTAAAAACCATCTGTAGATTATGTCTTATCCAAGGGCATTATTTGCGAGAAGTTAATGGAACAATGATATGGATGATACAATATTCCCTGGACTTGGATGTGACGGTATTTAATGCAATACTTTGGAAATATTTTTATTCTTGACTTATCTGTGCCTAAAAATTTCGAAAAAAGATGTATTTCTAGAAACTAGGACGTATATCTTAAAAAAAAAAAGACAAACAATTATCCCCACTAGTCCTGTCCTAATAAAACTTAAAGCAGTTGATTAAAATCATGATTTTAATCAAGTGATTTTTAATCAGGATTAAAATTTAAAAACCAGGATACTTAAAAATATATTTATTCATAGAAATAAAACTTTCAACTCTTTTTGATACAAAAAAACGATGCAGTTTCATTTTTATAATATTCATTATAATACTTGAGAAGGAATGTAGCTGCTTTTCACTAAAATAAAACTTAAAAAATTCTTTTATGACAAAAATACATATATGCAAAAATAGAGAACATAACCTAAAAGTAAAACAAAATAATTATTGTCGCGCTTTTATAATACCTAAGTGTTATAATGCTTAAAAAGGAATACTAGTTTAGCTGCCTTTTCATTGCCTACCTAGTCTGTTTCTGATATCTGAATGAAACGAGTCCACAGGAAGAAAACATCCTTTCTATATCCGCAGAGATGCACAGGCACACAAAACAGAAATCACTATAGGTAGCACTTGCATAATTTCTGGAACATTATCTTGGGATCTCCACCACTGTACTGCTGTTACATTTTTAATTATTTCATCTGAAAACATAGTTTTGAGAAAAGGGTCCGACCTGGCTTCCAACTTAATTATCAGTGGTAATAAGCCTGTGCCTGCAAAATGTTCAGCAACAATATCTAGAGCATCTCTCTTTTCTTCAGCCAGTAATGAATATTCTTCTTTGTTTATTGTGAGATCCAATATATATGCCAAAAAGTTAAAGCTTGGTCATATCTTTTTTTAAATAGTTGATAATGTTGCAAAGTTCTTTCCTCTTCAAAGCTGTCAAAAGTAGCCATAAATTTTTTCCAAGCTTGAACTGCTTGAGATAAACATGCACCTTTCTGTTGTATTGTGTGAAGTGGAAGGATTAATTTCTCCTTTGTGCTCTTCACATATTAATAAGAAGTTAGGCCACTCCTTGACATAAATTTCAAGACAATCCGAAAGTGTATTCCTTCGAACGTCTTGAGGTAACACCAAGTTTCCTGCCTCCTTTTTCTTTGCACCAAGCATTTGGCAAATGGGTATATCTAAAATATTTTACAATTTATACTATATGTTCTTTTACCTTAGATACTTCTAAATCTTTGGAAAGCAAACTCAGTGCGCCGAACAACCATATGTAATAATAGGGTAATTTACCGACTTGGTAATTTCTTTCTTCATACTGACCATGTTGGCCGCGTTATCTGTCACAACACTACTAACTATACAGTTATTTTAATTTTTAAGTTAGTTAGTAATTTTTGCACTTATTTAAGTATTGAGTCAATAGCCAATCTTGCACGATAATCAGCCATATGGGGACGACCGGATGTATCTATGCTTTCTAAAGGAACACTGTTTCCATCGTCTGCTGTTAAAACGACAGAGATTATGGGCTCATTATGAACATTAGACCATCCCTTTGAGGACATGCAAATGGACTGTCCAGATAACTTGTTAAAACATTTACAGCCAGATTCTCCAATGCTAGTCCGGTCTAATTTGACAATCAAAAGTTTTAAACTGACAAGTGTACGAATAAGACAACTAAGTTTTATTCTATGAACTTATTTCTGAGCTTTTTCGCAAATTTATCAGGAAAAGGACAATTTTAGTACGTACTTTCAACAATAATAGAACTATATTCATTACAGCAACTCGTTCCAAGATGAAAATCATTTGGAAACCAAGTAAATCGCTGAAATATCACAATAATTCATAAGTTTTTAATGACAAGGACAGGACAAAAACCTGTCAAAATATAACTGATCAACTATAAGATCTTAATTTAAACCAGTACTAAATCTTAAACTTTCTTAGTGAATCTGGACGTTAGATTTTTCTTCTTTGAATATTTCATTTAGGAGCGTTGGTGATAACTGAATTCTAGACCTTTAGAACTTTCTTGTTTTCCAATTTTTCTTTAAAAAAGATGGATTTGCAAGAAGTAAAAAAGCCGAATGTAAAAAAAAGCTGGCCGGACGTTCTAATTTTGGTCAAAAGGTCGGACATGTCTGGCTTTATCCGGACGTCTGTTCACCCTAGTTTAAATTAAGATCTTATAGTTGGTCAGTTATGTTTTGATAGGTTTTTGTCCTGTCATTGTTAATAAGTCGTCATTAAAAACAATAAAAACTTATGAATTATTCCGATATTTCAGCGATTTGCTGGCTTTTCAAATGATTTTTTGACCTTATAATGAGTTGCTGTAATGAATTTAGTTCTAGTATTGTCAAAAGTACATACTAATTGCCCTTTTCTTTATAAATTTGCGAAAAACCGCAGAAACAAAGTCACAGTAGGATTAAACATAGTTGTCTTATTCTTACACTAGTCAGTTTAAAATATTTGGTTGTCAAATTAGACCAGACTAGCGTTGGAGAATGTGGTTGTTAAAGTTTTTATAAAAACATCTGTTTTAGGTAACCACCCAAGACCAACTTACTCATATCTGTGTACAATGCTTTCGACAAGTTATCAAGTTTTATACTTTTAAGAAAAAAGTAGAAAAGAATGACCGAATGTTAAAAAAGGCTTTAAGATGTATGCCAAAAACCAAAGACATTATTAATATAGCCTTGGAAAAATCTGATCTAAATCCTTCTGAAATGAATGAGGTTCAAAATGATGACACAATAAAATGTGATTCTATAAGTGAAAAAGTAGTAATAAGTAAGGCTAGGATAAAGACTGATGAAGTTCTTGGAGAATCTCACAATAAAAATATAAAGTTACATTATAACCCTGTTCATTGTAAAGAAAATCATAACCTTAGTGTAGTACCCAACACTGTCGCAAGTACAGACTTGGATGCTCTACAAAAGCAACAAAATCCTTCGTGCCTAAGTTATCACATTGAACCACCACCCCTCGTGCCTTTACATTCAATTATGGATAAAAGAGGGGACACCAATAAGCTTTTGGAAATCAATGCATTCAATTCTTTAATGCCCAAAAATCTTTCAGAAATCAGCGCTCAAGAGCCTCCTCCTTTAGTACCAATAGTTCCAGTAAAAAGTACTTCAGAGACTGTTACGGAAGGAATAACAAACTTGGCACAATTTTCTTGCAATGTATGCAAGGTGAAATTTGAATTTTTAACTGCCCTGAAAGAGCATAAATTGAAAAATAATTGTAAAATAGATACACGTGAGTGTAACATTTGCAAGAAAAAATTTATGGAAAGAAAAAAGTTAATAGTACACTTAAAAGGGCATAAAATTACCAAAGAGTACTTATGCAATGTTTGTGGTAAACGATATTTGTCTCAAAGTACATTTAGGTAACATCAGTTATACACTGTTTTTAAAACATCCATACTACGGTCTTGTTCTAATAAATGTTATTTTAGAATTCATTTCAAAAGCCATACCGGAGACAGACCTTTTAAATGTGGTCTCTGTAATAAAGGTTTTGTGCGTTGGGCTGGTGTTAAGAACCATATGGCATCACATGAAGATTGCAAACCTTTCACATGTTTTTGTGGAAAAGGATTTAAAGTAAGCCATTATTATTTCCTAGTTTAAAAGTTTCCCTCTCCCTTTAACATACTGTTGTGTATTTTTCCTTTAGTACATTGAATTATTTTCGATATCTACTATTTATATTATTTTTAGTCTGCATCAAACTTATCTAGGCACCAACAGATTCACAGAGGAGAATATAAATTTAGTTGCACTTATTGCAATAAAGGCTTCTACCAATCAGGTCATCTTACACTGCATATTCGCACATATCACACCAATGAAAAGCCTTACTTATGCTGTGAATGTGGTAAGAATTTATAATGGGCTTATCCAGCAATTTTCTTTTAGTTGATAATTACTCCATTCGAAAAACTTATTCTTAAAAGATTCAAATTTTCTCTGATCAAATTCACCCTCAAACGTAGACCCATGATGGGGCGACCCAAATTTAAGATATAAATGAAGCGTTGGTACCGCCGCAACCATTTTTTACATTTTCTTAAAAAACCGATGTGAACTCTCACATTCAAGTTTTATTTAGATTATGCCTAAAACAAACGTTATAACAGTGGGTTGGTCATTGAGGTTATGTTACGAAACTAAATTATAAACGTTGAAATATTCAAAATTTATACTGAACTATTACACAGAAATATTAAGAGAACCGAGAAGACAGTCAACGCATAATATGCTATAACCTAAAATGAACATTTATGATGAGCATCAAAGAAATACTAACAATAATTCACCAAATGGCGGGGGCAAAAAACTACTACACGCTGAGGTTGTTCTTTACTATTATTTCTGTTGTAATTTATCATTATATTTAAATACACTTAGTCGTGTTTCATATAAACGCGAATTGTGAATATTGTCCTCATTGGTCAATTTCACATTAAAATGTGAATCTGATCAATTAGAACAGTATTCGCGATTCGCGTTTATATTGAAACGGCCCGTACCCGGGTCGTTATATCAGTTGAAATTTTTGCAAGGTCTCTAAGAAAAATATATACAGATACTAAAATATGAAAATCTAATACTTGCATACATAAAAACCTCTGCTTTAAAATAGTCTAAATACGTCAAAAAATGTAAAAGTTTGCATAAAAAGGGTATCTCAGGTCAAATTCTTTAGATAACGTAAAAGCAGATGGCCAAGCGACACCGTCACACCACCAAGCCACGCTAACCTCCCCCGCCGAGGGGAGACGGATACTTAAGCGTTCGACGCGACCGTAGATATTCATTCGTTTAGATTCAGACTCGGCTTCAGATGTCAGATACATTGAAATTTTCCTCTTTAAAGTTAAGTTATTACGATGCCAGAAGGGTTTCTCCATTTATTAATGATTTTTCTTTTGTTGTGAAACTGCCAGTAAGTCCTTTTGCTCTTTATCCAAGGTATATTTATGCCAATTTGCTTTGTATTAATAATTCTATAAAGAAATTGGATTTCTTTTTACTTAGTGGGGTACCTCGTGCGCCGATTTAAGCTGACGGTGTGCAAACGCCGAGGCTTATCTAACTGGTGTTTAGGTACCTCTGGTAACAAAATTAAATCCATGAATCTGCTTTACAATAGAGTTCATCTCATTAATAATTCTATAAAGAAATTGAATTACTTTTTACTTAGTGGGGTACCTCGTACGCCGATATAAGCTGACGGTGTGCAAACGCCGAGGCTTATCCAACTGGTGTTGGTATCTTGAGTAACGAAATTAAATCCATTACTGTCATTTAATTTAACATTTTATTAGGGGCGGATGGGGAAGGGTAACCCGGCCCGGGAAACTATTAGCACCGGCCCTGCCCGAGATGTTCGTTGTTTTTTTACCACCATCCTCCAGAACGGGACCGCCGCGCCGGCCTGTCGCCGGGCGGCAAGACAAAGGCCTACTATGTTAATATATTGGATTTTGAACTGTTATAAATATCTTATTGTTACTTTGAATTTGAAATTGATAAATTATAAATTGCAAATTCCAGCAACCCGTTTCATCTTGAAACGGGTTGCTGGAACGAATTTAGTTCTATTAGTGTCGAAAGTATGTACTAAAATTGCCTTTTTCTTTATAAATTTGCGAAAAAACTCGGAAACAAATTCATAGTACTTAGTTGTCTTATTCTTACATTTGCCAGTTTAAAACTTTTGGTTGTCAAATTAGACCGAACTAGCATTGGAGAATCTGGCCGTTAATATCTTTATTATCTGTCCAACTGACATAATTTGATCGACTGATTGTACAATATTAACATATTTATTGAAAACGCAAAGTGACTGAACTAACCCATTTGGCTTTTTTTCTAGTTTAAACTTATTCATTTTGGTTCAAAAGTTATACATTTGAATGGTACTTAATTTTTGTTAAAAATATATTGATTTTTAAATAAAATACGGCATTTTTTCAGGGAAAGGTTTTGTAACTTTACAGAGGCTTCAAAGGCATGAATTAACACACTCAGACAGAAAGCCATTCCCTTGTTCACTATGTCTTCGAGCATACTCCAATTCAACAGACTTAAAGAATCATAACTTAAGGGTACACAATAAAAACGAAAATAAAGATGAATTCAGGAAATATCCTTGTTCAGTGTGTGGATTGAGGTTTAGGTATCCCTCTAGGTAAATAAAATTGGTTATTTTTTTTATTAATTAATATATTCTTCACAATGTAGTGATGGTAAAAAATCAATAACTTACTATTGGACAAAAACAACACGGTCAAGTCACAAACTCAGTTTTAAGACATTTAAAATATCTTAAAACAAATTGAGGCTGCAAATTAATTTATATGTTTTTTTAGGTTAACAAAACACATGAAAACCCACTTAAATTTACAAAGAAACTGTGATACATGTGGTCATAGTTTCAAATGTGTTCAGGCACTTACCAGGCATTTAAAAGCCTCACGTTGCAAGAAAGTTACTCCAGAAATTCAGTCAGTGCCGAATTAGTCTGGTATACATATAAAAAATATAACACTCAATTCCCAAATCATTTTTTTATAATTTTTGCTGCTAATATTATTATGCAATAAAAAAATATAAAAATAATTGGCTGTAACTTTAACTTACTTTAAGTATTCTTTGCTGTCCTTTTAAAAAATAACAATTTTCTGTCCCACTCTGTCCTTACACTTTCTTTTATCTTCACCAATCCACAGTGTTCTACGATAAAAGATTCAATTTCCTCTTCAATATTTTGCTTAATTTGTATCTCTTTAAATTTCGGGAACTCAAAACTACTGGATTTTAGTCTTTTTACAGCACTCCTGTAACATTTCCATGGCTGGGGTTCAATTACAAGACAATCTGTAAGTTCCGATACCTTTTTTAAAAAATATTTTAATCCATCATCGCCATGATTCAGATGTATCCACATAGTTATTGAAAAACAGAATACTACATTAAATTTACTACAACCATTTGAACTTAAATAGTTGAGTATATTATTTTGGCCTTGGTCACTCATAATGTCCACACATTTAAAAGTACAGTTTTCTACTGTATTTTTTTCACAAGCTCTTTTGACTAATGTTGAGTCGATGTCTATGCCTAAAATGGTGCATTCTGTTATTCCTATTGTTTTAGTAAAAAATAAGTAGAGAGCTAGGGTTAAATCCTAAAAAAAATAATTATAAAACAGTTTTTCCATAATTTAGAATTACCAAACATTTTCGAGTCCACTTAACAAAAAAATCGGTAATTATTTAGATTACCGGAAACCGCGAATTTTTTCATGAAATTTTGCACAAACCCTAATTTTGGGTCGTAGAACACGAATCCGAAGTCAGTTTTTGGCGGTCTCGTATGGTTTTTCGAAAAAAAAAAAAAAAAATTTTTTTGAAAAACTTTTAGGTTACCTTTTTTTTATAGATTCCTTTAAGTTTCGACACTTTCACTTAAACATATCTGTAAACTTATAATTTTTATTTGATTTCGTCACACAAAATACCACATTTAGGCAAAAATATCTAAGAAAATTGCTTTTTTCGATTGAAAATTCCATTTTAGGCTAGTTGCCGCCATTATTTTCCTACCTGTCAACAATATATTTCTGTGTCCGGTGTTGTCATGTTTACTTATTTTTTCTGTAAATGCATGCTGATGCATGCAACCATATCAGAACAAAAAGGTGTATACCCTACCCAAGCAAACATGAGCAAAAAGGTGGTCAGGTTTGCTCAGTTTTCATTGATATAGATACATACATATCTAGATCAATGAAAACTGAGCAAACCTGACCACCTTTTTGCTCAGGTTGGGTGAGCAAAAAGGTGGTCAGGTTTGCTCAGTTTTCATTGATATAGATATATATGTATCTATATCAATGAAAACTGAGCAAACCTGACCACCTTTTTGCTCAGGTTTGCTTGGGTTAAAATTGTTAAAATTTGTGGGAAAAACGATTTGTAAATTTGGCAACAGCGCGTCTTTCCATCAGAAATTTCGAGAATGTGGACCTCGGGCTGCGTGTTTATTTTCTTTCAGTTTTTTGATATTTTCTCTGTTTTTTTAATGTGTTTTTACATAAATTTGGCTAAATATGGTTCAGAAAAATAGTGCGTAATGACTTGTAGGTATAGATGTCTTTAAGTAAAAGTGCCGAAATTTAAAGAAATTCATTGAAAAAGCTAACCTAAAAGTTTTAAAAAATTTTTTAGGAAAAACCATACGAGACCGCCAAAAACTGACTTCGGATTCGTGTTCTACGACCCAAAATTAGGGTCTGTGCAAAATTTCATGAAAAAATTCGCGGTTTCCGGTAATCTAAATAATTACCAAAAAGCTTACCCCTGCATTACACCCCACATCAAGGACAATATGGGAATTATTTATTACTGTAGGTTTATCCCAAATATCTGTAGGAAGTAGAGAAATCCGATTATCTGGTGGGTGAAATTGATAATAATTTATAAAATTTCCAAACTGTACAGCACCTGGATTATTGTTTTTGAAGTCTAGAGCTTTCCTGCGTGTTTCCATATGGAGTTGCTTTTGGGAATGATATACACAGCACAGAAAAATAAAGGGTTTGTTAATACACAGAAGAATAAAGGGATGATATAAAAGCAATTTAATTTATTTTATTTTGCCACAATTTTTTAATTGTACTTGTACAAAAAAAACGAGGTTAGGGCAAAAAAACCAGAAAAATACCTTCTACGCTCAGATGTTACTTCAGCCCTTGTACCTGACGCCAATACCAGAATAAAGAAGAGACGGAATATTACAGAGGCGTAGTCACTCAGAAGATTTTGTTACGCATGGGACAAACAGAACAGAAGTTTTCTTAAGGCCTGTCCACACTTAGTAACATGTTATAGAAACTTGTTGCGGAAACATATTTCTATAACTTGTTGACAACTTTTAAACGCCCTTATTAAGTATTCGGATTGCAACAATCCATTCCAACAAAAGGATGTTCTTCTGGCGACTGCAGCGTGTGTAGAATACCCACTAGGTTTCAAAAAGGCACACGTATTCGTGCAATGGAGAATTTAGTTTAATTAGGTATTAGGTTTATTACTAAGCAATTGTGTTGCAGCCGCTAACTTCGTGGACGTTAATGGGCCGTGATTTTAAAAACAAAGGGATTAAATATGAATGTTAATATTTTATAATTTAAAATAACTACAAATGTTTGGATTTAAGGTTATTGTTTTAGAGCTATTTTGCAATCTAATTACTTAATATAAATCGAAAAAATGTTGGGTAAAAAGCAGTGCATAAATCCGAAATCACCTACGCCTACGTACGAGATAATCAACTCGGGCTGTGTACCGTTGTCAAACCTGGTTAACCGCTCGGTTTCTTCGGTGACATTAATGACAGATATTGCGTTTCCAATCTGCCAACTTTTCAGATTACCGATACTTACGGGACACAAAACCGTAACCGAAGTTGACAACGGTACACGCCCTCGGTCATATTTTTGTTGTTGACGTATTTCAAGTAACAAGGCTGCCAAGCCAACGTGCCAGAATTTAAACTTCAATATTCCTAAGCCAGTATTGCATTGGTTACTGAACCGTCTTATTCTGTTATAATTTACAGTACATTTATATAAGTTATTTAGTGTAGATGATGCTAAATGTTATATTCTTGCAAATAAAGATGTGTTTAAGAGTTATCCAATTTTAAAAGAGAGCCGCCTTTTTGTCTATTAACTTTTTTGAAAATTTTCATACATGGCCGACTTACGCCTATATAATTTATAATATCAGGATAACCATAAGTGACAGAGAAACGCCAGTTTGTATTTTTATAAATATGACCTTGGGGGTAGGTATGGTGGCCATAACTCGAAATTCGGGTTTTCGGAGTTACGACCCTTTGGCTTTCCAGCGACGATATATGCCATGCGGCCACCCAGATAGCACAGACTGCAACATAACTGCTAAAATACTTACGGCCGACAGAGGAAAAATAAGCGCTTAACACCTATGCTTTAAAAGTACTCAATAAGTACTGTCTAATTATGTATATACTCAAAAAGTGCTTCGCAAGTAATGCATATTTACAAATTTCTTCATGTAAATTGAGTATGCTGTAGGTGTGCTTTAAAGTTATATGGTTTTTGTCATATAGACAAGTGTAAGCTTGCGCTGCCAGTGCACCGTATTTAAGCATCCCGCTTAAATAGTGCGTTCAGAGCGCTTCAAAAGTGCATTTGAGCTAAAGTGCCGTGATTGGTCGTCTCCTCGATGACGATATCATTCTACCTCGATGCGATGAAGCCTCCATGTTTTTAACGGCGTCTCTGGTCGTGTCTCGTGTGTCGTTGATGTGTCGTGTGTGACTTAAACTTAATCCTTAATCATCACCTTTGTGTATTGTTTTGTTGTTTATGTGAATTTCAAGGCGAAAACGTGTTTGAATTTGAGCGATTTACTTAAAATCCCACTATGGCAAACTTGGATGAACAGTAAGCATATTTTTATACTATTTTTGAAAGTGAAAAGCGTATAATGGCGTCGGTGTCGTATAAATTTTTGGGTGGCTGTAAATTGTATTATTTGTAACAAATTACAATATCACACTTCATTGTGGTGAAAAATCCCTTTAAATAATGAACATCTTTATTTTTTATCACCACAATAAATATATTATTTATAAACAAATTGTTTCTCTTTCCTACTTAAAGTGATGATTTAGATGTCATGACGTAAGTAACAATAATCCAATCCAGGTATCTTTTATATATTTTATTATATTTTCGTTCTGGATGATTCCGTCCCTGGCACAATAACCAAATCTGCTTTTTGTTGTTTACCCTTGTCATATTTAACGAAAGTTACTTTATATTTTTTTTTAGTGTTTACTCTTTCAAACCGTCGGTGGAGTGAATGTTATTGACACCACCAGAAAGCTGCTGGGCATCTTAATAACGAACGACTTGGCAGTTTCATATAATTGGACAGGAAGAAATAATAAACATTGTTTTAAGGAGCTGAAAAACATAATGAATTTAATTCTGGGTAAGAACAGATAGCTGCATTTGTAGGTCAAAATGTAATAAATCAAATAAATAGCTATAGTAATTATTATTGGTAAGAAATAAAATCGGTTATAAAGTAATTATCCCCAGGCCCGTATATTTCTTAACTTTTAACCAGGTGTAAGCAGTACATTAAATTGTCGGTATTTTTCTGCTTTATTAAATTTTCTAGTAGTTTTAAAACATAAACTTTTATAAAAAAATCCTCTTAACTAGTTATTACAGGAGACAAGTTCCTATTTGTTTTACTTTTTGTAACAAGCTAAATACATTAACATGTGGTAAAATAAATATACTAGATGTAATGTTGTTAATTCTTCTTTTAGTGGCTACAAGACGAAATCATATGTCTCGAAATGCCACAAAAACAGAAATTGAACAAATAATCAAACAGTTCTTAACAAATGTAATTGACAGGGATGGTGGCAGGGCCAAAAGGGCGGCATCGACAGTAAATTAGCATAAGAACAGTAGGCGGCTGCGACCAGTAAAACTGCTGCAACTCTTTTTCATGAGGTATTAGGTCTTTAGCTACAGAATGTTGTGCTTGTTTTTAGTGATGTAAAAAAATGCTTTTTTTATCATCTGAAAAAAACATGTTTTTTTTTAAAGAAAAATCCATTCTGTTTTCAATCATCATTTAAAAAACGCGCCAGATAGCGATGCAGGTCACCTATTGGCTACTCAAATTAGGGAAGCCAGCTGCAATCAGCTGATTTTTAACGGGAGACGCGAAGGGCACACTAGACGACAAAATTGACGAAGATGCCAAATAACACGATAATAAAGACAAAGATGAAACGAAAATATTCCCCGTTATAGCAGTCGGCAAATCGCCTGAAGAGGACGCCACGTTCTTAATTTGATTCGCCAATCCTGTTAGCCGACTCACGATTGGAGATCTCCAAAGTGCTTTGTAGAAGCCTAAGGTTTGTTGTTTTGTGCTGCACTAAACTGCACATTTTTTATTCGTGGAACAATCCCATAAGCAAAAAGTCAGTGCAGATTAGTGGTTTCGTGCAACACAAAAGAACAAACCGCTGGTGTGCAATGCCAACAGGTGATCTACTTTAAGGTTTTTTTTTATTATTGTTAATATATCCTATTTATAAACAAATCAGGAAGTTTTTAGGTAGTACGTAATTCGTTTTCTATTTTTCTTTAAATTTAAATTTTTTGACTTCAATAGGATAGGCAAGACTACATAACTTTTTCAAACTAGTTTGTTAGGATAGCCCAAAATAAAATAGAAACGTTTTCATTATTAGTTATTGTTCCTGTTCTTAGTAATATTACTATTACTAAACTTAGCTGTTTTTGTGTTCCTGTTTTTTTTTTACCAAGAAGTAAATTTATATGTACGTACAATAAAAATAAATGTAAATAAAATGTTAATAAAATAAATATTTTAAAATTACTTATGCTATTTTATTTTTAAAAAAGGAGATGCCTAAAACCACAGAAAACATATGTTTTCTGTGGTAAAACAAAATAATTCTTAAATAAAGCTTTATATTTTTATTGAATTAGGTATTTTGTATATTACATTTTAAAATTCTAACTGGATTCAGCATATTAAAGGATTAAGTCTTAAAAGTCAAGGCGACACTTATAGTACATTTAAGATTTGCTGGTAGTGAAGCGTTTGTTATATTTTATATTTTGGTTGATACTTCGTTATTTTTCTTGTTTATTTAAAATAAGCCTCTGTAGCAGTCATCGTAACCCAATTACTATTATTTTGAAATTAAACTGGTATAATTAAAATAACGAAATAGTAATAAATTCAAATAAATTATACATACTATTTTGTTTTCCGTTTATACAAATTTCTTAATTTTAAAATCTAGAGTAACTGGATCCAGAAAGCGACTTCAGGTCTTATTATGGATAAATCAAAAAATAATGAAATGCAGCGGCGTGCACTGAAATTTCTAAGTTGTATATCTCTGTTCCTACTTACAGGAACCGTACTAAATTTAGGGGCCTTAATAGTGAGCCCACTGGGAATATTTTGGTAAAGAAAAAAACATTAATTTGGTAATTTGCGAAAAAAGTTTAATTTTTGCATTGCCTACCCTGGAAAAAAAATGAACACGTTTAGGTATTTTATTTATTATTTTTTCTAAACAAATTTTACATCATTTTGTCGAGAAGTTTTAAATTTTAAGAGAAAAAAATGTGTTTGTAGAAAGTTACAGCCATTTGAATTTTTTTAAACCTAAAATATAATTAAAAAAAATATTCAAATGACTATAACTTTCTACAAACACATTTTTTCTCTTAAAATTTAAAACTTCTCGACAAAATGATGTAAAATTTGTTTAGAAAAAATAAATAAAATGCCTAAATGTGTTCATTTTTTTCTAGGGTAGGCAATGCAAAAATTCAACTTTTTTCGCAAATTACCAAATGTTTTTTATTCCTTTACCAAAACATTCCCAGTGGGCTCACCATTAAAGCCCCTAAATTTGGTACGGTTCCTGTAAGTAGGAACAGAGATATACAACTTTGAAATTTCACTGCTCGCCGCTGGTGAAAGGGAAGCTCGTCAAGGCCGCCTAAAAAGTAATTTATTAAAACGCTTTGAAAGCACATCAAGGAAGCAAAAATTGATTGCCAGTAGAAGGCACTTCTGAAGCACTTTAATAGCGTCTGGGAAGCTCGTCAAGGCCGCCTAAGAAGTAATATATTAAAGCGCTTTAAAAGCACATCAAGCAAGCAAAAATTGATTGCCAGTAGAATGCACTTCTGAAGCACTTTAATAGCACTTAGACGTTCGCGCACACTGCACTGCGCATACTGCTTATTTTGTTACGGCCGGCTGGACACGGGTGTGCCCGACAGATGCTAAAAGCAAGTGCTTCTTCAGCAGTTTATTGCGTAAAGTCTTCACTTCTTAAGCACTTTTCCATACAGTTTGTGCTATCTGGGCATTTTCATTTTCTTAACAATGGGTCTTAAGCCGGGTACAGACAGAGCGAACGAACGCGAGCGAAGGCTAGCGAATGATAATCGCCGAACGGAACCGAATGCTCGCTGGCCTTCGGGGTCGTGTCCACACTGACCGAAGCGTAGCGAATTGTCTATGGTAGCGAAGGATAGCGTATTCGCTGTTGTTTGGGATAACGATAGAGACAAATTTCGATGTACGTTTGTACGTTAATGTGGACGCAGCCGCAACATGTTACCAAAACAACTGTTGCCAACATTCTTTGAAGTTTACCGCTCACCGACCGGTAACAAATAACTTGTTGAAATAACTTTATTCTTGATAACAATTATGAGTAGAAAGTGAGGAGAGGCCTTTAAGAGCACGCGTAAAAATAGTATCTGTAAAGAAAAATTCACGTACGAAATAAAATTGAATATATTTAATAAATGAAAATCAATAATGGCATAGACATAATTAATATGTAAATAAATATTTACAAAATTTAAATACCTTTAACATATGATCAAATAAAGTTACAATATAATTTATTTTGATTTAAAGCAAGACAGTTTAGGACCATGACCGTAGCAGTACATACCATCAGCATAATAAATATTTGATATACTTAATACTTATGTTGAAATCAAAAATCGTGCCAAGCAACACTAAGGATGATGTAAAACACCCCTTGAAATATTCGTCATATAATAGCAACAATGAATGGATAATAAATAGGTGTAAAAGATGTCTTAAAATCTCAATGACTTGTTAAAAAATCATACAAGGTATATTTTTAAACAGTGCCATACTTTCGTTTCATATGTTTTGCCTAGGTAAAATCTAATTGGCAAATAATTTCAGTTCTAAAACTTCAAATATAGCAGCTTTTAAAAATACCCGTTGCATGTATTTATGGTATATAATAAAGCACAATATTTATGCTTCTTCTTCAGACTTCTCAGTTTCTTCGGGATTCTCGGGGGCTTCTGCTGCATCCTCTTTTTCCGCTTTTTGATCGTCCGTTTCATTGTCACCACTGCCTGTTTCCTCTCCTTTGGGGGGAGATGGAGATTTTTCCTTTTGAGGTGAAGGAGATTGCTCCTTTTGAGGTGAAGGAGATTTCTCTTTTGGAGGTGAAGGAGATTTCTCTTTTTGAGGTGAAGGAGATTTCTCCTTCTGTGGCGAAGCAGATACTTCCTCATCTGGTACAGGAGTTTTCTCTTTCTGAGGAGAAGGCGATTTTTCTTTAGGCTTTTCTTCGGATCCTTCTTCGTCCTTAGCGGCGTCTTCTTCATTGCCGTTTTCTTTAATTTCAGATTCTTTTTCTGGCGAGGCCTCTTTCGATTTTCCCTCACTAGGAACGTTACCATTGTCTAACTTAATTTCAACATTTGAGGTAGGAATTTGATCCTCAGGAAGCTTAAGGAATTTTTCCATTTCATCATTTTCATTCGCCAAGTCAAAGGCATCATAATCCTAAAAGAAAATATATGCGAATTTTTATTTATTCCCTGATTAAAAAGAAAAAGTACAAAATAAGATTTTGCTTTGTTTAATGAATTATGTCTCTTTTATTTATCTACACTGAAAAGTTATTGGTGTTTTATATCAAACTAGCTTTCTCCCGCGACTTTGTCCGCGTGGTATAGGTGATAATAGTGAAGTTTTATATCATGATTATGAATACATGAAACATGAGTTAGGTTAGGTTAGTTATATCTAGAGGGATTTCAATATTACATGACGCAAAAATCTGGGCCGGACTAGGTAACAAGGTAACTGATAGAAAAGGTAGGTAAATGAAATGAAATTAATATTAGACTTTGTCAGGTTGTATTTATAAATAATTGCCCCTAAAAAAATTTTTGTTTTCAAAAAAATGAACCAACTTCACAAAAGGGAAAGCACTGAAAGTATCAAATAGTATTGTTAAATATTTATTACTGTGGTTAATAGTCCACTTAATTTTGTTCCTTTTTATAAAAAAAAAATTCTTTTTTAGTGCACCTAGTCTTCCCCCCCTCCATCATCTCATTTCCCCCTCTTTAAATTTGTAATATATTAGATGTTTTGACCTCAATAACCTCAAAAATGACATATTAGTTAACATTTTTGAAAAAATTCCAACCCCCCTCAGTTCAATTTTATAACATCCATTACACAAAATTAGCTTTTCTAACCTCAATAACCCCGAAAATGTCGTATTAGTTAACATTGTTGGACAAATTGCCAATCCCCCTCCCACCCCCCGTTAATTTCCTTAACATCTATTACACAAAATTATATTTTCTGACCTTAATCACTCCGAAAACGACATTTTTGGAAAAATTGACAATCGCTCCTCCCCCTCCCCGTTAATTTTTTACCAACTGTTAAACTGTTAGATAAAATTAGATTTTATGACCTCAACAGCCCCTAAAATGACACATTTAACATTTTTGGAAAAATTTCCAGCCACTCCTTTTTATTCCCCCCCCCTCCATTAACTTTTTAAACATATTTATATTAGACAAAATTACATTTTCTGACCTCAATAACTCCGAAACTGACATATTCGTTATCGTTTTTGAAGTTTTCAGCCGTTAACTTTTATCCCCCCTCCGCCATAAATTTTTAACATCTGTTAGACAAAATTGGATTTTCTGACCACAATAACACCGAAAATAACACATTAGTTAACGTTTTTGATGAATTTGCCAGTCGATTCTTGTTACCCCCCCCCCCCCCCCCCCCCCACACACACACACACATTAATTTTTTAACATCTATTACATAAAATTAGATTTTCTGACCTTATTAACTCCGAAAATGGCATAATGACTCACATTTTTGGAAGAAATTGCCAATCGCTCTCTTTTTATCCCCCCCCTTCCGTTAATTTTTTTCCATCTGTTAGACAAAATTAGATGTTGGGTTGGATCACTTCGGACCGGTTTTTCAGGTTTTTAAAAGCCGTTAATTTTTAAAATTATTTATTCTTTAAAGTCCCAAAAATCATAAATATTTCATCATTTTTTTAAACAAAACTGTTAGTTACAGTCCATCCCATTCGAATATATGTTAAGAGGATTTAGTGATTGAACCATAACAATTATTCTTAATTAACTATTAAATATAATATAACTTCCGAGATAACTTCTTAATGTAACAGTAACTAATCAATAAAGTAATAAAAAAGGTCCATTATCTTATAAAAACATAGCTTATTAACTTTTTCCGCTCTGTTACCGTCAATTAACAATAGGTGGTCTACAAATAGAATTATCAATTGTTAATAATAGTGCAGTATTATGTACAAAGCACTTCTATTGTGCCAAACTGTTGCCAAATTATAATCATTTAGAAAAAAAGGAACAACTGTTTTCGTTATAAAAAATAGGATACTAGCCAAAACTATTTAGTGTTTCTTTAATCAGATTTTCCAACGCTAGTCCGGTCTAATTTGACAACCAAAAGTTTTAAATTGACAAGTGTAAGAATAAGACAACTAGGTTTTATACTATAAATTTATTTCCGAGGTTTTTCGCAAATTTATACAGCAAATGGCAATTTTAGTACGTACTTTCGACAATAATTGAACTAAATTCATTCTAGCAACTGGTTCCAACATGAAAACCATTTGGAAACCAAGCAAACCGTTGGAATATCAGAATAATTTACAAGTTTTTAATGACGACTTATTAACAATAACAGGACAAAAACCTGTCAAAACCTAACTGATCAACTAGAAGATCTTAATTTAAACCAGTACTAAATCTTAAAACTTCTTATTGAATATGAATGTGAATGTTAAGAAGCATTTTTTGTTAATAATTGGCTGAATTTATAGCGTGCTCCACATGCAAGTAAGAGTCCACAGAGCAACTGGAGAGACTAGTTATGAGAGACAAAGATGAAACCTTATATCTCAATAACCATCAATTTTTTTTTATCTGTGAAAGCCCACAGAGAATTCAAGCGTAAGTACTAACATACCGTGAGAGTCTGAAGAGAAGGGAAATGTAGTCTACTGACATGGAACTTAAAGGATTCGAGGTTGGGAGGGGAAGGGAAACGTCTGCAGGCAATTTGTTCTATAATCTGGAGACCCTAGGCATGAATGAGCGAGAGAAGTGGGATGTTATAGGCTTTTGTAGCTGGACAATAACTATTTTTAGGGCAAAATTCTTAATAGCACATGAGTGTGTTTTGTCCTTTTGTGAAATTTGACTCAATAAAATTATTATTGTTATTATTATTATATGTTTTTTATATATTCAAATCATTACACTTATCATTCTATGAAATAAAAAAATCTCCTTAAAGCTAAAACTAACTTACCCCACAATATTCCTCATCATTATATATTTGAGGAGGTAAAGGATGCCTTGGATTGGGATCACTTATTGTTCCTCCATTCAATTTAGAATTATTTTGCATGTACTCCTTTGCTTCCTCCATATTCGGTTCTGCAATGTCTAGCAGCTCATATTTAATGGTTTTTGAATCCAAAATCAACAGGACCCTTTGTTGGCGTTTTTTTACCTGAAAAAAAATACTGATAACTTGAATGTCACACGGTGACAGGTATATAAAATAACATAACTGAATATAGATTTTTGCTAAAAAAAATTAATTTTTAAAACAATACATGTACATCTAAGGTGCAACTATAACCAGATCAATTTTTTTTATTAAAATGTGTATCTTATAAATAATTTTATTGGTAATTAGCGTTGAGATCTTTTCTTCTTTTATTTGGCACATCTCAAATTAGGTAGGTACTGCTTTAAAACTAAAACTTGATGTTCTGTGGGTCATGAATGATTGTCATGCCATTAGTGAACATCAGTGAACTATTAAAACTGATTAAACTAATGTTTTTAATATATTGGAGACTCAAAGGAGTTATTTGGTTCTTATAAATACATATAAAAAAGTACTAACATACAGGATCTCGATTTTGTTAACTCAAAGATTTTCAGCATCCTAATACAGCTTAGTACTAACCTCAGTACCGACTACTACTGACTTGATAAGCTAATCATTTAACTGAAAGCTTAGATTAGAGAAGTTCCTTGTCTAAGACTGAAAGTTTAAATAAGCAGAACTGATAAACATTACGTGACAGATGTTTGTTAGGCCGTCTTGTAACTTAAATAGCAGTTTAGATGTCGGGGCCACTATATAAGAGCAAAAAAAAACAACAAAAAACTAAAAAAGCTAGCTGTTGTGGTATATAGTTTTTAATAAGAAAATCGTGTCTCTTACCTCTTTGTTACCGGATATACCAGTTACATACACTTTGACTACCATTTTTGTTATAAAAATTTTATAAGAAAAATAAACTCAAAAATAGTTTTGTGACAGACTTTTTTGGCAGTGCAGTGGCGCCACACCTTCTTTCTGAAGCAGCACAGGCACAGACAAAAACTTTTTTAACTGTCGCAAGGGCAATGGATGATGGATGGTGGATAGTACTTGATGCCGACTCACAATTTCACGAGAGTCACGAGGACATAAAACATACACTTTATTATATGACATAAAACAACGATAAAAAGTTGGCGCCTGCTGATTGTGAAGGAACTGGTTGTCTGTGATTCTGTGACCAGCACAATTTTCTACATTTCTTTCCAAGAGATAACCACAACCACGGTTGTGTAGAAACCGAACACAACATACGGTGACAAGTGACAACAGCAGTGGCACTCTGTAAGAAAAATAGCGATAGCGACCGGTGTCTCTTCGAAACATACCGAACGGTGATACATAGTAAGAATTTGCAAAGAGACGCCGGTCGCTATCGCTATTTTCCTTACAGAGTGCCACTGCAGGGTTTTATTCTGAACACTGAACCATAAGCCATTTCTAAATCAGTGACCAAGTCATGACCTAGTCAGACCATTGGGCAACACTGTCTCATTTAATCTTAATATTTTAATTTTTTAGGTTAAACATCGAGTATATGGAGCAACGTTGCCAAATAAGGTGACGTACTCATGACTAGGTCACTGATTTAAAATCGCCTCTACTGAACTATAAGCAGTGTGTTTACTTCCGTTGGTTCCGAATGAAAGACAGTCCCAAATAACCTTAAAAGTAGGGGCTTTTGTTTTTGTTTGATTCTTTATTTTTTGTTTTATGGGAATTAATATTAAGATATGGAAATAAATAATTATCAAAACAACTGCAGATTTTGCTTAAAATCCTCCAAAAATATGATCGACTTGTTTACATTCATGTTACAGCCGAATGATTGCAGTTTGGTGGATTTCATAGGAAAAATGACAAATTTAAAAGTAAGCAGCAAATATAAACATTTTGAAATAAGTTTCAAATCTTACACTATATTACTTAGTATAGGTCTGTACAAAAACACTGGAGAGTGGAGATATTAGTTTTGTAGTTGCATTTGATGGAATATTATATAGTATAGAAATCCATTTGAATTATCCAAGAGTTATCTAATAAATCTTAATTTACATGAAATAACCCCTGGTCGGTTTAATTAATATGGCATTCCTTATTTAGTTAGTTAAAGGTGAGTACCTACCCAACAACTTGTGTTCAAACTGTGTTGATTCAGTAAAATCCGCATACAGCTTTACTCAGATGTGTTTAACCTCAGATGAAGTTCTTAAGAAGGAAGAAACGAGAAGGGAATTTCGTAAAATTGAGGAAGAAGCTTTGCTGGATGAAAATGAATCTTCTATAGATGATCAGTTCGAAAAACAACTTGATGATGAAAGTCTTTCAGTTAAATGTGAAGGTAAAGTCTAGTGCTGACACAGAAATGAAATACCTATGAAATTTTTGTAATCCATATTTTATATAAATAAAATTTTAGATTCAGGTCTCCAAGCACCTTCAGATATCGTTTTTGATGAATTTTCTGATCTTTCTGAATCAGAATCTGACCAGCCAGATCAGGAAACTCCAGTAGAAAAAGTTGAGTTGGAAAAGCCACCAGTACAAATCAAAGAAAAATATAAATGTGATTCTTGTCCGATGCGTTTTAGCAATAAAATGAAATTTTTAGGTCACCGAAAAGTGCATGATGAGACTAAACCTTTTAAATGTGCTGTGTGCTTTCAAAGTTTTTCAAAAGAGGTATAGGTAACTTCATTATTACAGTTGTTATATATTTTTCTGGTTTAATAGTCTGGCTATTGGATTTACAACAAGTAGGATTCATTTAAGAAGTTACTGGTCTATAAGTGGTTATACGGTATGTCTGTGGATGGGGTTTAGAAGAGGAACAAATGGACCAAATTTTGCAAGATAGATAAAATTGTCACTTGTAATACTTAAATGTTTTTGCTTGTAAAATAAATAAGATTCACGCAAATTAACATTTTCGTATTTTATATGCTTCCTGTATAAAAAATTAAGCTTTTCAAAACTTGAACCTCATTTATTTTACAAGCAAACACTTTTATTAGAAGTGACATTTTTACATATCTTGCAAGATTTGGTCCATTTGTCTTCTTCTAAACCCCATCCGCTGACATGTATAAGAGTTGTTTTCCAAAAATTTTCTACACCAAACCTAAGCAGTTGTTTATCTTTGAGTGCCTTTGTAAAATATTTGCTATCCAAAAACTTTAGGAAATTTAGACATACACTTCTTATAAGAAAACTAAATATTTAATAACACAAATGGTACAGAATCCATAAGTTATTTTGAATAACATTTAGGTGTTTTACTGCATTAAAAGTTGTTCAAGCATCAGGTACTTCACTTTGTGAAATTTATTTCAGGTTCATCTAAGAGTTCACCTTAGATCCCATGCAAAGTTAGAAGATAAACAGTTTGTATGTAAAGCGTGTGGAAAGCAGTTTATTTACCAGTATCTACTAAAAAGGCATGAATACAAGCATGCTGATAAAAAGCCATATCCTTGTAGCAAATGTGACAAAGGTAAGTTTAATATTAAAAAGATGTAATAAAATATAACTACCCAAGCAACACACAATAGTTGAATAAACATTTATTTTTCGTTTATACCACAAGTATAATTATGGTGTAAAGTTTAAAATGTCCGCGCGATATACGTTTCAGTATGGTGGACTATATCAAAATTAAAAACGTTTATAAAATTCGTATAATAATCTTGTACAGAAACACGATTATATGTGGTATAAATTAAACGTTAAAATATAGTTCATGGTAATTAGATTAGTAACGTTTTTGATACACGTTTAATAGAGATTGATACGCTACGATGATATCTGGTAAAACACAAACATAAACATTGAAATATAATATAGGATCTACAAAGTGTTTACGCTTAAAGGACACATGGAGTACTTTTTGATGCAATACATTTATGCAATGTATCCCATAAAGTTCGCATATTATTCATATAAGAAAGCCTAGCTATTTTGATTTCTTTGAAAATATTACTCTACCTAACAACTATAATGTAGGAAAAAAATAAAAGCCTAGGAAGAAAGAACATACATATTTAATTATTGTACAAACTAACACCATATGCGTTTATAAACATACATATAACATATAATATATACATACATACATACATACATACATACATACATACATACATACATATAATATATACATACATATAACAGCTTGACAAATAGAGTAAAAAACAAAATTTTGCTTCCGAATAATTACCATTTTGGTTTTCGGCGAATTTTGAGAATAATACTTAATAGTTAATTTCTATAGTGGAATAAAGGCTAATACTCAACCAAAATTATACCAGCAATAATCAAAAATTTAACATTTATTTTATTATTCTTATTTTTTTACTAAAATTAAATGCTATTCGTTTTTCTAGGTATAATTAGAATGATCTTGCAAAGGGGTGGACAAATAAAGCCCTATGGCAAGCTACTGTGGAACAGCACCTTTAATTTTAATAAAGCAAAAAAATATCGCAACAATAATAATTGGGCAATTATAACACAAAAATGTTAATGAAAACAGATGACCTGAACTGTAAATCCTTGCCTTATTAGCTCACAGTGACTCTCAATCACACACGAAAAATAAACTTAAACAATAATTACTTATAGAAATCAATGGCGGCTGCATAATCCAAAAACGGCGTTTGTTCTAGGTATCTTGACTATCTTGTCTGATTTATGTGGCAAACTAACGAAGTCAATGGGAACCGCGTGTATCGTCACCAGACAAAGTCGGGATTACGGATTGGCCCAAAAAGGCGCGGAGATACGCGATTCTTCCCGAAACATGACGAAACAATAAAGTCTACGCACACGTTTAATTCAAGTAGAAAATTTGGTGTATAAAACGTATATCACATACCTTTTAATAACACCCTTAATATTGTTTAACGACTTTTGACGGTTTAAGTGGCTCCATATGCTGTAGATCATGAAAAAGCATTAACCTCATATGAATATGCGAAAGTTCATATTTGTACAATTATTTTTAAAACAAAATAGTATAATATAGACGTATATACATGGTTGACAACATATACGTTTACCGTTAACGTTTAATTAATATACCATAATCAAATATATTACCAAAATAGTATAATATAGACGTATATTACATGGTTGAAAGCATATACGTTTATCGTTAACGTTTAATTAATATACCATAACCAAATAATTACCAAAAAATGGTTGAATATACGTAAAATCAACGATAAGGCTTAATCGTGTGTTGCTTGGGTAGAAGTGTGTTTTAAATTTTACATTGTACATTCTTTATATGTGTGTAATGCTCTTAAATAATAGCACATTTCAGATTTGTCATTGTTACTAAGTTGTCATTAAAACCTTATAAGTTATTCGAATATTCCGGCGATTAGCTTGGTGTACAAATGATTTTCGTCTTGTAAAGGGTTGTTAAAATGTATGTAGTTTTATTATTGTGGAAAGTACATAAAAAAATTGCCCTTTTTTATACAGTACCTATGTCCGCGGATGAGGTATACAAGAGGACAAATGGACCAAAAAGTCAAAGGGCATTCTTCATAAAAGTTTTTGCTCGCTTTTAAAATAAGATTCACGATGCCAAAAATTTGATTTTTATACAGGGTATGCAAAAAATACAAAAAAGTTTAATTTGGTTAAATAAAGTTGCCCTTTTTTAAATTTTAATGCAAAACGTTGAATAAAAAAGTTGTTTTAAATTTTACAAGAATTCTTATTCCAAATTTTAAAGTAAACAATTTGAAATTTTTAAATTACTCTTTTAAAATCAAAATTTTTCTGAGGCGCATTGTCACCTTTTTTATTTGATTACAGCCATTTTCGACGTCGGTTAGAAAAATGCGTAGAATATCGAGAAGATTTTGAAAAATAAATGTGCCCCTAATTTTTTTAAAGTTTAATAAAATAAGAAATATTTCTCGAATATTACAATTATTATATAATATTTTATTAGTAATTTTCTTTAACCTGTATAAGTCTGTAATTTTGGGATATAAATAATATTCCTTGCTCTAAAGACAATATCTTTATTATTTTGACAAATACGTTACAGTTATCAAAGGTGTAATTAAAAAAAGCATTCTGACTTGGAAAAATTTTGATTTTAGAAGCGGAATTTAGAAATTTCAAATTTTTATTTGAAAATCTGGAATAAGAATTCTTTTAAAATTTACAATTTTTTTATTCAACGTTTTGTATAAAAATTTCCTCTTAACCAAATTTTACATTTTTGTATTTTTTGCATACTCTGTACAAGAAAACAAATTTTTGGCATCGTTGATCTTATTTTGAAAACCAGCAGAAACTTTTATAAAGAATGACCTTTTTTCGGAACTTTCACTCTTTGTCCTCTTGTCTACTCCATCCGTGGACATACTATATATTTTCGGAAAATCTCGGCATCAAATTCATAGTATAAAACTTAGTTGTCTTATTCTTACACTTGTCAGTTTAAAACTTTTGGTTGTCAAATTAGACCAGTCTACCATTGGAGAATCTGGCCGAAAATGTTTTAAAAATGGCCATATACTAAAATGTAAAGCAGAAACACCTCTAAATTATAATATATTTGTGGACATAGAACGGAAGCTTTCACAGCTTGAACTATTTAAAAAATCATAGTGTGATAATGCTTTATTAGGTCGTAATATTGATTTATAGGCTGTCTAACGTCAGAGAGTTTACGCCGTCATATGAAAGTCCATGAAGAGAGCTACACCAAAAAAGCATACTCGTGCGCTATTTGCAGAAAAGAGTTCGCCTACCCCAGTTTTTTAGCGGAACATATGAAACTGCATACTGGAGAAAAGCCCCATTTGTGTTCCATATGCGGCAAGGGATTTAGGCAGAGCGGGGGTTTGCATTATCATCAACGAATACATACTGGATTTAAACCTTTTAAGTGTGACGTTTGTGGGAATCATTCAAAATCACGAAGTAAGAGTTGGTTAATTGCAACAAAAGTGAGTCATCCTGTTTCTGTGGTTAGAAAAAATTAAAATAATCAGAGTATAAGCAAATATTCAGTGTATTCAGTAGTATGGATGACTATACAGTGCGGCTGTTTAATGTCCTCCCCCTCCTTATAATTTGTGAACTGTTAAATTTAGAAAATTAAAATTTACTATGTTTTGTGCACAAGTGACTCTCGGAAAAATCAAGATGGCTGCTGAACGCCATCTTGGAAACATTTTTTAATGGAAAGAGGTATCTTGCGATACATCGTTTTAAAGGTCTCATTGAGTACTTTATGATCCTAGACTATTACGTCATTATTCGCCCTGAGAACAAAATGGCGTCTTGCTGAAACAAATATTTTTAAAACAAAATGTATGAATATTGCTGAAGTTATTTAAATGGCGGTTTAAAAGTGCTGCTGATGATAGCAAGAGGTTAAAAAGATATGAAGTTCTCCCCCATCCCCACTAATTTAAATAAATTTTTGTGTTAAAAATTAGATCTAAAATTATTGAGAAAATACCTATTTTTTGGTGGTATTCTTATCGGCTTGAAAAAAAAAGTTTTCTAAACAAATACATGGTAGGTACTAAGGTTATTTTAGTCTAATATTCACTTTGTATTAAGTGTATTGGTGTTTTTCCAAAATGGTTAATTCTCGCTAGGGCTTGCAATCCCGGGATCCCGAATCCCGAGATCTTTTGGTTGTCAAATTAGACCGGACTAGCGTTGGAGAATCTGGCCATAAGAATCCTGGCCATCCATTTATCTCCGATGAAAAACAAATCCAAATTGTAGGTGAATTGGTAGTAACTCCCCAGCAGTCAACATCGCATGTTGCAGAAATATGTGAAGTTTCTCGTTCAACAGTAAAGATGGTTCTAAAAAGACACAAATTTCATCCGTACAAGTTTCAAATGCTTCATCAGTTAACCGAAGATGACCCTGACAAAGAATGGAATTTTATGAAATTATGACCAACACAATTGTTAGGCATTCTACCTATCTCCATAACATCTGTTTCAGCGACGAGTTTACATATTATCTTAAAGGAAATGTTCATAGACAAAATTTTCGGTTCTGGAGTGAGGTTAATCCACATGTGTTCCGAGAGACGCATACGCAGTATCAGAAAATCGCAGGTCAGAAAATAAACGTTTGGGCTGGAATTTTGGGAAACCACATTGTAGGACGTCTATTTATTGACCAAAATTTGACTGGTGGATCTACATATTCTGTAAACTGCTATGGAGCCACGTATTGTTGAAATACTTGAGGAAAACCCCCACGAATTTGACATGGAGATAATATTTCAACAAGATGGTGCTCCTCCACATTATGCTAGAGAAGTTAGACATTATTTGAACATCAACTTCCCTGACCGTTGGATTGTGCGTCGGGGCCTATGGAGTGGCCCGCCCGATCCTCCGACCTTTCACCTTTCGACTTTTTCTTGTGAGGTTATTTAAAACAAAAGGTTAATGAAACGGAACCAGAATCCATTTTCGATTTACGCCAAAGGATTACAAATGTGTGCCAGAATATTCACATTACTATTTGAAGAATGTGCGAGATGAGTTATTTAATAGATTATTTTACTGCCAGGAAGTACAGGGTGGTCATTTTCAGCATCTTTTGCAGTGAAAGGGTAAGTTACTTTTAAATGACTAATTTTATTTAAATAAACTTTAAAACGTCGCCATTTTGCACTGGATATGTTTAATGACGTAAATTCTAGGATCAAATTACTCAATGATACTTTTAAAATGATGTATCGCAAAACCCCACTTTCCATTTAAATTTTTTTTCAAGATGGCGTCCAGCAGCCATCTTGATTTTTCATTTGTGCAACCATATTTTTGTACTAACTAACTACCGTATGCAAACTTTCAATTTTCTAAATGTAATGGTTCAAAAATTAAGAGGGGAGACATTAAAGAGCCGCACTGTATGTGAGATGTACTGAAGATAGTTTATTATTTTTCTCTTTAAACTTTATCACGATTATACACGGTTTATAAAAGAATTCAATAATTGACTGGTTAATATAGGTTCTATCATATTCATTAAAAGCATTTTTTTTATTTTCAAATTTTTGGGCAAAACTAGGGTAAAAATGACTCGCTTTTTTGACAATAACCCAGTTTTATTCAGAGGATAATTTAGACATCTTAGATGCATACATACATCTAACTACATTTTAGGTATAACTTATGTTACACAGATCTAACTAATTTTTTTAAGTGAAAATAATAATTCCTTTAATAGGTTTATTGAAAGTACATATGAGAAAGCATACCAATGAAAGGCCTTTTATTTGTGAAAGTTGTGGAGTGGCATTTCGACAGTCGAGTGATTTAAAAAGTCATATGAGAACCCATACTGGAGAACGACCCGTTTTATGTACACTTTGCGGCAAGAGAATGAGTACCACAGGTAGGCTATTATATTTTTGTTTTCTACTGAACTGTATAGAATAATTAATTCGTATTTTGGTATTTGACAGATATATAGGTGACATCAGTCAGCTGTTAAAATAACTCCGAGATTTGATATGAAATTCTCCTATAGCCGAATTATAATTCGAATAATTATATTTCCTATACTGCGTTACCAGTACAGGGTGTCCAGTTTTTGACACTTTTGCAGGGTTTCTCGGTTATCTTTAAAGATAGAGAGCTGCGGTTTTCGCAATACTGTGCTACTTTTTCGTGAACGTATGTTGTTATGAACATAATTTTCATTTTCCCCTTTGTTTCGGAGATACAGAGCGATTTTGAAAATGTGTCATTTTTAAGCACCTCTCCTATCTCAGTTGCCTTTTAACGTATTGGATGGTTGGTATTGTAAAAACTGATTATTATATAGTTTTTTTTTGCGTAGAATCCACAGCGTAGTCAATTTTTTTCTAGAAGCAACGAATTTGAAGATAAAAACCAAAGTTACTTTTTTTTAAAAATGGGACACCCTGCATATTTTGTTTTCATTCGATTGCTTTCTTCATAAGCTTATCAAAACTATATAATTGTTGGTATATATCTTTTGGAATAACTTCCTAATTTTACAATTAAAAAAGGGGTATAATATTTCATAGTAGTCTGTGATATAATGATTTGATACAAATTAATATAATAATCCTTTCATGGCTGCTAATCAGACTACTTGTCAAAATTTGTAAGAGATCATTTAAAAAAATTATTGTTCTCAAAACCCATATTTGTTATTATTGGGTTTTTCGTTTAAAAGAAATGGCTGAAATGAGAGTTTATCGGAACTTTGAAAAGTATGATATGTTAGTTTGCTATATTATTCGGATTATGTCACTACTTATTGGACAGTTTTAAGTGATTCATTGTTTCCAAAATGGGTCAGGCCAATGTGACAAAAAAAAAGAAGTCAATCCGTGAACGACTTAATGAGTACACTCGTGAACAATAAATACCAAACCGTGTCAAATTCGTCCGGGTTCGCGCATGACGTCATGCTGGGAGTTATTCTTGAAATTTATAACGCTCAATACAGAGTTTACGTTAGTTAAAGGCGATTTTATATAAATTCTATTGGCAATATACTTTGCCTCTTGCTTATAATACAAATTTTAAAGTATCTGATTTAAAATAATCATGTTAATAAAGGAATAAATTAATTTAAAATAATAGATATTGGTAAATTGCCTGCCAATTGCGTTCTATGTATTTATTGACGTGAAAGGAAAAGGTAAATAATTTTATAAAATAAAACTGTGCCTAATAATTAAGATAATAATTTTTATATATAGGCATATTCTTATTAAAATATATACCTACAGAGTCTTCTGAAAATATGTTTTAAATAACAATTTTGTTTGTTCCTATAATTTGTCAAATATTTTTTGCGGTGAATAACATCTATATGTTTGCAACGGAAACATGTTTTTTAGGATAGTTTTTTACACTTTAAATAATAAATTATTAAAAATTATTGTATTTTTGTATTCTTTGATTTTTCAAATTAAAAAAAATCTTGAAATGCCAACAATTATTCTAAACAAGACAAACATATGTAAATTTATGAAGTTAGGTAAACCAAGAAATTGTTTTTTTAAGAAAATTGCCTTTTTCAGTCTCTTTGTTTGTCGTATTTTCTCGATTAAAGTCCGGTGATTCGTTACCGTGGAATTTTTAGCAATTGTTTGTCACAGTAAACTTTTTTATAGAAGTGAGTTTGTAAAAACATTAAACACATTTAACATTCATGACGTGACACAATTTATGCTTTAAATTACCTTCATAATCACTTTCGTTAAAATGTCTAGAACAGATTCTAGCATTTTTCACATTAAACTTATCTTCTCGTTTGCACAGGCGCTTCCAAACACTTTGTGTTTCTTTGTCTTTGGTGGAGCTAAAAACATTAATATCGGGCATAAAGCCCTTGCATTGATTGTCCACATCACAACCATACACAACACACCTCATTGTCACTTTTAATCCCTTAAAAGTGATATGAAAACACCAAATCATTGATGAATCTGATTAATCTGAAAGGCGTAATTTTGTGTGCGTGCATTCCAGGCAGGTCGTAGTGAAATTTTACCAGGATTTTGGGTTTTCCAGATAGCTCTATCGATAAACTTTGCGGAATGATGCGCCAATGCCAACTGTGTGGAAAAATGGATTCTTTTCATCCGGAACTGTCTTTTCAGAGGCTTGCTTAGTGGAATACAGACGGCCCGGAAAGCCATTACAGTGGCCCCCCGAGACGGAATTATAGCGGTTGGTCTTTGTCCTACACACGCACAATGTATAAAGAAAACAAATGGCTAGTTATGTACGAACAGCTGCGTCTGCGTCTTATTCCGATTATGAAACGCGCGATGTTTCCGCGTCACTCAGTCGTATCTCTGTGTTATTCTCAATTAAAATTTCTGTTGCTGCGAAGAGTGAATGGCGTTGTTGCCGCTTGTTGCAGTTTTTTACTTTCACTTCACCAAGTTTATTGTTGTTTTTAAGATAGTTTATTTTTAACCTTTTATTTTTTGACACACAAATAACGGTTATTTTAGTATGTTTTTTAATGCTTAAAAGCTGAGCAACACGAAGTATTTAGCAAAGTTTTTTTTTATTTAAGGTCAGCTTACTGTCCATTTACGTACACATACTGGGGAAAAGCCTTTTAAGTGTGAAACTTGTAAGAAGGCCTTTACAACGAAAACAATGCTTCAAAAACATGAAAGAATTCACACCGGGGAAAGACCGTATGTTTGCACTATTTGTGATAAGGCTTTTAATCAGAGTTCCACTTTGAAAACGCATGCGAAGGGACACAGGTAGGTCACGTAGCAGTTTTTGTTATTAAATTTATGAAATCAATGTTTAGTGAGAGAGTCCATTGTATGCGTTGTTTAATTTGTTTCAGTACAAAACCAGAAAATATTAATAAATCTCAAGAAAAACCTAAAGTTATAAAACCTAAAAAAAGAGTTTCAAAAGAAAATGCTACTATTAAGATTAACGTTGACGATAAGGAAAAGGTTAATCCCAGCGTCCAAACGGAATTTACAGAGATTTTACCAGCGCCTATACCATTGTTGACAACTACAGAATAACTGTATATTGTGATGTTATTGTGTAAACCAATCTTAGCATGCTAAGGGTAGTTTGTATAAAAAATAATATACAGCATCTTCCATTCATCGCTCTTAGGTCGATCTGAGAGCATTCGAACGACTATTTTTATGTTCGGTTGAAATGAAATCGCTCGACGATTTACAGCTAGACGTGTTCCATTAAAAAATCATGCATTTTCGGTGCGCTCTTAGATTGCTTGCGGTTGATCTGAGTCCGTGAGGTAGATCAACAAGATGAGAGCATGAAAATAGCCGAAGCAAGATGTTTTTCGACGATAATTCTGACAGAAGTTGTTGTAGTCTTTTCGAACTAATCTCGTCCTCTTCATCAGAAGAGAATGTCCGATTCCGAGACTCCAAGTGATATTGAAGAGGCAGCTCAAAACGCATTATCTTCTGTTGTACCCCAGAAGTCGAGGGATAAATACGAAATATTTATATTTTTGGGTTTAATTTTTTTATAACTAGTTATGAAATTAATATTTCATCACCAGTTAGGAAATATTTTTCTTTTCGTAGCTAGTTACGAAAAGTAAGATGCTTCAAAACTGTCATCGGTTTTTGAGAAGTATCACTTTATTTGTCAAAATTAGAAAAAGTATATTTCTAAACTTGGCAGACTTGTGATCATTTTTGAAGTCGGTTTACGTTGTAATAGAACGTAAAGAGCGGGCAAGTTTAATTTTAATAAATAACTGAAAATATAGAAAATATACATCTTATACATTTTTAAATAATTTATTTTATTATTAATTATTTAAAGCTACTGTTACACTTTTTTCTTATCATTCTATACATTTTAATTCTCCGTTAGAAATATTGTCTTTATATTAAAGTTTTTCTGAATATTATTTCTTTTAAAACTCAGGAAGTAACAATAATCGAATTAATAAAATAGTGCCTCTTTGTGATATGGATTGACAGTGTCTAAAATAATTCGTATTTTATTATTGTAGTTTTTATTAAATAAATGATAGAAAATGTATTATCTTTTATTTAGTGAGACCCCTATTACCAACGAACCATTAACGCAATTTATATAATCCTAAATATAATAACCCAAGAAATAGCAACGTCAAAACCTACATATTTTTTAGGAAGATTTAGAGTTACTTAGTGTTGTAAAACCGGCCTCAGTCACTAATATTAGAGTCTGGCTGACGAGCCCCGTTGCGGGTCTACAGAGAGGTCCAAGAAGTTACAAATCAATGTGATCATTTTCTTAATTAGTTTATCGAAATTTAAGTATTATGAAAAATTGGTGCATGCGTAAAAACAATTAACCAATATCAGAATCGTGAAAAGTCAAATAGCGTACAGGGGAGGAACAAAAATTTTAAGATCGCTTAAATGTAAAGTACCCTTAAATTTTTGAGATAGGGAGACCATGAATAATTCATTTTCTTGATAATAGCACAATTAACGAAGGTCTTAGAAAGAAATTTCAGCTAGACTGTTGTTTTTTTGAGAAAAGGATGATTTTTGTCATTTGAAAAAGCACCCAGTAGTGTTTTTTGTTGAATCCTTTCAATAAGGCGGAAAAGGGATGTCAATTCGTTTTTGACTTGTAGTTTTAAAACGAAAAATAATTCGAAAAAGGCAGCGGCGTGCGGTGGAATTTCAAAGTTGTATATCTCTGTTCCTACTTACAGGAACCGCACCAAATTTAGGGGTTTTAATAGTGAGTCCACTGGGAATGTTTTGGTAAAGAAAAAAAACATTTTGTAATTTGCGAAAAAAGTTGAACTTTTGGATTGCTTCCACTGGGAAAAAAATGGGCACGTTTAGGTATGTTATTCATTATTTTTTCTAAACAAATTTTACATCATTTTGTCGACAATTTTTAAGTTTTAAGAGAAAAAAATGCGTTTGTAGAAAGTTGTAGTCATTTGAGTTTTTGAAACCTAAAATATAATTTCAAAAAAAATTCAAATGACCATAACTTTCTACTAACACATTTTTTTCTCTTAAAATTTAAAAACTGTCTACAAAATGATGTAAAATTTGTTTAGAAAAACAATAACATACCTAAACGTGTTCATTTTTTTCCCAGTGGAAGCAATGCAAAAATTCAACTTTTGTCGCAAATTACAAAATGTTTTTCTTTACCAAAACATTCCCAGTGGGCTCACTATTAAAACCCCTAAATTTGGTGCGATTCCTGTAAGTAGGAACAGAGATATACAACCTTGAAATTTCACCGCACGCGCCTGGAAAAAGACACATATCCCCAATGCGAACCGCGACTGCTGAGATCGGCTTTACAACGCAAAGAAACCCGTAATTTTCATGACAAACTTGGTAGGTTTTGACGTTGCTATCTCTTAGACGATAACGCAAACGAAAATTCCTGTAAAAAATATGTTAATAATACAAACTAAGCAGAACTCGAACAACACTTTTTCCTCTTTTTACTCGAATGCCCACTACCAGCTTGTGAACCCTTATCAGATGTTTCAACTTCCCTTCTGTGAACTCTAAATCTATATACACAAGTAAACTCTTCTTTTCCATAGTTGTTCAGGATCGTAAGGGAAACTAGCTCAAAAATTTCGTTGTGGGACAGGTTCTCCTTTACTTCGAAAGTTTGGTGCTGCCTTCCAATCCAATCGTATGTAAATTTTCCCAGGAAGGTACCCTCAGCATCAGCGTCATTGACGAAACCCTAGAAAACCTATACTTATACAGGATGTTGCACAGGTTGGGTTTAACCCCCCAAATCCAACTGAGTAGCCTAGCCGCCTATATATAAGTCAGGGGCTGAAGCCCACCCAAAAATAGAGGTCTAGAACCCCTAGGAGGGTTTAAAAAATGTTTTTAAATACTAATCTAAAGCCTTTTTTATTCTGTTTTTTTTTTCGAAAATTCACGTGGGTCGCAAGAAATGATCATTTTTCGAAGTGGGTCGACAAGCAAAAAAGTTTGGGAAACGTTGCTCTAAAGTTCTCTCTAAGTATTAGGTTTTTTAGAAATTTTTAAAAATCGGGACAAATCGTCTACCGATTTGAAGTGTGTCGGCACGCGTCACATACCCTTTGAAATCGGAACTCTTCCGTTAAAATCGGGACGTCTGGCAACCCTATTTCGGACTTATGTTAATAGGAATTTTTTTATTGCTTTTCGCTAGATATCACCTGTCGGTAGAGTTGTAATCAGCGACAAAGCCATTGGTTGTAATACCCTGTATAGAGGATACATTAATACTGCTCTTAAATAGCTGTTTTTTTAAATACTTTGTTTAATAATTTTTTGTATATTAAGAGTTAAGATGGGTGCTAGTTCTGGAGCGAATTTTTAAAGAATATTTGCTGGTATGCCATCCAGACCGAAGAACTTTTCGGTGTCAGGGGATAAAAGATTTTTTTTTCTTATTTGATCTTGTATTATGTCGGACATTTTGTGAGGTTCAGACGTAATAGTTGGAACAGCGGAATTGGCAGGAGGAGTAAGGTTGGAATTGGCAGCGAATTGTTTGGCAAATAGTTCTGCTTTCCCTTTAGAGGTGGAGATAATTTCGTTTGCAGAGGTCAGGAAAAGAGCTTCTACAGAAGTTTTGATTAATGTTTTTGGCAAGTGACCAGAAAGATTTGCTGCCATTGGAGCGGGAAGCCACACTCTAAGATAGTTTGTATTGATTTCTTGCCTCGGCTAAAATTTGGCGATTTTCGGGTGTAGGTAGTTTGCTTGTAAATGTAATAAAATAAGTCAGAGTGTCGGCATTTTTTAGAAAACTTTTAAGCCGATATTGTAAGGTTCCAAAAGCAATATTTCTGTTTTTCTATTACATGGTGTCCGTTGAGTTTGGTGGCATGCTTTCGGGAGCGCACAGAGAGGTCAAAATAATACTAGAATTGTATACATACTCTCACAAGTGGAAAAAACCAATAATATTTCATAGATCAAAATTTGGAAGTTCAATAAGTAAACTATAATCCTATTTTACTTATTCATAAGTTATTGCCCTCTACATTGGCAGCATCTAGCTTATTTATTGAATATGCATTAAAATTGCAACTATGAAATATTATAGTTCCTTTATAAAATCAAACAATTAGGTACTTGAAATCATTTATTTAAACGACGCTTAATTATCAAGTCAGCAGAATTGAGGTTTCTGTCCTAAAGTCAAGGCTCCTCAAAAAGAGGGGAAAAACTGCTGACTGGGTGATAGGGCGATCGCAAAGACAAGAGTCGGAAAGGACACTAGTGTACCATCTTCGGTCCCATACGTTTGTGATTGTGATAGATTGTAGAAGAAATGATCTTCAAATCTTTAATGAAAGTAAGAGAAAATTAAATTGTCTTTCGAGAGTAATAACATAAATCTGTCATCTGTTTATGTCATTGAATATTCCTATTTTTTGTAAATAAACGATTTAAGTTTGTTTTTAAATCACGTTTGATTTCAATCTAGTTAAGGTCCCGTTACCTTTACGCCCCTAGTCACACCCGAAAAACAGGGCGTGCCATTTGGTGTGACTAGGGGCGTAAAGATAACGGAACCTTAACCAGATTGAAATCAAACGTGATTTAAAAACAAACTTAAATCGTTTATTTACAAAAAATAGGAACATTCAATGACATAACCAGAAGACAGATTTATGTTATTACTCTCGAAAGACAATTTAATTTTTCCTCTTACTTACATTAAAGATTTGAAGATCATTTCTTCTACAATCTATCACAATCACAAACGCATCGGACCGAGGATGGTGCACTAGTGTCCTTTCCGACTATTGTCTTTGCGATCGCCCTATCACCCAGTCAGCAGTTTTCCCCTCTTTTTGAGAAGCGTTGACTTTAGGTCAGAAACCTCAATTCTGCTGCTTCGTTTGAATAAATTATTTCAAGTAATTGTTTGATTTTATAAAGGAACTATAATATTTCATAGTTGCAATTTTAATGCATATTCAATAAATAAGCTACATCCTGCCAACATTTTTTTTCTGCGGGCCCCTATTTAAGCTTTAACAGTATATATTTGCTCTTAAATTAGTGGTAATTTCTTACATGAACTTCGAAATCCTTGGGTGCGCTACTCATTCCTTCAACACCCAGCAGCAGTCTTGAACCATGACTTAAGGTTACTCCGCCTATACTTATTGGTTTACCTAGTCTGATATGTATCGATCCTTGTCTTCCTCTAAAGTAATAAATACAAATATTAGAATTATATTACACCATACACTGTCAACATTTAATTAATTTAATTAATAAAGAATCTTACGGGAAGTAGGTATCTAATTTATTTATTTTTAGAGAACTCTGTGAAATGAATAGCGTCCTGACCAAAAAAAACCTACATATGCTGAAATTTTCCAGTTATTTCATCCCCTCTTAAATACCACTTTTTAAAAATAGATATATCAAAAACAAATACTTTTTTACAATAGTTTTATTATTACCTAAATGCAAAACAACTCCCTGGTAAAACACACGGTCTTATGATCTCTTCTGGGCTACTAAACACGTCCACATTAACGATCCTAAACAGAGACAGTGGCCTATGCGTAGGGTGTGGCCGAGTATCTTTGGATAAGTGGTGTATTGTTCCTCCTGCGTAAGCCGCCGCATAATCTAAATTAATTTAAACAAAAACATGAATACCTTCTATTATATAATTATACTACTGAACTGGTATGTTTTTATTTATATAATATTTACTACATTTCCTACACCATCGAAGAATTCGAAAAGTAATAACTTTTGCCAACATCTGAGGGCTTAATTCCAATTTCGACTCTGTCCACCACAACCTTCAATCATACAAACAAACCCAACATTCTTTATCTGACCAAAACCAAATCCTCAATTAGTCGTCTCCTCTGTATCCAGGCTATGAACTTCTCACATCTTTTCGTCGTCTTGCATCAGACTCCCGACCCTTAATTCAGACAAGCCCGATGTCCACTGGCTAATACTTATCCTTAAATCTTCCACTAAATTTATCTGTTGCAGCTACTGCTCCCCATCAGACCACTTCTACAATGGGTTCTTCGACTTGCCCTCAGCAAAAATATATTATATATCTCCCTTCGCTGAAGTTATCGTCCTAGGCGACTTTAACATCCATAGCAAGGAATGGCTAGGTTTCACAAAAACCGATCCAGAAGGCAGAGCGGCAGAGAGCTTTGCAATCAGCAACGCGCTCACCAACTTAATCATGGAGCCAACATACTTTCTCGGCGTTCCTAACCATAATCGAAGCCCACTAGATCTTTTCCTTACCACGTTCCATCCTGAGCCATCTGTATGTGCTCCCTTTGGTCGTTATGATAACGGCCTCATTACCGTCTCTTGTCCCATACATCCCGAGTTCGTTGAAATAATGCTGAAACGCACGATCTGGTTTAATTCTGCCGACTGGGGTGGTCTTCGAACCTTCTCTGCTTTCCCGCGACCCTGGGGGTCGATATCGACCACTTTTGGAATCATTGGGTTAAAAGAAATAATGTTTTACAGGGAGCCAAGGATTTTGATTTTACGTGGAAAATGAACATTTTACACGGTTTGGGAAATTAACAAAAATATATAAATCTATTTTATTGTTACTGTGAATGAGTCCGATTATTGTAATGGTACCTAAACATGCCACAATTTGAGGAATCAGAACTGACTAGGTAATGTTAGTTTTTAGAACCTACGTATGTAGGTATGTATGTAACCTACGTGTTACTGTTAACGTAAAATGAAAGTTTTATAGTTTATTATACCTAAAACTTCATTTCGCTAGGAAGTTCGTGATTTTATTGCTGTCATTAACTCATAATTCTTAAGATTATGATACACAAATCCTTAAACGGTATCATAATTTTTGATAATATGATATACAAGAACTTTTTTAAATAGAAACTGAAATATAGAGCTACTGCTAAACGAGTTTAATTTTATAAACAAATAAGTCTTACCCATTAGACCAACTACATCTGCTTCATATTCTTCAAATGCGTTTGCGATGGCGGTGTTAATTTTAACATCTTGTTCCCACTGCATTTTAGTGATTAATGTATTTAGAGCTGACCTGTAATCATTCGGTCAATTATTCTTAAGCTATCTTTCAAAAATTATTCTACCACCTCTAATGAATGGAAAATGAAGGCATACGTCTTACATTATCTGGTTGTGTTGAAACGAATTTTAATATAAAGAAATTTTCTATAAATACGCTTAATATTCCACTACTCAGTAGGGTGTCCGTTATTTACCAAGTTCATTTTTTTTCTTGCGACGCCCCCTAAATTTTTAGTTTATCGTCTAAAAAAAATGTCAAACCAAAATAAGCCCTTAATATTCATAATAAACCTTGCCCTAAAGACGATACATTTCCCATTTAAATTACATGGGATTTTGTCACTTTTTACAATTAATTTGTTTTTTCTCGAACAAGACGACTTATAGCAATGAGACACACATATTCTTATAGTAAATTGAACGCTCTACAAGAAAGGCCTCTTATAATTTTTCGATTAATTCACTCCTTCAAAAGTTATTCAACGTGAAATTTGAACTCTATGTAAATTTTCAGATTTTTTTACTTTTACGGCAATGTGATTATTATTTCGATAAAAGTTATTAGTTTATTTCTAAAAATAGATAATTCTAGTGGTATTAGGGTAAAAAAATTTTAAACATGGAAAATAATATACCGCATAACTGGTAGCTGGTTCTAGTTTGAATCATTTTTGAGACTATTCATTTATAACACGCAGTCAACTAATTTTTATTGAATTTCATAAATTTTTGTATACTTTCATGAAATTTCCCTTCAATACAGTAAGTGACTCAAAATTACACTACAAGCATTCCCGCCAACACACGGATTTTCTATTCACGCAAGCGCGCTAAGTCGCATTTAGTACCTTAACTTTTGAAGGAGTGAATTAATCGAAAAATTATAAGAGATCTTTTTTGTAGGGCGTTCAATTTCTTATAAGAATATGTATATCTCATAGTCACAGTCATCTTGTCCGAGAAAAAAAAATTAATTGTAAAAAGTGGCAAAATTCCATGTAATTTAAATGGGAAATGTATCGTCTAGGGCAAGGTTTATTCTGAATATTAAGGACATATTTTGGTCTGACATTTTTTTTAGACGATAAACTAAAAATTTAGGGGGCGTCAGCAAGAAAAAAAATCAACTTGGTAAATAACGGACACCCTACTACTCAGTTATATGAAGATGTATTTGTTAAATGTATCTTACCTCCAGCTATGAATATCAGTTATTTCGTCTTTTAAGTAATTAAGTTCTTTCTTACAACTTTCACCAACTAAGCTATGCCCACTGGAGGTTTCTGTTGGTTTGATTGTTTCATAACCTTTAGGTTTTACCACTGTTTTTATGTGATCTTTGATTGAGTCTTGATTTCCAGAAAAATTTTCTTGGTGTTTTGGCATATACACGAATTGGTAATCTAAAAAAAAATGATTGGTATCTAAACAATAAAATTTCTATTTATTTATATTTATCTAAATGGTAGCTCCATCGGTGGCTTAAGATTGGTTTTAGGTAATTTAAATATATTTTAGTAACTGTACTTACAATAATAACCACCACCACCGACTCCAATTGCAATGAACATAGCCAACAAGTGTGTCAAAATTACTAAAAAAAATAAAGAGCTGTAAAGGTGCGTGTACAGGGCCGTAACCAGGAGGGGGCGGGGCAGGCTGAGCCCTGATAAAAAGAATTAAGCCTTGGTTTGATGTTAAATAACTTTGTTAATTTTATACCGTTCTTACTGAAATTTTCGGTAGATTGTAGACGCCTTTATCAGAATTACCACCTGCTTTTCAATTTAAGAAAAATTTTGAAATGTGTGAAATTATACCGGGGAAAACAAATGATAATGTTTTTTCTTATGTTCTAAACACCCTGTGGAGAAAGTAGGCGACGCAATGATGTTCCAGTATATTACATATGGAAGTCGCATCTTTTCTCAACATTTTGTTTTTTTATTGTTCCCGATACCTGTTCTCTTTAAAAAGATAGAAAATTTTAGAAAATCCCTGCAAGTTTTAGAATTTTTATGTCTCTAGAACACATTTTACATGGTCATAATATGTCAAAAATTTTTTCTTAATAAAATAACAGGTGTCTTGTATTAGCCGATATGTGCAATGCATGTAAATAAACAAAAAATGTACATTATGGATATTACCCTATAATACAAGACTTAAAATATATTGGCTGCATTCTTGGTAAATAAAATAAGAATATAAAATATCGGCCCTGGTAAAAAGACTATGAGCCCTCCCTAAACTTGGGTCTGGCTACGGCCCTGTGCGTGTAAGTTTAAACTTGGAATAAAATGAAAAATATAACTGTGATAAAGAAACAAAAACTAATAAGTGCCTATGCTTATTTACTTTTGCAAAAGTTTTATATTGACGTAGTTATTATTTTTCATAAAAAAATTAGGTGAAAAAATTGGGTATTATCCTATCTCAGTATGGCTAGGTATATATAGTAATTATTAAAATAATATAAACGTCTGGAAGATGAGCTGTAAGCAGTAGGTATTAAACGAAAATATGACGGTTTCTATATATTGGGAACATTTTGCTTACCTTTCCAAACACTTGGGCAGTTTTGTTGCCTACTGCGCGCCAGCAAATTATTGCAATAAAATGCCGGCAATAATTCCGCTAGATCTGGTTCTCCATACATGGACATCCTTTTAAAATTTCTCGTTTTAAAAAGTTTTATTTACAATTTTTATTCTTCAGATATCGTGGGCTATTTATGTCAAAAATATTGAAAATATCGATAACTGCCAGAGTTGTCAAAATGCTATTGACGTTTATTCACAGCTTGCTTGAGTAATTGCATCGTTTTAATAAACAGTTGCAATTTTCATTGCCCTAACGCCTTCTCGATTTTAAATTGTCTTTTATAATACTGTGACGTACACGGCCCTGTGATTGATGAGCAATCAATGATCCCTATCAAGTTGGCTGTAATCAAAATTATTTTTTTGTTGTTCGCCGTCTACGTAATGTAGGGTTGCTAAGCAGTCAGCTTGTTTGTTGAAGTTAGAAAAGAAATTTTTCTATTTTCGTTACATATCAAAGCTTTTTCGATATCGTTTTCAGTATCGTAATAAGCTTTTTATGAAACCGTTTTTTTATTTTTTAAAAGTTGGAAATGCGGTGTGTATGTAGTCATGTATGTTTGGTTGCATAAATCTATGAATTAACAAAAGCAACAATTACAACTAACATCACAGTTTTACTTTATTTTTAAATAGGTACAAACAGCAAAATTTGTATGCCATATTTTCTTTCCAAATATGGAATTCTTTTACTGAAAAATAAAAATGCAAAATCGAAAAAATGTATAAAGTACCGTGTGAGTCAACGATTGCGCAGAGTAATTTTATGCATTGAAAATAAGATTTGTCGATAATAATTTGTGTAAGGTATCGTTGAATATTCTGCACATTTTAAAAATATTTTGAACTATACAGGATGCGTTGGACTGCTAATTTTTTTTAACAACCTGGTAATGGTAAAATTTCGCAAGAAATACATACATTGTGTCAGATCCACACATTTTACTTTCGGAATGTAGTGTTTTAAACATAATAGATCCTTTCTTTATTCTCAACATCAAGTTAAAAAACTTTGTCGAAGTGTCACAACATGAAAAGCCACTGATATCAGCCCTCCAGAAAATCTTTCGCGGTGTTCGGGAAAACCGGAAGACAAAGAGACCATCTGTGCCGTTTCCCAAGTTGCCACTTTACGCTATTACGGTGAAAGTGGAAAACATCGAAACCTTTTATAGGAAATCAATTAGGGAACACGTGGTTTTACTTTATTTTTTGTGCTTTGAGATCAGTGTGAAGGAAGTGGCAAAGCGGTGGAACCGACAAGAATGTAGAATGCAGAGAAAACTTAAATACCATTACTTGTAACTGTTTTTACAGTTATTAAAAGCGTATTATTTGATTTATTTTTCTTTAAATTATTTTTTCCTCAAACGCTAAGAACATGACATTTATTGACGCTAAAGTTTCAGGTTATTGCCACTCTAGTCAGCCATTAAATATAATCAGCAAAAATACTTTTGCTGACGCTACTAGCAGTCTCTAATAGTATTCTAGTATTCCCTATATAAATTAAATATGTATGGTAACTGTTGTTATCCATTTATTTTCGTTTTTATTAGCAAAAATATATTAAAAGATTTCGTAAAAATTGCGAAACTTGTAAAACGCGATACTTGGTTGGTTGGGACGTCACATTACATGTAAATAAAAGTGTTAATATGGCTGGTGTACTGTAAATTCAAGTGTTACTATATTTTTCTGATTTCCCGAAGATTGGGAGCTCTTGTTGATATTAAACTTTACATTTGCTTAAAAAGACTGTTCAACAATGATCACAAGGACAATCAGAAAAATTTTGGAGCTTAAAAATCTATTTTATTTTCTTCGTTGTCGACAGTTGATTCATTAACGATGACTGCTTATTTTTCTACAAATCCTGACTTTACCTACATCTGCAGACAATGCGTATTCCCTATTGAGAAAAAACGAAATCACTACAGTTTTCATAGAGGCAAGTTATCAGATTTATTCTGTAACCCTGCCCCCTAGTAACACGTTGTGATAATATAATGATATACATACGACAACATATGTTTTAAAAAAATTGTATCCGCTAACGAGTATGCACTCATACAGCGCCATCCTGTTGACAAGTACAAAACTATTAAATTGACACAAACAGATCCACACTAACTAGATTTTTTTTCCGATTACGTATTTGAAAGTGTGCTGAACTTGAGATTTGTTATTGCATAAAATATGACTTTAGCAGATTTTATGTTTTTAATATAAATTAGGTAAGTGTTGTTTTATACTATTCATAACCGTGCTAAATCCTTCTATTTTCCATAATCGTCTCATAAGTTAGCGTAAAAGGTGTATTTTTTGTGATATCCATTTCAGAAGGCATTTAGTGGCAGGTCAGTTACAGCGGCGTACCTAGCATTTTGGGCCAGGGGGGGGGGGGGGGGATGTGACGCCGAGAAGTGGGGGTGAATTTATATGAAATATGACAAATACGCTATAAAACAAAGAAGCGCTCGGGCGCCATGATCTAGGAGCGGGGGGGGGGGGGGGGGGGGGGTGGACTGACATGTAGGAATTTTCTACACGGATGGAATCACTGACGAATATCTGTAATCGTTCGTCTTTGATGGAATGAAACATTTCTATTTTGTATCATCTATTACTGACTCAAATGCAGTTTCAATTTAAGGGTATTTATTGAACAAGAAATATTATACAATATAAAAATAGACACACTTAGGTGTCATTGTCGTGTTTGAAAGTCTGGAATCTACACGACTTTCTTCTCTAGTTTAGCCCCAATAATGGGGGTGGTTAGATAAACAAAGTCATAAAGCGCCAGTTCATACACATGTCAGAATCACACACCACTCGACACTTGCGTGTGAAATGTAACTTATATCAAATAGTTTTGTTTGCGGATTCTTTTGAAGGATCTCCGATACTCCGGGAAGATTATACAGTGCATTTTTTAAAGAGGACCATAGGATTTTACATTTTAAATTTTTAACCCTATGTTAGGACCTGTTTTATTACAAGTATAGCGATAAAAGTTGATATGTATAAGTAAATTTCACGATCTTGATATTATGCTAATTTGGCCGAAAAAAGCTTCAAAAATACTTTAATTTGAATTACTTTAAAACAAATTTTTCACGCGTATTATTGTTTTTTACCTTTTCGTATCAAGTAAAGGTAGCACACATTTTTTGACATTTCTCTATTATCACAATTTTAAATTGCATTTTTTTTTGGGTATTTTTTGAGCCTCCTTTCGGCATATGCAGCAAATTAACATAATCTTAGGACTCTGAAATTTCCCTGTGTCTAGTTTTATGTCTTTACGTCTAATAGAACAGGGCGTAACAGCGGGTTAAAAATTTAACATGTAAAACTCTATGCTCCGTTTTAAAAAAATGCACTGTATAAAACAGTAAATGTGCATTGATAATGTTACTAAAACAAAAACAAATCATTATAGTATATTATGCAGTGAGCATTTAATGATAGCTAAGACATGAGTATGAAAGTTACGACACTCGCCTTTGGCTCGTGTCTTAATAAATACGAGTGTTAATAGAATAGCCATTAAATGCGAGTTGCATACACTATTTCTTCTACGACCAGTAACAATAATGAGAAATAAAAATTTCAATTTTCAAAATTTATTAAACTTCTTATTTCGTATGTTTTTGCTGATTTTACGGGTAATAAATTGTTTGAGGCTCTGGTGACCTGATCCACAATTTCTGGTGGAGTTAAATTCTCAATTTTACTCCCACTAGCGCACATTTTCAGTTTTCACCGATTTTATTTGCAAAAAGAACAATTATTACGAATTTACTAAATTATTAGTAACTATGAACTGTCAAAATTGATTAATATATTGCATGATACAAATAAAAGAAGATATGACACCGCGCAGGTAGGCCTGCGCGTACCTATTGAAATCGATGCTGCCGTTCCGAAGTATGTACGCAAAAATTGCCGATTTCAAGAGGCTTTTTTAGTTTTCCGCTTTTTTAGGTTTCATCTCACTTCAGCAAAAAACCTTAAAGTGGGACCATTCGGAAGAACTAATCTACAAAATAAAAAAAATTATCGAAATCGGTTAATCCGTTTAAGAATTATGCGTGAATATTCATACAAAAAATGACACATACTGGTCGAATTGATAACCTCCTCGTGAAGTGGGTTAAAAACACATTGACTCTATGCAAATTAGTGAAAATTGATATTGACAGTGCAATTTGTCCAATTTTTCATAAGCACTGAATTTAGAAAAAAGGGTAATTAAAAAATGTATTGTTTTTAGTTGACAGTCGTAGCAAAAATAGTGTGTACTCTTCTCCTAAATTCGATGACTCAAGAAAACTGCGTTAGGAATGCTGTCCACTGAAAAAAAGTTCATATCAAAAATTACGGACTATAATAAAAACGTAGTTTTGACAAATTTGCTTGGGTTTGATAGTACTTTTCTATTTGGTATTATAGTATCTAGTTAGTAGTTACGAAAAGTAAGATGTTTCAAAACTGTCATCGGTTATTTTGGGAATTAATGTATTTTTCCGTCGATTTTGATATATCTGTCAGGATTTCTTGCAGAAAAAGTCAATAATACTATACGCTGCTGGGCAACGAAAAATAAATGTTAGGAAATATTCATCTCTGTAAAGAAATAATATTTCCTGACAAATTGTTACTGTACCGCAAAATTTATTAAAAAACACGATTTTTAGAAGATTTCATCTGTGAACACAGCTTTAGAAAGTATTCCATTACCAACGTTTTCCTAGCAAAACTCGTATTTTTGTTCTTGTGATAGTCCATAAAACGATTGTATGCATATTCATGTTTTTGTCTAGTTTTTTTTGAGAAATATATCTAATATCATACCTAATCTAGTATATAGATTAGGTATAATATGCTTCTTTTCTTACTATAGGTACTAATATTCTTTCCAGAGACTAGAATAAAGAACATAGAAATTATCTCATTTCGACCGGACTATACAGCACTTAAATATTAATTCAACAACCCCCGTTAATGACTAAAAAACCCCTATCACCTCAAAGGGTGAACTACTGGGTGAACTTGTATCATGCACCAGACCAATCCGGCGTATTCAACCCTTAACCGGGGACCAATGAAATCGCGCGGCCTCGGTCTGTGCACCAGTGATCGGCGCTCTTTTAACCCTCTGTCGCAAGGGGCGGGTTAACGTACAGGGTGATTGAAATGAAAGCAAGATGTAAAGTCAAAAGTTTTAATCGCGATTTTGTCGTTTAACGGTGCTGGGAGTGGTCGGTGATTTTTTCATTTTAAGGTAAGGTAAGTTGTGATAACTTTTGTGATATTATTTTTTTTCTTTTGATTGTATGCGGTATTAATTTGCTTTTGATATTAAAATATGGCATATTTCTTGGGTGAATGTTTGTTTTTATTTATGTATGATTGTTTAAAGAGTTGCAAACTGTTGATATTCTTAATTATAAAGGTGTCAAGAGCTCGCCAGACTCGTGTAAAATGTTTCTTATTGTTCGCACCCACCATTATGGAATTAATTTGCAAAAAAACAATATTGCTGCAAAATTTACCATTGGAGATATTATTTCTGACATTGTGCTTCAACCTTTTTGTTAGATAATATGATTTCTATTTGATGCAGGGGCGGATTAAGGGGGAGGGGCAGGGACGAAAAAAATCTCTATAATATCTTTAAAAAAATTATGTTTCAAAAATAGGTACACATCAGTAGCATGCGGTGACAATTATAAAGGCGATCTGATAAAAAGAATTAAAATTGACATGGCGTTTTACACTTTTGTGAAAATTATTTAAAGCTGTTATGCCAACAGAGTTCCACTGAGTTTTCTCACACACTGAAAAGGAAACAGGGTTAGCAGAGCAGAATAATTTTGATAATATTTTTCAGCCTGTGAACCACTCACATTTTTACATTTTTTGGAAATCCGCATGTGATAATGTCTCGTGATTTTTTTTGTCGACTATTCCAACGGAACCATTGGGCCCGCCAGACTTAATAATGTCACTTTTTCTTGAAAATTATGACTAAAAAATCCTTTTTTTAATAAACTACATACGACACAAACAGTGGCGTGCCGTCGTGGGCTAGGGGGCACCCTCCCTATCTATCTATCGGCGCATTTGAATTTCGTAAAAAAAATTATCTTGAGATTCACTGCCTACTATCAGTGGTGGATTTAGAATTTCGTGTCGGGGTGGGGGCGGGGGGGGGGGGGGGGGGCAACGCCACCTCGACCTACACAAAAGTATCGACGGGCAAGTTCACGTGCTATAGTATTTTTTTATTGTTTAGAGTTGTTCTAAGAAATGTACACTATTCCATAATGGACGAAATATCTAAACGGTTTGTCATCTTAACTTACTAATAACATTTTTCTTTAAGTATTATACCTTCTGTCCATTGGTACTAATACATATGTGAAAATTTTTCGAAAAGACCTTTCTTGAAAGCATGGTTTTTCGAAAATATATTTTCTCGAAAACAGAACTTTGTCGATAATACAGTTATTCGAAAACTAGGTATGTTTTCAAATTTTTTGTTTCAGAAACCAAATTTTCGGATTTTTTTTTAATTACTTTTCGATAGGTACTACATTTTTTTAAGAAACCGTGTTTTTAGAAAGTACATTTTTTCAAACGTTATTTTCAAAAAGGCTTCGAATATTCCTATTAATAAATTATAGTTTAAAAAACTAAAAACCACGCTTTTATCAGTAGCGCACTAAAAGATAAAAATAATTATTTTCCCTTTATAGTTAACAGCACCAAGCAGAAAACCGGGGTGTGTAGTGAATGCATCGTGCGAAAAGTAAAGCCACTAACAAACTGCGCCTCCCTTTACTCCGCACACATGCGTACCCCGATTTTCTGTTTACTTGTACAGCTATAAAGCATTTGGTCTTTAAATAGGTAATTAAAATTAAAAGCCTGGTGCGCACTTACATATATAGCGGTCTAGGCATTTTTTTGTATTATGCCCAGGCCCGTAGATAGGGGGGGGGGCAGAGTTGGCAATGTCCACTCTGAAAGAAAAAGTTGCCCACTCTAGAAAATCACTGAAATCATTGTCTTGTCTACTAGAAAAATATGATATCATAAGTTTGCCCCCCTAAAACTTTAGTTGCCCCCTCTGAAATCAAAACCTGGCTTCAGGCCTGATTATGCCTATATCGCTATATAACTGCGCTCCATGCTTTTAAACTTAATTACCTATTAAAAGACCGAATATTTTATAGCTGTACAAGTTACATAACAGAAAACCGGGGTATGCATGTGTGTCGAGTAAAGGGAAGCGCAGTTTGTTAGTTACTTTATTTTCCGCAGGATGCGCGCACTGCACACCCCGGTTTTCTGTTAACTATAAAAGGAAAATAATTATTTTTAACTTTCTAGTGCGCTACTCATAAAAGCGTGTTTTTAGTGAATTAGGTTTTTAAAATACAGGAAGTCCCAATAAATAGAATTAATTTTTTATTATCGTCCTTACAAAAAAGTACCTATGTCGTCATAAAAAGTTCTACATTGTAAAAAAAGAGCATGGTTATTTAAAAACTTGATGTAGGGCAATACAGGGTGGCTCAAAAAACTGAAAGTCACAATTTAAATTTAAATTTTTAGCTACCCAGTATGCCCTTGATAAAATTTTTAATAACCATGCTCTTGTTTTCACATACATTTTTTCAGAAAACGTATTTTTCGAAATTAAATTTTTTCGGATATCAATTTTTTCAAGCAACTGCTTTTTGAAAAAGTAATTTACGAGAAAGTAACGTACCAAACCTAAGGAAACCTGATCAAACCCAAACAAGGCGCATTTAGGCTTGTGCAGGATCTTTTCTCGTCTTTTTTTCATTAATATTTTAAAAGCTACTAGAGTTCATAATTTAATTTTCTAAATACTGATTTCGAAAAAATATGTTTTCAGAAAATATACCTATTTTTTAAAAATTATTTTTTGAAGACTTTTTTGAATAATGTGTATTCCAGAGAATATTTCTGAGAAGTTTCGTTAATCCGTTTTCGAAAAAGCTGTTTTTCGAAGAAATTTGCTTTCAAAAGAATGTTTTTTGAGATAAAAACTATTTGGTTATTTGTTTCCTTTAGAAGTTAAAACGATCCGGCGAAAATTTTGATAAAATCGCAGTGAGATGTGAGATGTGTAAGAAATATTTTCAGAAAAAATCAAAGAGCATGTAAATCAAAAATGCCAAAAAAGGCTTTAATTTTCCTGTTTAACATATTAATATTGATCTATATTCATATTCTTGTGGTATAATTCATTTCAAACACCTTACATAGACGGCAAATGTTTGCTTTTGTTTATACGTAGTGGCTATATGTCCGCCGGCGGTAGGTTACAGTTAGACTTAGAATTCCGCCGCAAGGCGGACTCATGCAAATAATAAGAACTTATCCGCCGTAAAAATTATAGTGCGGCGGAACGCAATGGTTGATAATTCATTTTCCGCCGTTCGGCGAATTTTACTGCATAGTAGCTAAGATCCGCCGACAAAATTTTGGCAAGCTTTATAATTTATATATCTATATAAATTTACAAGTTGTTTTTCTCACAAATTTTTAGATCAGCGTTAAAGGTGAGGTGAGGAGTTGTGAAATACCTTCTCGGACAGGTTTGCTCAGTTTTAGGCTTCAGCAGTATTTTTCCAAATTTTTTTTATCTATGTTGAGTTTTTTACTGCGACTGCACGATTCGTGTTGGTATAAAATTTTATCAACACCGCATCCAACTGACATTTTATTAAATAAGATATTGATGAAACCGAAAACTGAGCAAACCTGTCCGAGAACGTTATTACTACCTGGCAAGGAAGTAGACCTTCTGTGTTATCACTACCTGACAGTAAAAAACTCAAGAAAGATAGATAAAAAATTTTGAAAAAATACTGCTGAAACCTAAAACCGAGCAAACCTGTCCGAGAAGGTATTTCACAACTCCTCACCTCACCTTTTAACGCTGATCTAAAAATTTGTGGGAAAAACAACTTGTAAAATTTATATAGATATAGAAATTATAAAGCTTGCCAAAATTTTGTCGGCGGATCTTAGCTACTATGCAGTAAAATCCGCCGAAAGGCGGAAAATGAATTATCAACCATTACGTTCCGCCGCACTATAATTTTTAGGGCGGATAAGTTCTTATTATTTGCATGAGTCCGCCTTGCGGCGGAATTCTAAGCCTAACTGTAACCTACCGCCGCCGCCGGCGGACATATAGCCACTACGTTGTTTATAATATTTTGTAGAATACCTATGTAGGAGTGCTTAATGTTTATGTTATAATATTTATTTTTATAAAATTCTTTTGTACAATGCTTGTGGGGGGGGGGGCGCCCCCTGTCTCCCTAAATCCGCCACTGGGGATAGATAAATAATAAGGATAGCACCACCGTTGGTAAACTTTAAAGCGGCAGAAATACTGAGGATTCCAGTATTTTATTTCTTAGCAGTATTTGTGTATAATTCTTAAAATAAGGAACTTTGTACAGTATTTATTTCTTATAATAGTACTTCTACAAAGAATTACTTAGAAAATAAAATAACAAAGTAGTAAGAACGAAGCATAACCCCATAAAAAATATGCAAATATTATTTCGTCACGCCGCACAATGTGCGCGCAAAATTTTTAAATTGATTCATTTTTTATGACAGTCATCTTTCGATAATTATTTTTTAAACTTGTCACCCCAATACCTCCAATTGATTGATACTATTCATAAAAAAATGCTAACCGAACCCGACCGACGTGTGAATTTAAATTTATAATGAAGTCTGGAATATTTTACGGAAGTTCGGCGTTGCCATAAAAGTTGGGGGGAAAATATCCTGTGGAAATCTATCTTAGGATTTTCTTATTCCTCACAGTTTTTGGGTTGAAATAGATTAGCATTTTAGTTTGCCTTGTATGTATTTCTTTGCAAAATCATGTTTTCTTGGTCACTTACTGTCATTATTGACAGTAACAGTTAGTTGATTTTACTGAACAATTATTATTTTTCCTAGCAACCAAAGTAAGCACATTTTTTCGAAAATATATTTTCGAATCAATTTTGTAGATCCATTTCTGAAAAAGAATCTTTCGAAGAAGCTATTTTTCGAAAAAGTTGACTTAATTGAACATCAAAAAAGATGTTTGTTGAAAAAAGAAACAGAACAGTTGTTCATCTTAGCTTACACGCGACAGGAAAAATTGTCGGATTAATATGAAAGTATAAATATTGTGGCATTTTTTATTTATGCCTTCTGCTCTTTTTTGGAGATATACGAGTACTTACAAAAGTAGAATTTTGTCTAAAACCAATTTTTAAATTTTTTTAAATCACTTTTGAAAAATATATTTTTTCGAAATTAAATTTTTTCGGATATTAATTTTTTCAAGCAACGGCTTTTTGAAAAAGTAATTTACGAGAAAGTAACATACGAAACCTAAGAAAACCTGATCAAACCCAAAAAGATACGTTTAGGTTTGTTCAGGATATTTTTTCGTCTTATTTTGATTAAGATTATACAAACTTTTTTTAGAGTTCATAATTTAATTTTCTAAATACTGTTTTCGAAAAAATATATTTTCAGAAAATGTATCTATTTTTGAAAAGGCATTTTTGAAAAAAGTAAGTACTTTCGAAATACGTGTTTTTGCAGCAAAAGCAAAACTAGACAGTAAAACGAATTCAAGTTCAACTTTCTTTTTTGGTGTTCATAGCTAGCCTTTTGTTTGCTTCAAACGTTGTGGATATTAATTTTTTCAAGCAACGGCTTTTTGAAAAAGTAATTTACGAGAAAGTAACATACCAAACCTAAGAAAACCTGATCAAACCCAAAAAGATACGTTTAGGTTTGTTCAGGATATTTTTTCGTCTTATTTTGATTAAGATTATCCAAACTTTTTTTAGAGTTCATAATTTAATTTTCTAAATACTGTTTTCGAAAAAATATATTTTCAGAAAATGTATCTATTTTTGAAAATTTATTTTTTAAGGCATTTTTGAAAAAAGTAAGTACTTTCGAAATACGTGTTTTTGCAGCAAAAGCAAAACTAGACAGTAAAACGAATTCAAGTTCAACTTTCTTTTTTGGTGTTCATAGCTAGCCTTTTGTTTGCTTCAAACGTTGTGCGTGTGTAGGACAAAAACCAACGGCTATAATTCCATCTCGGCGCCACCGTAATGGCTTTCAGAGCCGTCGGTATTCCACCAAGCAAAGCTCTGAAAAGGCAGTTCCGGATGAAAAGAATCCATTTTTCACCACAGTTGGCACTGGCGTATCATTCGGCAAAGTTTATGGGTAAAGTTCTGACAGGAAAAACAAAAAATTCTGTAAAATATCACTATACACGTATAAATCGACCTGCCTGGAAAGAAAAAATACAGAATTACGCCTTTCAGCATCATCAGATTTATCAATGAACCAGACGACGCCACGTGAAGCGACGTTGCCACTCTTACCCTAAATTTCGTCGCCATGCAATGGAAATAAATTACTAAACATTTTTTTAAGACTAGAAATAATGGTACAGTGGTATATCTTATCAATCTTAGTCATATGCTTAAGTTTGTGGTATTTAGGATTGTGGATAAGTATTAACCCACAGTAATTGCGTTATTTTAGAAAAACCTATCAGTCTGCAAATTATCTACATAACTGAAACCCTGGCAACAGCCGTTCTCACAAAGTAGGTGGGGGATTTTATCGTTAGCCGGGTTATAAACAACTTAGGGATCCCCGATTGCTTTAAAATGTAAATAATTGTATCTATACTTGATTCAAAATCAAGGGGGACATCATATACGTATAAGTTTGACATATAAACTATAAAATGAGAAATAATATATGTATACAGGGTTTTTATTACATTATGACCATAAAAAGATATAATTTCCTGTACGAAAATACTTTCATGACATTCAGTTGCCTAATTTAAAAACAGCAAAATAATAGTTAATTATTACAAATCTGTTCTCATTAGAAGGGTCAGATTTTTTGACCATATTGTGATTTGCCCTCTTTATTGCACTTTACATACGTGACTAACTTCCTGGGGGTGATGAAAATTTGTTTAATATTTTCTGTCTACCTAATTTGTCAGATGGTACATATTTATTACTACATGTGCATAAAAATGAAATAGGTTTATCTAGAGATGGACCATTCTCGAGAATTTATTTTTGGGAAATATTCTCGGAGAACAATGAGAATTTATCGGAAATTTTGGAGAATTTATTTTATATTTTGGAGAATTTTATGTTTTGACTGCATAATCTGAAAGAACATATTTTTTTACCAAAAGTAATTTTAACAATAATTTTATCTGAAAAAATAAAGAGATGTAGAGATGGAACATTCTCGAAAATTTATTATTGGGAAACATTCTCTGAGAAAAAGGATAATTTATCGGAAATTTTCGAGAATTTATTTTATATGAGGGAGAATTTTGTTTTGCATGACTGCTTAAATTGGAAGAACATATTTTTTTACCCAAAGTTTTTACAATACTTTTATCTGAAAAAATAAAGAGAGAGCACTGCACAATACCTAATTTAGAAAATATTTAAATTGTAAATTAACGTGATTACGCATCTTCGTCAAAATAAAGACACATTAAATATTTATTTCCATTATTTTCGAGCAACTTTATTTATAAATAAAACACAACTTAGAAACTCATTGTATAAAATAACATGTCTAAAGAAGTTGTTTAAAACAACACAGAAAAAAAATAAAGATTTGCTCCAGCTCCATCTATGATACAATAGCGGCATTAAAATAAATTACCTTAAATTTCCGTAAATTCTCACAAATTCTCCGAGAATATGAATTTTTCCGAGAACATTCTCCTTCTTGGAAATATTCTCGGTAATTTTCCAGTAATTTATATTTTTTTCTAAAATCATAAATTCTCGAGAATTTATGCTGGGAAATATTCTCGGTAATTTACCGTTCTCCGGAAATATTCCCTTGAGAATATTCTCATGGCACATCTTGAGGTTTATCAGATATTATAGTTCTCTAACCACCTGAAGATGACTTATACAATAAATATTCAAGAATCAGCAATCATTGAGCTATATGCCCTTTTTATCCAATATATCTATTACTTTATTTTTTTTTTCAAGTATTGTAGTTGATATACTTTTTATTTTATTGAGGAATTCAAGTGCTTTTTCAAATACGACCCTGCCTGTTTCGCTCTTAGGTTTTGTTAAAAATTCGAAAGCCGGGACTTTCTTCCATTAAACCCCAAAAGTAATATAGGTAGATCATAATCTCATGTATTGTGAGTTGATTATACTGTTTTAAAAAGTAAACAATAGTATCTCCTTCTTGTTTCTAACGCATTGATAATAACTCAACTCAGGAAAATGGAAAAACCATCCTATTATGATTAAAAAAGCACAAAACATAAATGATAAATTATAAACACCAGCCCGACCCTCTCAAACCAAAACTGACTTTAACACCTGTGATTTCCCTAAGCTCACCCCAACCCTTATCGATATACAAAAAAGGCAAACCTGCCGCATTCAAGTTAAATAGTAATTACAGATAAATGCAGGTACAAATTACGCAATATGTAACCATGTGGTCAAATTTCGTGGACCCCCCTGTATGAACCACTCACCCTTCAAATGGAATCACTTTAAGTATTTCTTGTAAGTTCATGTCTGTGGTTAGAAAGGAAAGGAATATAGAGCGGACTTGAAGTAAGACAGAGAGAAATGATATTGAATGACAATATGTAACATATGTAGGGGTGTAATTGGCTTTTCCTGATTTAATTATAGGGTGTGAATGTTATGACATTTACGTGATAAATTACTTTGATAATATCAAGGTAAATGTGATATTTAGAAAGTAATGTAAAAATGGAATAGAGAAATTGAAAAACACCTTGCAGCTGCTACTTAAAAGAAAATGTATTTTACATTACCAAAACTTAAAATGATTTATCAATTTTTTCATATAGGATGAGTTTCATCCCCTCAGGGGTTGGGTTGGGTGAGCTCCTCGCCCCCCTTTGCGAAGCCACGGTATTTTAGCATGTTTATGCCTTCACAAACTTAACCTCCGCACCACATTTTGTCTTTTTATAATATTGAAAATTTTGGATTTTTTCTGTTAAACACATTAAATAAGTGACCATTCTTCATTTCCTTTATTAGAAATATACAGGATGTCCGAAAAGTCTTAGTATGGGCAAATATTTTTGCTATTAGTAAACATACAGACACCAAATTTTCGGTGTATCTTATTGGTTAATAAATCTACGTCTTTATGTAATTTAATTTTTTTAACCCCTTGAGGGATGAAGCTAGAGAGTTGAGATCAAAAATTTTAAATGCAACCCTATGCCGTGTGATGCCTCATTTTAAAGATCTTTAAAAAATAAACACTTTATCACAAACCCGAGGTACGTATCTTAGTTCGTTTTTAAATGGCAAGCTTTTAAAAATTGAAAATCTTTAAAAAAATAAAAAAATTAAATGCCCTTATTTCTCTAGCTGTTAGTACTTTAAAAGTTGTTCAAAATGACCACCATGAACTTCTTGGCAGTAATAAAGTCGAGTTTAGAACTCACTTCTTACCTTTTCGAGAATGACAGGTGTTACTTCTTGGCAGAGTCCAAAAAGACATTTTATTACTGTCATGGTGGTGATATTTTGAACAGCTTTTAAAGTAATAAGAGAAATACCGGTACTGATTTTTTTTCTTTCTCCCTTTCTTAATTTATATAGGCTTGGCATTTAAAAATGAATTAACATACGGACCTCAGATTTGCGGTAGAATGTCTCTTTTTTGAAGACCTTTAAAATGAGGTACCACACGGTATAGGCTTGCATTTAACATTTTTGACCTTAACTCCCTAGCGTTACCCCACAAGGGGATTGAAAAAGTTAAATTACACAAAAAAGTAGATTTATTAACCAATAAGATACACTTAAAATTTGGTGTCTCTGTCTTTACTAATGGCAAATATATTTGCCCATACTAAGACTTTTCGGACACCCTGTATGTATCAAATCATCCAGAGATCATCATCGTTTGCGGATTACCTTTGGTCATCATTCCGGTTGAGAGTTAAAAGTGACAGTTAATCCATTGTTTGACTATCAACCGTGACAACTCATTCGAAAACAATGCATGTATGTGTAACACAGAATATAGGATAGCATGGCTCAATATCGCTCTGGGGAATTTTTTTTAAAGAGTGGCGCGGTGTTCTAGTACTCACATTGTCAACAGGAGCGATGTTTTAGCTCCGCTGCAGACCGCTAGGCGTCGCAAATTAGGTTTTGAAATAACAAGGGGTACGAAATAGGAATCAGACTGTACTTAAGGGTCATCATTACCGCCCCCCGAAATTTTTTCTGAATATTCGATAAATTTTCGTAGATTTGCAAAGTCCCATTCGGACCACGCCAAGCTTTTTTTTAAATGCTTCTTTTATTACGTAGCCTTACTTTTTCGTTTTGCTATATTTGTTTAAATAAGCAGATTTTCAAATATTTTCTATTCACTGTAGATGGATGAATCTAGTCATAAGTCAGAGAGCCTTTGTAAAGTCTGTGGAGACAAAGCTTCAGGAAAACATTACGGAGTTGCAAGTTGTGATGGCTGCAGAGGATTCTTTAAAAGAAGCATCAGAAGGTAAATTGACAACGGTTCTTTTCATCTTTTTTTCTGAAGGGGAGGTGGCAGACAGGATTCTGGGGTGGGTCAAGCCCACTAACCTCCCCCTCCCCCCCAGCTACATATATGCCTATACACCACAAACATGGTATAGTAGTATATAGTTTATTTCATAGAAAAATAAAAGGTTTGTTTTTATTCAGGTTTGGTTGTAGGTTATAACTAAGATGGGCATAGTAAGTTTCATTAATGCAGTAGGACTGCTGAATGCTATGATTTTTATTTACATGTAGGTATATTTTTAGGAATCTCGAATACGTTTGTAAAGAAAATGGAAGGTGTGTTGTTGATGTTACAAGAAGAAACCAATGTCAAGCATGCAGGTTTAAAAAATGTCTGCAAGTCAATATGAAAAGGGACGGTGAGTTTTATAGAGTTTTTGGATAGTTAAGTCTTATCTTTGTGATAGTTACCCTAAAGTAATTAAAATACATTTTTTTACGATTTTGATTTGTGCCTACAATTTGATAATGATGATAAATACTTTTTCCTACGACCACCTATGAAAGTGAGTAAAAAAGCACGGTTAACTTGGCGAGAAAGTGCCTTATATCACACGCGTGTTGAAAAGTACTTTTCAACACGTGTGTTGAAAAGTACTTGTCAAAACTTGTAAATAGATGGTGCCAATTTCATTTGTTTTATTTTCAGCACACTTGATGAAAATGTTAGTGTTCAAAGTGAGGGTTTTACAAGACAGAAATTGAGGTTTTTTGTAAATATTTTTGTGGTCGTAGGAAAAATATTGTACATTACTCGTGTGAAAGTAATTTTCGCACACTCGTGGGATTATCGCACTCGGCTGTCGCCTCGTGCGACAACATTCCCACTCGTGTGAAAAATGTCACTTTCAACACTTGTTATGTAATATACTATTACAACACGTCTGTTGAAAAGTACTTGTCAACATGACATTTAACTAGGTGGTGCCAATTTCATTTGCTTTATTTTCAGCACACTTGATGAAAATATTAGTGTTGAAAGTGAGGGATTTAAAAGACAGAAATTGAGGTTTTTTTGTAAATATTTTTGTGGTCGTAGGAAAAATATTGTACATTACTCGTGTGACAGTAATTTTCGCACACTCGTGGAATTATCGCACTCGGCTGTCGCCTCGTGCGACAACATTCCCACTCGTGTGAAAAATGTCACTTTCAACACTTGTTATGTAATATACTATTATTTTCAACCATATAGGTAATATTGACATTTTTGGCTTTTTAAAAGTTTAAAAGTGTCACTTTTTGACATTTCCTTTCGATCCACGGGTGGAAAGTTTGCGTTTTTCTCCGTGCACCAGTTTTCGTACATTTTAAGGTAAGGGGTTTTTTCGTAACGCTCCCTACTTTTTTCGGGCAGAAAATTTTCCTCTACCTTTCCAGCTTTTTCCTTAAATTCAGGAGGAGTACAGTTTTGATCGATAAAGTTCACTCACGTAAAATATCACTACGTACTTATATTACGACCTGCCTGGAACGTGCACATACAAAATTACGCCTTTCAGATTCATCAGATTTATCAATGAACCAGACGACGCTGCGTGAAGCGACGCTGCCACCTAAATTTCATCACCATGCAATGAAAATAAATTACTAAAATTTTATTTTTACCAAAAATCATGTATAGATTCTTAACCCTTACTCATATGCTTTAGCCTGTGCTATTTATGATTGCAGATAAGTATTAACCCACATTAATTACGTTATTTTAGTAGAGTCTATCAACCTGAAAATAAATATGCTACATAACTGAGAGCTTGACAACAGCCGTTCTCAAAAAGTTGGTGAGAGAGCATATAGTTCGCGGGGTTATAAATAACTTGGGAATTCCTGGTTGATCGATTCTAAATTAATGGATAAAACAAAGATAATTACAAAAGAAGGATGGACAGTGTGTTTCAAACACGAGTCCAAAATGTTTTCAAATACGGTTCAATACGCAAAATATATGACGTCACTGTTTAACCAAAAAATAAAATGATTTTAAACCGTTTTAAAACGTACTAGCACCAACAAATGGTTTTAGCCCATTCGTGGTATAGGCAACCCCATCCGAAGACATCCTGTATATAGAAAATCAAAATGCCCACTTCGCGTCATTATCACTTAGATAAACAAATTAGAAGAGGGTTTTGAGCTACGAAAGACGACCGCAAAAAGCCATTGTGGGGTTAAAGGCGATGTTTACTTCAGGCTGCGTTTCTCACACCCTTAAATGTCTGTTTGTGATGGTGATGACAATGACGGGCTCAAATTTGGTTTTTATTTACTGACGGTGTTTAATATCTAATAATAAAAGGCCCAACGAAAACTGTGCATAGACTGAACTTGTTTGCTTTAAGAAAACTGTTTTAAAAAGCATAACTGAAGATATCTGTGATTCAAATTCAAATTCAAATTTATTTACATTATAGTTCACAAAAATACATTTATTATACAGGGTGTCTGGAAAAGGTCTGTACAAAATGCTACCACGTATTCGTGAGACTAAACTAAGACGATTTAACCCAACTTACCTATATCCAAAAGTGTTTCGTTAGGGAGATACAGAGCCCCAAAGGGGTACTTAACGATTTACTTTTTTGGCTCTAACTTTTGAACCGACTTGTATAATTTAATGAAATTTTAATATTTTATGTTGGCCATAGAGACTCATAAAACCATACCACAGTAGATGTTTGACATCTTCAGGGAAGTCAGGAACGGACTTGCCCCCACACTCTTTGGGCCAAATTTTTTACAGGTATCATTTTACAGAGCTGAAAACTGATTTTTTAAATACTCTGGTCATTCCTCTTTGAAAAAGGTACTCTACATTTGTTTCGATAAAATTAGCCGTTTTCGAAAAAATTAAGTTTTTGTATAACACGTTATTGAAATAATTTTATCAGAATTCTACAATAAAACACCAGTCGTTTTTATCTCGTTAACAATGTGTTATTGACAACACTTTTCAAAATTGCCAGACTGATTATACAAGAATTAAGTAATGGAGCATTATTCCTATAGCGAATATGCTGACATGCATCTAATTTATGGACAAGCACTTGGCAATTATGTGGAGGCAAGAAGAATTTATTCTGGTACATTTCCAAATCGACGTTTACCGCACCGAAGAACTTTTGAAAGGGTGGATCGTAGCTTAAGAGAAACAGGTAAAAAGTCAAGTGAAATAAAAAAAAATGCTAAAAATAGCGAATATTTTGCTAATCCATTTTAGGAAGTTTTTTGCCGCGCCGTGGTGGAGAAGGGCCTCCAAGAAGAGCAAGACACTCTCAGTTAGGAGGAAATTCTGGATGAGACTGCTGAAAATCCCTCTAATAGTATAAGAAAGTTGTCGGTTCAAGTTCATGCGACAAAGTGGGTTGTCATGAGACCCTTCGAGAACAACTGCTACATCCGTATCACGTCCAAAAGGTACATGCCATGTCTCCCGCTGATTATCCTGCAAGAGTCAATTACACAAATTGGTTTTCTCAACGATTTAGGCAAAATCCAAATTTTACTAGTATTGTTTTGTTCACGGACGAAGCCGGTTTCACCCGAGACGGTGTAATAAATTGCCATAATTTGCATATCTGGCATGAAGAATTCCCCAAGCAATAGAACAGACAAAGCATCAACAAAGATTTATGGTTAACGTGTGGGCGGGGATTATTGGGAATCATCTCATTGGACCGTTCTTTATTGAAGACAGATTAAATGGTGTCATCTATTTGCAATTCTTGCAACAAAACTTAAACGGTTTATTAGAAAATGTGCCCTTAGAAATTAGAAATCAGATGTGGTTTATGCACGACGGTGCACTGCCCCATTTTAGCAATTTAGTTCGTCAGCACTTATCAAATACTTTTGGTGATAGATGGATAGGTCAAGGTGCGCCTATTGTATGGCCACCGAGGTCGCCCGACATGACTCCTTTAGATTTCTTCTTGTGGGGAAATTTAAAAAGGCTTGTATATTCAACGCCAGTTCACACCAGGGAAAACCTGATAGAAAGAACACACCATTGCAACGAAATTCGAGACAATCCTGGAATGTTGTTTCAAGTACAACAACAAAACATCCGTCGGATAAGAAAATGTATAGGTAGGTACAGGGCGCCCACTTCGAAAATCTGCTCAAGTAAACAAGAAGAAGGAGAGCTTTCACATTTTTAACATTTTTCTGTTTAAGCGATTTATGAAATATCAAAAAGATTCAGTTTTAAGTACTTTTTATGATTTAACTTTTATCTGTCAATAACACATTGTTAACGAAATAAAAACGACTGGTGTTTTATTGTAGTATTGTAGTATTATTTCAATAACGTATGCAAAACCTTAATTTTTTCGAAAACGGCTAATTTTATCGAAACAAATGTAGAGTACCTTTTTAAAGAGGAATGACCAAAGTATTTAAAAAATCAGTTTTGAGCTCTGTAAAATGATACCTGTCAAAAATTTGGCCCAACGAGTGTGGTGGCAAGTCTGTTCCTGACTTCCCTGACGATGTCAAACATCTACTGTAGTATGGTTTTATGAGTCTTTATAGCTAACATAAAATATTAAAATTTCATTAAATTATACAAGTCGGTTCAAAAGTTAGAGCCAAAAAAGTAAATCGTCAAGTACCCCTTTGGGGCTCTGTATCTCCCTAACGAAACACTTTTGGATATAGGTAAGTTGGGTTAAATCGTCTTATTTTAGTCTCACGAATATGTGGTAGCATTTTGTACAGACCTTTTCCAGACACCCTGTATATGACAAAAAATGAGTAGCTAATCTAAATCACTAAATACATTTAAAGTTAAATTATTGTCCATGCGGCCGAAACGCAATCGAAGATGAGCAAAGAGGGCCCTCAAGGAAAAAACGTTACCCTGTTTGGGAATAGTGTTCTGACAAATTATAAGTTCATGTTGGGCATTAATATACGCCCCTTCCCAGATAATTAGACCGTATCTCAAAGTTGACTCCACCAAAGCGCTATATATGATTCTCAATAATTTTTTATTAAGAATCCCTCTCAATTGATAGAATTTATGATAAAGTTTTCTAACTTTTGTAGATACGTAATGGCAGTGTTCTCCCCACCTCAAATGCTGATCCACTATAACCCCCAGATTTTTATTTTATTAAACAGTACTTATTTGTTTACATCGGCATATATTTTTATCATTCTGTGTCTATCTTCAGTGATTTATCAGGTGGTCTATCCGCCATTGAGGCGGAAAATTATATATACTTAGTTTTGTCAAAATTTAAACTCGACAAACTATAGTTAAGCCAGTTGAATCCATCCCCGAGACCAGATTCCGCCCTCTCATACACATCGTTCCAATTGCTACCTGCAAAGAGGATAGCAGTGTCATCGGCGTAAGAAATGACTGTTGCTTCTGGTATTATATTGCCGATTTCGTTGATGTACATAACAGACACTTACTTATTTTTAATTAAAATACTTTACTTTCCCAAACAATCAGACTTAAAATGAAAGTGTCAAATAATCTTAGTGGCTAATTGGTTTGCGCCTACACTTCGTATCAATGAAACTACTAATATCTTTATATCTTGGTTGTCTTAAAATATCTCTTTCAACTTTTAATGCTGAGCAAAGCCAAAACGTTGGCCTGTCTTCTAACATGGAGGTTCGAAGCCTGTTTTTGATCAACTTCAATTTTGAAAATGACCTTTCTCCTCTGCTGCTTGTGACCATAAGTACAGTGTTTTTGTGGTGCGGGCCCACATGCTGCAACCTAGATAGCCTGCGCGTAAATGCGGCCCTGTTACGAACTCAAAAAGCAAAAGAAAAACCCACCGACCGCATACACGCGTTAACTAGCCAGCCATGTCGCCAAAAGGTTTCTGACCTGCACTGATTTTATCATCCACGGATAAAAAAAAAAGTGCAGGTTAGTGCAGTTTGGTGCAACACAAAAGAACAAACCTAAAGTATTCTACCAACACATGTGCGTACCAGGGGATCTGTGGTATCTATCCCCACGCGGCATCGCTTCCACAATTACCCTATATTGACACGGGATTTAAAGGATTAGAGGTTGGGATGGGAAAACATCTGCAAATCTTCTAACAGCCCACGAAGAACGAAGTATAGGTATGAATGAGCGGAAGAAGTGGGATGTGGGCTTTTCATGTGGTCATTGTTAAACAGTCTTTTTAACCAAATATTATGTTTCTTTTCGACGAAAGTTCCTAGTTTTCGGGAAACAATCAAGATAAAAAATAAATTAATACACGAATTTACAGTACATCAGCCATATAGTCAACCAATATCATCGCGTTTTACAAGTTTCGAAAATTGTGCGAAAATTTGTAATAGAATATCTTTCAGTTTTCATAAAAACCAAAGTGCATATTTCCTGTTGAAAAATTTAAGAATTTTGTTTTGTACTACGGATTTGTAAATTAATGAGATAATTTAAGTATGTATTTGAAACAATAATGGTACTAATTCATTTTAACAAGTCCCAAGATAATAATTATGTATAATCATTTGGAAACCACGCAAATCTATGAAATAATGATACTTCATAAATTTTTAATGACGATTTTCTTATAATGCCAGGACTAAAACTTCAATAAGATCTAAATTTAAACATATTTACTAAATCTCTTGGTAAATGTTAGTGAATCTCCTTGTAAGATTTTTTACTCTTTTTTCTTTATCCAAACACCACGGTGGCAAACAAAAAAGAAAGGTTCAACCCTGCGGGGGAATAAAAGTCAACTTAATAAAATATTTATCGTCTGGCTTGTGTAATCATCATTAAGGGCGGCCTGTGACATGACATCATGGCCGCCGCGGCCCTCGGAAGGGTGTTTAGTTACACGGTGCAGGTGACTTTTCCCAAGCGTATCATCTCGATGCTGTGTTGTTCAGGAACGTCGAATTAAAGAGTCATTTAGCTGAATGAATAAAACTTGGGTTTTTCATTATTTGTATTTAAAACTACAGTATGTCCGCGGTTGGGGTTTAGAAGAGGACACATCGACCAAATTTTGCAAGCAATGTAAAAATTTCCCTCCTAATAAAAGTTTTTACTTGTAAAATAAATAAGATTCACGTTCTGAAAAATTTAATTCTTTATACAGGGAGCATACAAAATTTAAAAACGTTATTTTGCTTAAGAGTAAACATACCTGTTTATCATTTTCTACCAAAGGAACAAATATGAAATATGTTTTAAATTAAACCCTAATAATAATTTAATTTCATTAAAAAATTTAAATATTAAAAGTAACGAGTTTTATCATATTATTTTTTTAAAGTCCCAACACATCTTTATTTAACCAGAGTACTAGTTTCTAAATAATTATACAATAATGACAAGTATGGACATGTTCGTCAATGTCTTTATTACATCAAGCAATTATTTAATTTAAAATACTTCTCATCATCTCATCAAAATACTTTCTAAGTACTGAACAAAGGATTTTTATAGTCCAGTGTTAGGGGGATGACCAAGTATCATATATATCGCTACATTATGGAACAGTTTAGCGAGAAATTTGTAGGAATCCCAATAACTGAAATGACAATCTACAACAAAATAAAAAAGTTCCAAAGAACTGGTTCGGTTTTAAATGTCAAAAAGAAGAAGAAGAAGGAGCAATATGACCAAAACGATGCTGCCACTCTTTTAGTTCTTCAGTCTTCAGTCTGCTAGAGAAACTCCTGTGATACCCCTTCTAGAAGTTAAAAAAACTCATATTCAGATGATCTTAAAGCAAAATACATTAATTCCGTTCAAATCCCACTTTAATCAAACATTTGAAGAGGGAGATGAAACGAAAAGACTAGATTTTTTTATGGGCGAGAGACCAAATTTTAAGTGGAAATGAAATATTCATTTTTATTAATTTATTATCTTTTCTGATGTACGTACATTCTCGAAAAAAACCCGAATTTAGAGTAATGAGGCGAAGACAATATTTCACAAAAGTGAACTTGTGGTAGCTTAGTATCTGTCCATGTCTTTATAGGCCCATATTTTTTAATAGCACCTGCAATAGAATATCTTACTTAGATACTGGATACATTTTTTAGCGATGAACTTTAAAATTTGCCATTCAATTTTCGCCAAAAAATGTATTTTCAACCAGATGGTTGTCCAGCACATTGCGCTCGCGAGGTAGTAGAATGGCTTCACCGCAGAATTGGTGCAAGGTGGACTGGTAGAAATGATCCAATTTTGTGGCCCCCGAGGGGCACCGACTTAACATTGGCCGATATGTTTTTATATGTGGTCGTTTAAAACAAACTATTTATGCCACTCCAATACCAAATAATATTGACCTGCTACAAGGCACAGACACCCAGGCTGTTGGTTCAATATCCCAGGAAGAAATCAGAAATTCCTTCAGATATCTAAGGAAGCATATATAGAAAAATGTGTTAAATGTGGGGGTAGAGTTTTTGAATTTTGATATCTTTAATGTATTGCTTAGTTTATATCATTTTCTTTTGAGTTTATTTAAATGTTCGTATTATTTAAAAATTGCAGTTAAATAAGATTTAACTATTTGGAATTAAACAACTTCTTCATTTAATAGACATTGACAAACATGTCCACAGGTGTCATTTTTGTTTAATATGTAGAATCCAGTACTCTGGTTAAAGGTGTGAGAGAAAATAGTTGGGAAAATAATGTGATAAAACTCGTTACTGTTTAGTATTTAATTTTTTTTAATGAAATATCGTACTTCCGCTTGGGGTTTTTTTAAAAACATATTTCATATTTGTTCTTTTGGTAGAAAATGATAAACAGGGTATCTTACGCAATATAACGTTTTCGTATTTTATATGCTCCCTGTATAAAAAATTAAATTTTTCATATCGTGAATTTTCTATATTTTAAAAGCGAAAACATTTATTAATAGTGACATTTTTACGTATCTTACAAAGTTTGGTCCATTTGTCCTCTTCTAATCCCCATCCGTGGACAAACTGTATAAGACACTCAAAATCAATAATAATATGCCTTTATTACTACATTGAGACTGTGGGACCGCTGGTGTTTATACAATTTTACACGCAAAAAAATCTCTTTAGTTATAGAAAATTACTTTAAATAATATGATTTGCTTTAACAAATTTTCATACACGATTCGTAACTTGCAACACGTGATACTATTGGTTGTGACATCATATGATATGTAAATAAAAGTGCTATTATGGCTGGTGTACTGTAAATTAGAGTGTTAATTTATTTTCTTAATAATTTCCCGACGATTAGAAGATTTCGCGAATAATAAACATTACATTTGATTAAAAAGACCACAGACCAAAGTTTGATTTTTTTTGCACTTGATGCACCTTTCGCTAACCATCTCAGAATATGAGACATTCTTTATTTCAGGATTTTACCTTGATCTTATTTTTCTCAATTTTTGATTTTAGCTGTACAACATGAACGTGCTCCCCGCGCCACTCATCCTACAATTCACCACTACCCGATCGGCTTAACACCACGGTTTCGGTCGCTACAACCATCATCAATGTTCACCAGTATACCACTACATTTTCCTAATACACCTTTGCTGGATCATTCTATGACTACCCCTTTATTAACTGCCCAGGGAAGTTACTTGCACCAGGGATTGATATACCCGCATATGTTGGGTGGTTTTTCAAAACCAGGTGGTTTGCTGTGTCCAGGATTAGGTAAGTCATGGAAGAGAGAGGAGATGGAGACGTCATGTTACGTCCGCGCTATTTAGTTATGTTCTGAGAAACGTAAGCAGTGTTCCCCTTCATTTATGGCAACAAGTCCCTCTAAAGGGCCAGAACAAAATTTAGTGAATGTTCGCAGACCATGAACGTCTTTGCATGTTCTGAAATTCAACGGTTAATTTCATCGCTGTGTTCTGTCCCTTTCCCACCTATTAAATTACGACAGAGACAGAAAACATCTGTTGCTTACTACTAAAAACATTGAAACCAAACAAAATCCCAGGGTCACGTGATCATTGCATTTCTTGTAAATATTTAGAAAATAAAACATAGCGTCGATAGGGATGTACAGCAATTGAAAGTAACGTTACGAAATTATTACCGTTTTCGTTATTTTGATTAGAATATCTTAAATATCTAATATGCAAATACCGCGACAATTGGATGACATTTCCATTCCCTGATTCTTCCATGAGGTTGTTAAGCATTAAAATAATTATGTTGCATAGAGCAAAAATCGTCTTTAGTGTTAGAAACTGGCATTATCTGATAAATATTTATCTTAGAACGATGATCCTCGTACACTCCATATTTTACTCTTTACATTTCTAGGCACATCTAATATCGAACAGGCATATTTGGAAAAAGCACAACTAAGTATAAAATCAGACATACCAAATACCTTAAGGGATGGTTTAAAGGATGACGAAGTAACAAGTTCTGAAGAAATAACTCAAGGAAAAAGAGACGGAGAAGGTAAACATGACTTTTGATACATATTCTTCTTTGGAAGGTGGTAATTCTTTTAACTTCTTTCACGTAATCCACGTTAAACCTTTCCCTGGACGCATTTTTATCAAGAATCGAGGGGGCCTCAGCAAATGTGTAAAATTTTCGATGACAATGACGTCAGACAAACTTGTTGCTCGTGGTCTGAGCCATTATTTTTATTTTTAGGAACTTCTTTGTCAGATCATCAGCCAAATGAAACAAACTCGAGGTTAGAGTTACCAATTCTCAATGATGTTGAACCGAAACCTACAAATCTGGCACCGGTAAATATACCATGTATGTCTTTATTTGCTGAAAATGTGTACGAATCTGCTGCGAAGCTGCTGTTTTTAGCTATTAAGTGGGCCAGGACGATACCATCTTTCTTACAAGTAAGTCTTTTTAAGTAAAACAGGGAGTCTGTTTCACTCAAACGCATTATTATTAATATACGGGGGCGACATTTCAAATTTAGTTGAGGGGAGGGGGGCAAATCAGTGGCGGTTGGTGAAATTTTAAATTTTAAAGTTGTATATTTCTGTTGCTACTTACGGAATCCATGCCAAGTTCAGGGGTTTTAATAATAAGCCTACTAGGAATGTTTTGGTAAAGAAAAAAACCTTTTGTAATTTTTCGAAACAAAGTTGAATTTTTGCTCCGATTCCCCTGGGGAAAAATAACACGTTTAGGTATGATATTTATTATTTTTTCCGAATAAATTTTACATCCGTTTGTCGAAAATGAAAAAAAAAGTGTTAGTAGGAAGTTATAGTCATTTGATTTTTTAAAAAATTATATTGTAGGTTTTAGCAAAAAAGGCTGGCCAGTTGGTTTAAACCAGTCAGTGCCATGTAATACAATACACAGACAAATAGATTTTTAAGGTGTTTCTAGCTTCAAAAAAATGAAAAAAAAAATGTACATAATTTTGACCGCATAAGCAAATATAAAAACGTGAAGGGTCCATTTTGAAAATCTTGTTTTGAATTACATCTTATTATTTAGGTTTTCTTGAATTAAAGGGTCTAGATAAGCAAAGAGTACGTGTTGTTTTAGCTGTCACATAGAGACCAGTCCATTTTACTAGAAGAAAGTTGGAGTGAACTTTTTATACTAACTGCAGCACAATGGTCTCTTCCAGTGGATGAAGGTATTTTGTATTAACACTTCTATAGCACCCTTAATAAAGTATGAAACATACTGATGCCTAAAAAGGAACAATTTTGTCATTGATGATCGTAAATTACCACAATAATGTTGATTATAAGAAATGATGACTTAAAATAAAATGATACTTATTTTCTCTAAATCGTTTTTAGTAGTATTGGTAAGTAACGCTCATGTTCCAACTTCAAAACAGTCACTATTGGAAGAAGATGCGAGAAAATTACGGGAAATAATTGCAAAGCTTAACATGCTTAGGGTGGATCATACTGAACATGCTTGCTTAAAAGCATTAGTTTTATTTAAATCAGGTAAGTAAGTAAAAGAGGCTTATGACTGATATAAATTTAGATCTTCCAGTTGATCAGTTTTATTTTTTTACCGAGTTTTTTTGTCCTGTCATTATCCATATTAAAAAGTTATGAGTAGAGCGGTATTACTGTTCCCTCGCGGCATAGGCGTGTGCGTCATAGTATGTTTTGGCCGTCGGCGTCGCTTGGCGTCCACATGTACCCAGCCCAGTCTCAGCGTTGCCAATGCGTCGCCGCCTTTTTACTGACAAAACTTTTTAGAATTACTGGCACTTTTGTTAGGTTAAATGAAAGCATATTATAATACAATAATAAGCGTTTCCGGGAAACAATTAATCCGATCAATATTTACCATCTCGTATCCTTTTGTTTGATCCTATTAAAAAGAGGCAAACGTTATCAGCTGATGATCTGATTAATCGGACCAATGTTCCCGAAAATCCCAAATATAAAGCATAAAAATAAAAATATAAAAATCTGGGGATATGGAAGCCACCAACCACCAAGCCACTAATATCATCCTTGGATTTGAGCTATTGGATTGGTTAGGAAAAATGTCGATAACGAAATAAGCATAAACTTATAGCGAAATCCATTGGCTTTCGTAACTTCAGTGCGCACTGAGTGTATTATTTGTATCTTTTTTTTAACAATAAGAATAAGCACAAGAAAAGGAGAGATATACATTTTTATTGGACTTTTTTCGCCAATGGAATTCGCTATAGGTATGTCATGGATTGGAATTAGTTCACTTTGCTAATGCCAATCTTTCAATCTCGCTCAGTAAAGTGAATAGTACAAAAGATTAGTTCCTTTAGTTCATTTAGTTCACTGATTTATTTAGTAAACCGTAAGTCATATATTTTAAAGAAAATCAGTTGAAATTTAAATGAGCAATTTAGGCAGACCTGGGGTGTCCAAAATAATTAATAAAAAAAACAATACAAAAATTCCACTTTCAGGCATTCTCTTGTCATAGCCTAAGTAATAATATAACAAGCTTTTTAATTGTATTTACATTAAACATTTTTTATTAAAATAGTAATTTAGTAAATAGGATTTATAAGAAAATATTTATACTGAGAATATACGATAAACGATTAATAAATTAATTGCCATTCAACGATACTGTTTTATACAAAGATCGAAAGGAAGACCCAATTTATGCCAGCCCTCAAGAAATATTATTATTTTATTAAAAACGCCCATAAAAATAATAATATATGTATACGCTCAACGTCAGACTGGAATAAATATCATTTTTGTTTTTTTGTCTTAGATAAAATTTATGTTGTGCAATGTAAAATTATAAGTACGCTAAAGTTGAAATAAATGCATATTTAAAAAAAATTATTTTTTTGGTAAAGGTCCCAATAGGTGGGGTAAAATTCCCGCATATAGATTTATTATTTACAATAGTCACAACTAAATTGTCCCGCATTTTCATACGCGGTGCATTCCTCATGCCATCATTTTAAACATTTTTGTCATTGGATCCAGTGTTCAAGTTTATTGGAGCAACCTAACCAGGACATTGAACGCTATCTGGGGCTGGGGACTGGTTTTTACTTGCAAATTTATTCTTTTTGACTAGAACTGATTATTATTTTCTTAACTTGCAGTCGTAATTTTTTAGCTTCTTGTCGTGCTCCTCCTCAAGTTTTTCTTTAAAGGGCACGCTTAATAATATTTCTGGTTTTTGGCCTCCTCTTCAGCGGGAGGAGTTTTGCCCCACGAAGAAATGAGACATTTGCCCCACATGACAAAAGAAATTTTAAAATCACCGCCGCCGCCGCTACTAACGAACTACTCTGCATGGAAATAAATTATGTAGTACATAACCTAACATAGGGTAGGTTCTGCGACTAAATTCTTTTTAAAGAATGTTAACAAATAAATCTACAGTAGCTTGTATAGTATTTTGTTAAAATAATATGCGATGTGATAAAAAACATAAATTACCTCATAGAAACCAGAACACGACTCCTCTGTTGCCAGGAAAAGACTGGCGTATGCAGTTTGTTTGTTATTCTGTAACACATATTTAGCCCATGTTGCCAACCAAATTGTACTTAGTATTTGAGACTTTTGCCCCGCGCGTACTTTTGCCCCACTCTACCATAATGTAGTTAATGTCAGATGCTGAATTGCTTCGCTAGTGCATTTTTCCAATCTTTTACTGGCTAATAAATATTATTAATACAAATATTATTATTATTAACAGTTCTAGCGGATCCACTGTACGTACTATAACGTTGGCCACCAAATGTTTTTTAGAATCTGTCGTCTCGTCTACGCCTAACCACAGTTTCGTATCGTGTAGTTGGGATGTAATATTACTTTTAAGTCGTTCGCGCACAGCCATTATGCAGGTAAATGCCTTTGCATTTAGGATTATATTTCTTCCAAAACTGACGAAATGGTTCTTCATTGAAGATAAATAACGGCTCATTACACGAACACAGCATAACAAGTAAATCGAGAAGAAATTGCGTATAAGGCGTTGGCCCCTTTTTTAATTCATGTGTTGCACTGTTGACGAGCCCTATACATACAGATTTCTTAAGGGCAGCTTCGCTAACAAACCACATTATTATTCGCGACCCAATATATTTTAAATCAGGAAATTTCCATATAAACCTTTTAACACTGTGCGCAAACAGTCGCGTGTTACTGCACACTTTTGGCATATTACGAACTATCAAATTCACAGCGACGCGATAGAAAAATAGAATCAACAAGTGAGCGTGCACACCACACACGATGGCAAAGCTAAACTGAATTACTGCTGCGACCGAGTTCCCCGCGATGTAATGCCACTGGAGCGTCACTCACCTTGGGCAGCTTTAAGTTATGAGTCCTATTATTTTTACCATTTGCTTGGTTTCTAAGCATTGCCAATGTAACCCAACCCAACCTGTGATTGTCAAATGAGATTGGTTATTGCACTAGTGGGTTAGGCCGTTAGTTTTTAGGTTTGGAGGGGATGAACTTTGGTCATTAAAAAACTAACGAGGGAAGGGAAAGGGATACAATCGATTATGTACCCAATAATATGGCTTGATTTAACTATTGTTATAAACTTTCACAATCCGCAATATATCCACTTCATTCAACGCTTTTTTTTTGTAGAATGTAGAGGTCTCTGTGAACCAACTCACGTAGAACTCCTACAAGACCAAACCCACGTGATGCTACACGAATATTGTTCTCAGAGACAGAGTCACCATAAAGGGAGATTTGGAAAACTACTTTTAACATTACCGTCAGTACAGAGTATTTCCAGGAGAAGTTTGGAGGAGCTTCTTTTCAAGCAGACCGTTGGGGATATTGCAATTGATAAGTTGTTAGGAGATTTAGCTAAGACAACGTACCATTAAGAAAAATCATAAATCATTGTAGGCTGGTCTATTTGGTACGTTTTCAGTTAATTTCATCTCACCCTTAGATTATGTAGCGAAGAACAGATAAAATAATTCATTCGTAAATCATTTTATTGCCAAGCGCCAACATCTAATAAAATTACGCGAATAGGAGCAAGAAAGTTGGTGATATGGTGAGGATTACAAGTATAACTATCATCGTTCGCATGGTGCCCATCTCGTACAACGTCATGCGAGGTTGCCAAATACAGAAAACAGCCAGGGATTTATCAGCAAGGAGAGACGAAACCTTTCATTCATAACTAGATTTTTGTTTTGTTTCTCACATTGCGCGTGTGTAAG